>CAUJNA010000575.1:55000-195183 GCA_963377175.1 Effrenium voratum | reverse complement strand
TCTGGCCCAGCCATGGCTGACGTCATGGGCGCTGTCATGCGCCGTGCATGGGGAGTCTGTGCTCATGGGAGCGTCCGCCGGGCATCCGCGACCCTATCTTGAACTTGCAAATCCTCAAGCCACAAGGCGCGGACAAGTCAGCCCAGGTCGTCGCAAGCGCGTCCAGGGCCCTCGCCCTGCCGGAGGTTTCCCCCTCACTCGTGCGCAGCGATGTGCCTGAGCCCATCGCGCGGCACCAGCAAGAGCTGGCTCTGGACACGGCGGTAGCCGCAGATAACGGCAGAGACGGCGAGCGCGGCAACGACGAGCCATTGACGAGCCCTCCCGCAGAACTGTCGGCGTCCGCCGCCGCAGACCTACTCGGTCAGGGCCGGAAAGGCATGAAGCGTCCAGCGGCGCGGCAACTTGGCACTGCGTCGAAGCCGTCGAAGGTCCTCAAGCGCCCGCGGCAGCAACAAGCTGCGCAGTGTCTGCGGACACGTGCCAGAGCGAGTCGGTGTCTGCGGACACGAACCAGAGCGAGTCGTACTGGGGCCACACGCATATCGGGTACTACTCGCAGAAGTCGTACGAACCACAAAGCCATCTGCAAGCAGTTGTGGCCTGCAGTGAAGAAAGGCAAGCAGCTTGACGCTTTGCAGAAGATGCGGGCCCGTCTTCTCAAGGCTCCCGCCTACTCTCGCCTGTCCATACGCGTCTTTCGAACGGGGGTCGGCGCAAAACAAAAACGCACATGTGCTCGGTTCTTTTCTTGTTCTTTTTGTTCTCGCGTCAGTCGTCGTTTGTCGGGCTCTTGCATGCACGCCGCTGCATATCATGGGTGGCGCAGCCGTTGAGGCTCGAATGGGAGCCATGGCGCCCAAGGAGGCGCCGGAGGAGGTGGAGTATTGGGCTGGCGTCTCGCTCTTGTACACAGACATACAATGTATCTATGCCAACACAGACTATACATAATATACACACATATATATATATATATATATATATATGCGTGCATGCGCACCGTCATCCGACACGCGCGGTTTGTTTTGCCGTCACGGCCGCCGCCTCACGTCGGCATGGCTGCCCTGGCGTCCCTCCTGCGGCTGCGGCCCAGGCGGGACTTTGTCCGCCCCTTCCTGCGGCTGCGGCACAGGGGGCCGCGCCCGCCATGGCTGCGGCCTGGAGGGCCGTGTCTGCCATGGCTGCGGCCTGGCACCCTTCCTGCGGCTGCGGCCCAGGAGGGGCTGCGCCCGCCACGGCTGCGGCCTGGCAAGACTGCTGCGGCTGCGGCCCAGCATGTCTCTTGGTGCGCGCGCGGCTTGTGCGCCATGTGCATATAAATACATATAATATATATATATATATATACAAAAGACACAGTATATGCTAGCATAGATCATGCACACATGCCAACACAGGCACAATTTGTCTGTTGCGCCTTGTGCTTTTTCTGTCACATATATATTTTTGTATATGTTATTTACGTCGTATGCCACCTCAGGTGCGCCTGCACAGGGAGAGGATGAGAGGGGGCCAAGCCGGCCAAGCCGCCCAAGGCGAGTTCTCCTTGTCCAAGGAGACGCCGTCGCCGGCCTCGGTCAAGAACCGGGGAGCAGCTCCGGCGTCGGCTGAGCGACGAGACCGCTCAACGCCGGCCTCCGCGGAGAAGGCGGCCGAGCTGCGAGACCGCTTGCTGAGGCAGCGGTCCGGCTCGGAGCGTTCCCGCCCAAGCTGCCGAAGCCGCCGGCCAAGCCGCCGCCCCCGGCGAAGGACCGCCAGCGGTCCAGCGCGCCGGGCCGCACTGCGGGCGGCAGATGGTGGCCTGCTCGAAAAGGGCAGGACCTGCCCTTTGGCGCCACCTCCGGGCCGTCCGGAGGGGGAGGCTCGCTCAGCCTGGACCCTTCCTCGTCCTGCAGGCCGCGGGGGTTGGGCTGGCACGCGCTTTCTTCTTCCTTTTTCTCCTTAGAACGGCGGATGCGCGTGCGCGAGCGGCTTTGGGAGCCGGCTCGTGCGTGCTTTCTCTCCTCGTGGAGGTCCTTCCGCCGCCTGCGCTTCTCCGTGGCCGTGGGGGCTCGGGATGGCGACTTGACGCGCGTGAGCAGCTTCACCTTGCGGCTCGGCTCCCGCGAGCGCCCCGGAACCTCGGACTTGTCCGGGCCATATGCGGCCTGCCACGCCTGCGCCGCGGCCAGCGTGTCTGCCCATGAGCTGCGGGGCATATATCGGCGGCGGCACGATGCCTTCCGGATGGAGAGTGAGAGGGAAAAAAAGGGTTCGGGCAGGGGGGGGGAGGGAGGCCCACCCTATCCCAGAAGGGAACTGGTACCTTTGTGGTAGTAGAGGTTGTTGATTTGGTCCCTGGATCTATTCCGGTGAGAATCCAATGATTGGAGGATGGATTGTTTCTGGTGGTTGTGGATGATCCTGTAAGCGGCCTGCAAAGGTTCTTTTGTCATGCAATCATAGGTATTGCTATGATACACAAAGAGGGCCTTGAGCCAAATGTTGCAGGAGATCAAGTGTTCAGAAAACCAAACACAAAACAGACACAAATTCCTTTTGATCTCCAGCACTAAGTATGAAATACTATTGGCTTCATGGCCTTTGGCCGTAGCCTTGCTGTATGCCGTAGCCATGCTGTGTGCCGTAGCCATGTGTATTAAAAATGCCGGATTCATCCTCTTTTCTGCTCGGATGAAATGTCTTGGCTTTCGAAATGGGAAAACACTATGTACTGCTTCTTTGAGATACCTAGATGTATCAAATGGTGATGTACAACACTATGTACACGCGGGACGATTGTGAAACTATTGATCTCTCACTGTATGGTCTTGTAGGCGGTGAGGATCAATCATCTGATTTGAGTTCGTGGCGCTTGACGTATGAATCTTCATGGTCAGTCGGATCGACGATACCATTGACGGCTGCTGTCGGATTGACTGCCATAGTCTCCATAATCATTCCAGGTCGAGGTGCTATAGTCCTTCCACTGCTTCTGCTTTCCCCACTGCTTGTTGTAGTCCTTGTACTCCCGTGGGGTCCAGGCTTGTTTCTTCTTGAGGTACTCCTGGGATCTCTCAAAGTTGCGTTGCCTGGTTGCAGATTTGCTGCGGATGTAAACCATGAGGGGACTGTGCGAGTCGGAGTGCTGTGAGCCATTCATGAACATGTCATTGTTCACATGCTTAAAGCGCTCTGCGGATGAGACCTGGTAATCAAAAATGGCCTTGGTTGGATCGTTCCGCGTGGCTTCCAGTCGTTCATCTTCCATGCCGTTCATCTCGTCCTTCCGGAAAGCCTGCTGGATGTTCGTTTTGCCCCATCCAAATACGAAAGTCATCATCACATCTGGGAATGTTCGATCATATCCTGATCCACACTTCATGTACAGGCATGATGGACAATGGATTTTAGGGTGCACGAAGTCTCCATCGCATACTCCATTCTGTCCACGAGTGGCAAATTCTTCGTTTCATTCCACAGTCTCTGATATGCCTTCATGAGGATGTTCACGAGACCGTTGGCCGGATTGAAGACGTGCTGGAGTTTGCTGTAGGTATTCGCTGATTTATTGGCGTCTCCGGTGATCGCATCGCATCGGTACAAAGTCACGAGCGGCATGATTTCATTCTGAAGATCTTCCCGTGCTGCTCCATGGCTAATTGAAGGATGAATGTGGAAAACTCCAATGGTAGCAAATGGGAGGTCTGCCCTCGTTTTGTGGCGGTCGTCATACTCGTGGAGTGACTTGTTCGATGATTTCGGGATCATGCCACGAAACTCATCACTCTGCTCGATATGGAGAACGACAATCTCCTTGTCTCGGCCATGTCCTTGGACAATGGTGCGTGCTGGCAATCTCGGTCCAATGTACTTCTTGGATTCCGTGAACATGGATGGTCCCGTAGTTGCCAAGCAATCCGAGGTCGGAATTTCGTATTCGGGATCAGTGCAACTTCCTTCAGTTCCGAAGAAACAGCTGAACATTCCGAATGTGGTTCCCCAGTTCTGACTCTTGGTGGAAATGTGTCTTGCCAGTAGCTCCACTCTTGCAGAAGGTCCGCCACGGACAAAGCATGCGATCGGTCTGGATGACCATTGCTTGATCACGATGCCCTTGTACCCGAATCGGATGAACGTCTTGATGAGCTCCCTGGATTTCTCATCGTTAGGACTGAAGAATGCTTTTTCACTCAGGCATAAGATGTGTGCACAGTGTGCACTGTTCTGCATCATCATCTTCACGATTGGTCGATCCTTCATCGGCATGTTGTACACCTCCCTGTTGTCCAGCTTTGGATTCCTCGTAAGGTTTCCATGGTTCAAGGTAAGCATGTTGATCGCTATGGATGAGGTGAACTCATGCATCTTGGGGTAGTCCACAGGAGGACGGTCAGTCGGCTGCATCAACGATCCCAGGATATCGGCATATGCTCGGATGATTCCGGGTCATCATGTGACCTAAGCTTCTTCAATCCAAGTGGAAGCTTAATCGGATAGCCCGATCCTGGTTGTGCTTGCTTGTACTCGTCCATGGTGGGACATTCTCCTCGATGAGGGAAGTAGAATTCTTCTTCTCCGAGATTGACATCGGGATCGACATGTGCCAATGAGCCTCTCTCGCACTCTGTCAATTTGGGATGAGCTCTTCTTGGATCTTTGCTGTACTTGTTCATGAAGCGGAGGAGGTTCCCCTTGGTCTCCGCGAGCTCTTCCTCGGCGTCCTTTTTGTTCAAATCGTTTCGAGATAGATTCCCTTGAGTTCCTGGATGAACTCGTCTAGGTTCTCTGAATTGTGATATTCCACGGTGACCTTTGGTTTGACGGATCTTTCCCTGGAGGGTTCCATGGTCTCCTCTTCAGCTTCGTCCTGATCGGTAGAATGCCGTCGCTTCTTGGTCTCTGAGGAAGTATCTTTTTCCTTGCTGTGCTTTGTGGAATTCATATAATTGACGAAGGCATCGGCAAATTCACGGATCTTGGTGTCGTACATCTCGTAATCTTCATAACTGAGATGCTTCTTCATGATCCACTTGTTGCTCGCCATGATGCTGCCATCAGGTTCAAATGCTGCAACAATGTTTCTTGCCTCGATGGTTTGATCTGTCAACGCTGTTCGCTCTTCGGAGAGTCGGATGCCATAGTCTTGGTCCTTGAGGAATGCAAGGATCAACAATGCATCTCTTTCTGCGGGCACATGGGTTAGTGCTGCTTCTGACTCATCGTCATCAAGGATGACGTCATCGATGCATGCCATGCGGACGTGCATTCTCCCCGAAGGGTTTGACTGGGATTTCCCAGATTTGAGCCCGTTCTCCATGATGCTGAGGAGCTGATTTCCATAGGTTGCGTGGAACATGAACGTGATGGGCTTCTTCGCGAACGGCTTGATTTTTCTCTCTTCTTCAATGGATGGTGGTGCCGGCCTTCGCATTATGTACTTGGGCTGAGCTGTGCCTTCATCTTCATGAGGCGCCTCGGATCTTGACGGATGCGGACTCGGTGGAATGGATTCCGTTGGAAGATCATAGTCCGGTTCGTCGTGGTGAGGCTCTTTCTGCTGCTCAGAGTACAGGGGTCGTCCAAAGGATTGGATCTCGACTTGTCGTGTATGTCCGCTGTTGCATCTCACGTAGAACTCCATCTCTGGATCATTGTAGAATTCCTCGCCACCGGGCCGGAGTGCGTTTTGTGCGCATCTTGTGTTGAGCTTGTCGATCCATCGATTCCTTGGAACAATTTCTCCCCTTGCCTTGCGCTCATTATATGACCCGTCCACGGATGGAAGCACGAACGCGATCTCGAAACGTGATTTTCCATAGCTCGGGAACATAGCCATCAAGAGAAGTCCTGGCTTATTTCCAATGAAGTTCCTGGCCTGTGTGATGCAGGTCAACGTGTCGTAGAGCTCAACGGATCCTTCAGGACCCATGTCCACTTGTCGTCTGCATTCCTTATGGATGCCATGCCTTGGATCATGTCGAAGACATCCGGAAAACGATCTACTCATTCTCTCGATTCGCCAGAGGATGAGATCGGTGATCTGTTTCGCCTTGGATGGATCCATGCGGAAGTATTTGCAAACCTGTTCGACATTCTGGACGGTCTTCTCGAGATCAATGTTGCCAATGTGGCATACCATCGGGATGATGTCGGTTCCGTAAACTTCGGATTGAGCATTGGTGTAGCAGCAGATGCTGTAGACCTTCTTGATGAAGTCCATGTATTGCTTCTCTGTATGAGGTCCTTCACCTTGAAGTGTTGGCTGCCAGCCAGTAATCGTTGAATCTGGCCTTCAGCCAAAATACCTTGACTCCATGTGGTAGTTCATGCTCAGGGATGAAGTGGAAATCCAGATTGACCTCAAGGATGGTTGAGCACTCCTTGTAGTATTCGTACACGAAATTCACAAAAGGGCTTGCAAATCATGTGCGTCTGGAGCAGACGCTGCACTTCAGCGTTTGACTGCGCCACGGACTTCTTGTTGCTGCCGCCTGGAGACTGCGCTGCAAGATCCTCGCGACATCTTGTTGCGGGCACATTGTCAGTTTCTCCAACTGGTCTGACTGTTGGTCGGCTGGAAGAACTTGAAGAGCTCGCTGCTGCACCGCGGGCCTTGGCGCACTGCTCAGTTGCAAGGGAGGGGCCAAGATTCAGAATTGGAAGTGAAGCCAAGGACGACCACCACTTGCGCTGGACGCCGATGAAGAGCATCACCAGACGAGCAGGCATTTTATGGCCTTTCCATGCTGTTGCGTTGAACCAGGAGGCCCACCTCCCGAGGTTCACTCGGTCGCCTTTCTTGTGAAAGATTTTTGACTTCTGAATCAGCGCAAACACGTGGCGCATGTGCTCCTCTGTGCCCTGCGACAAGGACGAAAGCTTCAATTCCTGATAGATGGGCTCGTACAAAGCAACAAATAGCGGACAAGTGTGGTCACGCAACTCGAAGTACTGCTTCGCGGACTCTGCCAACAACGTGAAATGGCCGTGTGAACCCCATGGCGCGGAAGTGGCGTTGTACAACACAACTCCTTGTTCTTCGGCTCAAAGTAGCTGAGCCCAACCTGCACCGTTTTCTGCAGACACTTGTCCAGCGCCAGTGCGAAGTACTTGTTTGGCATGAACTCAAAGGCCAGGTCTTTAGAGTCCTTTTTGCACTTCCGCTGCTGCGTCCTTCTCCTCCAGCTGCTCTTTTAGGAAGACACGGTTGATGTTGGACTCTACAGTGTTGGCCAAACGCTCCAGCAAGCTGTCAGCGCTCCGCTGGGCACGTCCATGTAGTTGCTCTTGAGCACCTGCAGGGTTTCAGTCAGGGTGAGAGACGCACAAGCGCGATACCATTTGCATTGGCGCAAACATTTGCCGACACAGCCCCTCCTGCAAATGTATTGAGAAGCAAGGAATCCGATACGTGTATCTGAAAGCACCATTTTCGATACAACTCGGTTTCTAGACATGCGCGCAAACGAAGAATGTTGTATTGAAGCCGCGTAGGCGCGATACGTTGGTCAGGCGCAGTGCTGCGAGCACGAAAGTTTGCTACACCAACGTCACCTGGCACATCTATCTGCCACGCGACGCAGTGAAGCCAAAAGAACATCAACACCGCGCCAGAACTTTTCCGCCGTGCCTGCGGCATGAACCAAGCCCCGAGGTTTTTCTCCACGTTCAGGCCAGCCACCACCAGGGTCTCCTCCTTAGGCTGGCCGACCTTGGACGCATCGTAGGCCAAGGACAAGCTCTGCACTTCGGCGAAGCCGCTTCTTCGTGCAGCCATCTGTCAGCGTTGTCAGCACCTGGTTCCTCTCGGGCCTGCGCCAAGGTCTTGATGCTTTTGGCCTTTCTTTTCTCCAAAGCTAGGCCAATCAGCGCAGACTTTCTGTCACCATCTGGCCGCCTCTTCTTATCCCCGCAGCGTGCCTCTGTGTCACCTTCCAACGGAGCCCTCAAGCCGCAGATAGTGTCTAAACCTGAAAAAGACAAAGCAAGCATCCAAAACAGCAAGCCCCACCTAATGAACCCCCTGCTATAGATCTTCCCGATCCGCTCGGGCAAGCACGCCGAGGCGACCGAGTCCTTTGCGCGCCTGAGGGACGCATGCGCTGCACGACCCCAATTCAGGATCGGGCAGCGGTGCGCGATTTGGAGCTGGCGCAAGCCCGGCATCAGGCCGCGTACGTCCAAGCGTACGGGCCTTCGGCCGTTAAGCCGGGCTGCATTTGCCGGAGTCGGCGCTTGAGCTCGGCTGGCTGCCCTCGACTGAGCCACATGAGTCCAAGCATCGCGTGGTCAAGGGCGGCATGCTTGATGATCAGAGGGCTCGCTTCAGCAAGTCTGAGTCGCTGCGAGGGCGCTTCTGGGCCGCATCTTGCACGCCGGGGTCCTCAGCTTGGCGACGCATGGACTCGCCGACTGGCCATGCGTTGGTCCTTCTCAGGCGGCCCCGCCGGAGTGAGGCACCGCCCGGGGGACGATTCCTTGCGCGTCTTCAAGGAGATGAGGCTGATCCGCCAACATATCACAACTGCTCACGTGCTGCTCTGGCCCTCGCAAGGCGGCGTGGTCCGGCAGTGTCTCAGCGGGCAAGTCTGCGGGCTGAAGCTTCGACTCGCCGAACTGAGGCGCCGCTCTGAGCACCCGTGCGGCTCCGTCTGGCGGCACACTGGGCGCGAGATCTTAACGCGGCCCAGCGTGGACATTCCGGCTATGTGGACCACGTGCGACCAGGACTTGATCTGCCTGCACTAATTAAAACTTTGCCGCTGTCTGGTGGCTTCATGTAGCACGAACCCAACACCCGCGCCGAGAATGCCCCCGTAAGTAATTTCCAGTATAGTGGTATTGCGAGAGTTCACACGACAAAGCCACAACGAATCACGACCAATTGATCCTCCTTGACGACAAGACTATTTTCTGTGAGACTAATAGTTTCACATCGATCCCGCATGTACAAAGCGTTTTGCACCATCTTTTGATACAGCTAGGTATCTCGCATCAAGTGTACAAACCGTTCTTTTTCAGTTGTCACCAAGACTTTTCATCCGAGCAGCAAAAAGGATGCGGCAGAAAACCAATCCTACAGCCAAAGGCCAAGAAGCCAAACATTACATAGTAATTCTGTGCTGGAGGTCAAAAGAAATTTGTGTCAGTTTGATTCACATGTTGCTCTCCACACATGGCTGAACTGGACGCTGGCCAAGAGTCCGTGGCTGCGCCTCAAACGGCTGGCCTTTGGGCAAGTGGACCCCTTCCGGGAACTGTGAAAGATTCTGGGGGGACCCAGGGACTTTTGAGAGGAATCGGGAATCGGGGGGTCGGGACGCTTCTATGCAACATTTAGCACAAGGCCCTTTTTATCATATTGTGTACATAGTCCTTACAGACTTTTGATACATTGATAAAAGGCTTGCAGACCGCTTTCGCAGGTATTACAGCAACCCGCAGTCACCAGAACTGTCCATTCTCTTGCACTCCATATTGGCATATATGGGATTTCCTGCGGAATAGATATAGGCACCACACAGACGATCCTCTACTACCACAAGGTATCGGTTCCCTTCTGGGAGAAGATGCCTAGCCGACGTCTGATGTAGGGGGTCCCCACGTACCGCGCGGTAATTTGATGACGTTCCACTAAACGTAGTCTTTGGGGAGAAAACAGAAATCCCAGGCTCGATTCCCCCTGCTGGCTCTTTGCTGGTTTGGGTTTCCTGCCTCTGTGTTGTTTGACGTCCTCTTTGCGAAAAGCTGGAAAAACGTGTTTTTTATGGGGAGCAAGGGGAAATGCAAGGAAGTGAATGGAAATGAGGGGAGGAAACAGGAAGTCGACATGACAGGAAAGCAAGAGGAAATCAAAGGGGAACAAAGGGGAACTGAAAGGGACATGAAAGGGACAGAAATGAAAACAAGGGGAGTGCAGGGGGAGTGAAAGGGGAACAAAGGACAAGGAAACCAATCGGCACGACGGGAGATGTAGGGAAATGACTCGCAACGAAAGACCGGGACACACACGCAAAACGAAGCGGACACACCGAGAAAACGTCAGGGACGGAAGGGGGAGTTGAAAGGCATGGAAGGGACATGACCAGGACATCATGGGAAACGTGAAAGGACATGAAGGGGAAATCAAGTGGAAAGCTGTTGGCAAGCAGACAGTTCAGGGTCGGACATCGAGCTCTGAGAGAGAGACAGAGAGAGAGAGAGAGAGAGAGAGAGAGAGAGAGAGAGAGAGAGAGAGAGAGAGAGAGAGAGAGAGCACAGAGAAAGAGAGAGAGGAGAGGACAATGTCGGTGGACTGAGCTGTGCCACAAAACACGCGCATGGCTTTGTTTCCTTCATTGGCCCCACTACAACGTCGATTTCGCAATTCGCATGTTGCGCGAAGCCAAATGCCAATATAGTTCAACAGGAGGGCCACAAAACGCCTCCCATTCCCAGGTATCCAAAAGATGTCGAAACTAAAAAATCCGGTCTACCCTCTAAATGAGGAGTGTTCAAGGGAAACCAACCTGATTACAGCGCCCAATAAAAACAAAACACCAAGCGTTCCACCCAGGCGCGCCATTTACATAGTAGTGCTTTTGCTTAAGCATATACAGTTCGGTGTGTACCAGGTCACCCTACCCTCCAGCAAGTGGGGAATCTTCATCATGGGGTCCGCGCTCGGCTTGCTCGCGCAACGGCTTTGCGCGCAACTCACAAAGTTATGTGATGCTTTGGCCCAGTTTTTCAGGGTTCCTTTGCTTCCGGCGAATGACCGCGGATGTTCAAGCGATGCAAGGGGTTTGAACACAGCGAGTCGGTCTCTTTTATGTCAGTGGGGCGTGCACACCCAAAAGGTGAGGCAGTACCTGCGCCCGAAGCTGGGCAAGACCTGGCAAAAGATCTCTCGACGAATGCTGTAACAATATGCAGCTCTTGGTCAGCTCTAGATAAGAGGATTTCATTACAGTCCTATTTGGTGTAAAGAGCATTTTAATTTGAATGTGTTTAAGGATTTTGTTTAAGCTTCACAAGGGGCCTTATAAGAAGCCTTGTAAAAGGCGCTTTCGCAAAAGTACAAGAAGCCGTTCAGGAGCTTTACAAGAAAGACGAAAGAACTGACACGGTAAAAAACACAGACCCACATGGGAAAACAAGTGGAGCTCACCAACACAGAATGTGAGGAACATCTTTGGTCCAGCCAATTGTCGACTTGTTTCCCCTCGAGGTATTGTTTGCAGTTTTGTTGGTTTTGTTTGTTTCCCGGATGCGTGGCAGAAGAGTTCACGTTATGGAAAGGGCTCGGGGGTCAGCATGTGTTCGCGAGATGTGTAGCCGTGTCCGCAAACGTTTGGAAGCATGTGCAAGCGGTCGCATGCGTTCGCAGGCGGCGAACGCAGCTGCGCCATTTGTGTGACTTGCGCCATGTTGTTTTCGTGGCGCCTATGCGCCAAAATCGTAGATTCAGCAAGGTTGCGTTTTTTTCCCTGCGCACGCGGGAAAGGAAAAGAAGAGCTGGAAGAAGGTTACGTGTTTGCCTTGCCTTGCCGTTGTCGTTTGCAATTCTCAAGCGATCTTTTTGAGGGGCATTTCCAATGGCCTTGTTGCGCAATCGGCTCATTTTGGCGAGCTTGAAGCTAATCAACATCAGGCGAAATCATTCTTGCCGCTGTCCCGTGCGAATTTCTGACACGCGACAAACGTGTCAGAGTTGAATTTCGCGACGGCGCGGCGCAGAACTCTGAGGGCGTTGTGCTTTGTCTGAAGCCAGCTTTGTGTGACAGACTACTCACTTTGGAGCACAGAGCGCTGATATCGTGGCTGATTATATAGATAAACAGAGTAGATTAAGAAGATCGGTCTGTAGATGGATGGCTGGACAGATTGAAGTTCATTAGATTTAGATTGGATAGACCGGCTAAATCTAGGATAGGTTACAAGAGATAGAAAGCTAGATGCATGGATAGATAGATAAGCAGATAGACCCACAGATAGACAGAGATAGACAGACATAGATTGATAAACAGATTTGACATGTTTCTAGAGGGGGGTCCCTCCAAAACAACAGGTCCAACTCCGGCCAAATGACCCTACAAACAATCAAATCCCCCTGGAAGCCGGACGCTAGAAACCGGTCTTCTGTGGTTCTCTGACTGCGGCTGTCCTTGAAGCCATGTGGAATCGCACGAGCACGCGCCCACCCTCTAGCTTGGAAATTAGCTCGCGTATTTCGGTGCCGACTCACTCAAACAAGCACAACAAGGCAAACCGAAACACAGTACCCCAAAGCCAGCCGAAAGCATTTCGGGCCAAGGCGGGCAACACGCAGCGTTTACAACTAAGATTGATAGATGGATTAGAGGTTAGTTTAGACTAGAACAGGTTGGAATAGACTAGATAGACACAAAGGTATGCAGGTAAGTAGATAAATAGATAGATAGGTGGATGTCAACAGGCAGGTAAATGCATAGGCAGTTTCTTGTTTTCGGGTGGCTGACAACCAAAAAAACACACCACACGTTTTTGGTTGTTTCTAGTTAAGGCATGAAAGACACACCAAACAACATGTGTTGTTTGGTTTTCCAGCAAGAATACCACAAAACCAGCACAAACAAATCAAGAAAACAAACAACAGCCATCTGCCAAGGACTATGCCAAAGAACATGAGCTGTCACTAGTTTGACACAATGTTCCCTCATCAGCCAACACATGCTACGAGGTCCTCCATTCAATCTGCTTCTGTGAAAACCATCCACTCAAAAATGCAAACAAATCACCAGATTTTGAGAGGCCAAAATGCTGGAATGCTTAACACACTAGTATTTCCAATGTGTGTGAGCATTGACAAACTAGGTATGGATTGATTGGGGCCGGTGACCATGTGTATATATATATATACTGTCCAGTGTCTATGGTCCTCGGGAAGGGGGCAGCGTTCAGAGGTTGTGGTAAAAACCATGTCCCTCCGCCCTTCACCTTTCCGGGGGACCCTTGACTTCTGTCCCCGTCCCCTGTGGAATCATGCTGGGTGGCTTCTGTTGCAAGCATCGGCTAACATTCTGGGGGAACCCAACGTCCGCGACCCCCCCTTCGGAATTGGTGGGTGACTTCTATTGCAAGCACCGGGTGCATTTTCGGGGAACCAAACGTAGACGTTCTTTCCTTCAGGGTTTATACAGTGATGTAGAAACAAGTGTTCAGGGTCCCCCGAGCTTGGATCACAAAGGTCCGACAGTAGAGTTTTGTAATGGGAGTTTCAATAGGAAGAAGCAGAGCTGAGAAGGCGCGGGGTGAGAATTGTTTGATAGCAAATCCCATTGGCTCGGCAACGGTTTGGGGTTTCCAGCTTCAAGAAAATGAGCACCGCGCTACAGCGAGAGGACCACGCGAAAGTCCGTAGAGGGTCAATTAGGCAGCTTGGGAACTGCAAAAACAACACGAGTTCTTGAAGGCTCGCGGCCCGAAACCACGAAAGGACCACGAAAAACAGCTCGCTGAATAGAGGCTCCAAAATGACGGCCCTGCCAGCAAACGAGGTTCATTTGCCGATAGGCCCAACGTTTTTGAACGGACCCCCCCAACAGCAGCCCCCCCCAAACCATGGGTGGGGGGGCATAATGTTGACGGGGGGTTATTAATATGGGTTGTTCCCCCTCCAAAAGTGGTCTGATTGCAACCACTGAACTTAGGGAACACATGCCTGGTAGTTTTTGAACCCCAGGGCAGGGCATACAAAAGCCACGGAAAAGCCCACGAAAGCCAAAAAGCCACCCACCCTGAAAAACAAAAAACAAATCCAAAAACAAAACAAAAAACAAAACAAAACACAACTCCTAAAACAATAGCCCTCCTATTTCTTGTTCGGAGAGGGGCTGGCTGATTTTGTTGGCTGTATTTCGCCTCGTGCAGCAGCTCCTTGGACCGAAAGATCACCGCGCGGCCCCCCACCGGCGCCAAGTCCTGCGGCGTTTTCACGGCCCGAGACTCGGGCCGTTGGCTCGGGGCAACATGCTGGTGGCTTCGAGGGGTGGAGATGAGCTATTTGCTTAAATCATGTTTTGTAGAATTTGATTCCTTGTCACTTGTCCACTCTTTTAAACCATCCTTCTTTCCAAGAACCAGATCCGCTTTCCCTGAATTTCCGGAGGTTTTCCAGAAAGAAGGATACCTGGAAAGAATGGTGTTGACCCAGACCTGGCAAGATTGCGACATCCTCAAAACTGTTTACCCGAAGAATCAATTAATGACCAGGACCGCTAAACCAGGTTCACCCCCCCGGCCCGGTGTTGGTAGTTGCTTAAAGGAACCCTCCAATCAAAGTCGGAAGAAGTCGGACAGAACGTTGTGGGCAAAGGGTGCTATACCATGAGGGAATTGCGCCGTCTCTCACCCCTACAGCTCTGACAGGCCAGTTGGGCATGTCAAAAATAGGGACTTGGACCCCAAAACAAATCTAAACCCGAAAATGAAAAAATGTACCCTCTCAAAAAACAAGGAGAGCCGGGGAACCCAAAAACCCAGATGCGAACACATATTTATGAATGACTGTCAGCGAACTGCTTGCCCAAGCAGTTTGCAGGCAGGAGCTCGTGGGCGACACAGGCAGACCGACAATGCTGCTATTGCTGCGTGGATTATGCCTTTTTGCTATGGCCCCTTGAGGGCTCCACGGACACTTGGGTCTTTGCAAGCAGCAAAAGCTCTTAGGTGGCAGCCTTGCGCTGAGCTGCAAGCATCGGACCAGAGCAAGAGATGCGAATCCAGGACGTGGCAGCGGTAGTCGCAACTACATCGTTGCAACAAGCCATGGTTTGTCACGTTTTCTCGGAGCTCTTGCGGGTGTTCGGCAAAGGGGCGTCTCCCACTTGTCCAAAGGGCATCACTTCGTGCGAACATGCACGTTCACTTTGTCTTTAAGGAAACCAACATTCTGGCTTGCTCTTTCTTATTTGCTTGCAATGTTTTTGGGCTATAAAGTGGTTCAAAGGGGACGGCGGCGCGCGCACCGCTTGCGCGCCTTTCCATGTGATGTCCATCTTGCCAGCGTTGGATGAAATTCACACGGTTGCAGCTGTCTGATAACCAAGCGACTGCGCCTTGTTATCGCTGCGCCTCTGTGGACCAAATCCCACCGGCACACGAACAACGCCCAGCATCTCCCGTCACCTCGACGCCGGTTGCATCCGCAGAAGCAAATCCCACTGGCACACGCCGCCGTCGCCTCCATCCTTGCCGCCTCCGCCAAGCCAAGCCCCACCGGCACACGGATGACCCCAGCTCGTTCTCGCTGCTTTCCTGGAACCAAATCCCACCTGCGCTCGGCGACCGCGCCTCGTTATCGCTGCGCCTCTGTGGAATCCCACCGGCACGCCCAGCATTCTAAGCATAGAGTGCGCAGTGGGTACACTACTACAGTTAAATTCAGAGCCTCGCTGACATGCCCGTGGCTCATCGCATGAAAGCTTGAAACAAGTTGTAGGCCTCAAGATCTCAAAACTCAAACATCAGGAACACAAAGTGGATTGAACACGAAGGCAAACGGGTCTCACAGGGGCGATGTGCTGAACAAACCTAGAGCCGCCACATGACATGTTGAACATGCCGCTTCTTACAGCGGAAAAGCACTTCATGCAGTGCTTGTGAGACAACCACTTTGCAGTGGACAGCACTTCATACAGTGCTGATGTCAAGGGCCAAACTGATCTCCTGAGTCAAGATGATGATGGAGTAGCCCGGGAAACTGCAAAGCTGATAGTCCAGGTCACACTAGGGACAACTTCAAACCTGTTTCTGGGAAAACTCAGCCTGAAGCTTGTCCCTTGCTTTCCTGAAGAAGCATGTGCGTGGCTAAACTCTAAGCCTAGAGTGTACAGTGGGTACACTGCAGTTACATTGAAACAGAGCCTTGCTGACATGCCCGCTGCTCAACACAGAAAGGTTGCAACAAGTTGTGGGTTTCAAGATTTCTCAAAGTTCAAACATCATGAAAACCAAGCGGATTGAGTTTCAAGATATGTCAAAATTCAAACATCATGAAAACCAAACTGGTTGTGAGTTTCAAGATATCCAAAAATTCAAGCATCATGAAAGCCAAATGGGTTTGAGTTCCAATATATCTCAAGATTCAATCATCATGACAACCACATGGATTGAGTTTCAAGATACCTCAGAATTCAATCACCATGAAAACCAAATGGATTGAGTTTCAAGATATCTCAAAATCCAAACATCATGAAAACCAAATGGATTGTTAAGATACCCCGAAATTCAAACATCATGAAAACCAAATGGATTTGAATTTCAAGATATCGCAAAAATCAAGCATCCATGAAAACCAAATGGATTGAGTTTCAATCTATCTCAATTTTCATTCATCTTGGAAAATAGATGGATTGAACATGAATCTGAAGGCGTCCCAAAGGGTGGAAGTGCGAAACAACCTAAAGCCACTTACAGCGGAAAACTTCGTGCACTGCTTGTGAGATAACCACTTTGCAGTGGACAGCACTTCATACAGTGCTGATGTCGAGGGCCAAACTGATCTCCTGAGTCACGATGAAGTTGAGGTTGCTCATGAAGAAGTTGCAAAGCAGTCAGCAGGTCACATTGAGGGAAACACCTTTAAACCTGTAAACCTGTTGGGTACACTGCATTTAATCTGACGCCCTACCCCCCCCCCCCCACACAAGAAAATCCAGGAATTTCAGCATGGCCAGGTCCAACTAAGTCTTAGCCTGAAGAGTTTTTAGAGCACTTTTATGATTGCAGAAAGACCTTCTACAACAAGAAAGGTTTCAAGGTCGTCCCGGCAATTCAGCCGGCAAGCCGCGCGCGGCCTCCAGCAACTCCCGTTACCTCGGCGCTGGTTGCAATTCAGCCGGCACACTCACCGACAGTCAAGGTCGTCCCGGCAATTCAGCCGGCAAAGCGCTCGTTCGGCCATTTCCCCGCCAGCGGCGCTTGCACGGTATGCCGCAAACTCGGTACACTTGAAGCCCGGCCACCTGCGGTATGCGGTAAACTCGGCAAAGCTCGGCACACTTGAGACCAGTCACGTTCTTGGCGGCGCTTAGCGCGGTATGCTGCAAACTCGGCCCTGCGGTGTGCGGTAAACTCGGCACACTTGAGACCGGTCCCGTTCTTGCCGGCAATTCAGCCGGCAGGCCGCCAGTTCGGCCATTTCCCGGCCAGTGGCGTTTACACGGCATGCTGCAAACATGGTACACTTCAGGCCGAACCCGTGCCAATCCTCGCTCTCTCGCGGTTAGACAACTAAACGAGAACCCAACCCCAGAGGTTTTTTCTTTGAAAAGCACCGTTTGCTCACTTGAGTCTATCCTTTCAGTGCACCACTTTGTTCTGGTATCCCCACAACAAATTGCCCAGAGATACCGTATGGGTATGAGTTTTGATTGGGACCCTTCGGACAGAAGGGTAGAGACGTATGTTCTAGGGGTTGATTCCCCATTCTTTTCAACCATCGTTCTTTTCAAAAACCAGCTGTTTGTCTGTTTGCCGGAAAAGAAGCGTCCCTGGAAAGAATGGGAAAGGTAGCCCTAGATATGTCCGCACTTTTCAGGGTTCTGACTGCAAACGCGCAACCACGAGTACCAGGTCCACCCGGGTGTCTTTTTTTAGGCACACAAAAAAGAACGACAACAAGCGGTCTTCCTGTTGTGTGCCCTCAACCCCTCCCCAAAGAAAAAGACAACAACAAACAAACCGTGTTCCTGTTCTGTGCCCTCTGGACCCCCCCCAAAAAAAAACAAACAAACACACGCACACACAACGAAAAAACACAACACAAGGGCGCCCTCAAACAAAAAACAGACCACCTTCACCGGTGATTCCTTCGAACCCCGCCCGGGTCGCACGGGTCGGTCGGTCGCGCCTTCAGCTCCCGCGCCGTGTCCCCGGCCAAGTCCCCCCGCTTGGTGGCCACGTAGCACCGCAACCGCCCCCCGGCGGCCTGCCCTGTCTCTGTCTCATCCCCAAAGTCCTGGCGCCACGAAGTCCCCGTTTCCTATGGGTAACCAAGTGGGAACCCTACTGTGGATGGACATCCGTTCGCACCACCTAAGAAGCCATGGAAACCAGAACGTCTGTGTGGGTATTTACAGGGTCATCATCATTCCAGGATTTCTTAGGTGGTGCAGGATTTCGTCCTTTGCTACGTTCTATGTTTAGTAGAGGTCCCAAAAGGTGAACCTTTTATTCCCCAACAGCTGAAAGCTTTGGGGTCTCAGCCCAAATAGGCTCCGGGGTGGTCCGGGGCGGCCCTGAGGTAAGGTTCCACCACGGTTTCCACCAGGGTTCCACGAGGTTCTGCGATGGCTGCGGGGTGGTGCGAGCACACTGCATGCTTTGGGGATATCGCCTGAGCTTTTTTCCTTGTCCTTTGGGCAAGTGAGCACGGGTAGTCAAGTGGGACCCCGTTGATGGGAAAACTCCGGTTTTGCGGCTTGCCTGGGAAATCCGGCTCTTGAAGCGCAATCGAAGCGCGGCCTTGTTTCCATCACGGTCTTAAGCCACTACTGTCTAAACAACCACCGGTTGGGTTCCCTTGGGTATGATTGACAACCCAATTTGGTGGGGGTTGCTGCTCAGGAATTCATGAAGAGCTCGACAAGGAAACCACATTCGGAAGGCTTGAGTTCTGGGGTCATTGCAACTCGAACCTGCCTATCGAACCCAGTTGCTTTGTGCTTTTTCGGAGGTACCCTGTTCACCTAAAAGAGGGGAGCCTTCTTTGGAAGCCTTCTTTTTAAGATCAAAGATTGACACACGCACGGCTTTCTGCGCCATCCACTCCATCGGACATGAGCCCAGATGTTTGATAGCTCACAGCCAGGGTGCCAATTGGGTGTCCTCTTTTGAGGGCACCCGTTCTGGGCTCGATTGAAAGGAAAACCAATGGAAAGCCAAAGTCTTCCATTTGCTGAAGCATATGTTTTTAGTTTCCCTTGTTGGTTTTAAAGGGAATCTGTCACTGCTAGACACATGTTCCCATTTTCGGGGACGTATCGACAAATGGAGGTATTGCTTTGGGGCGCATGAGCGTCTGAGCACCTCATCTCTACCATGTTTAGTCACGGAGCTTGACGGTTCGGACATGGGAACAAGCAGCAGCTGGGTGATGGTACCGGCATCTAAAACTGGGGGGGGGACCAACCCCCCAAAAAACACATTGTTGCCAGACAAGCACGCAAAAAACCGGTCCCGCCAAGTCAAAAACGACATCAACCCGCAGCCTGACTGCTTTTCTGGGAGGGCTGTCGAACAATAATTGTGTGTGTCTGCGTGTCTGCGTGTCTGTGTGTGTCTGTGCGTGCGCTGGTTTTTGGTGTCTCTGCGTGTGCCTGTGCGTGTGCTGGCTTTCTCCGAGTGGGGGGGCATGTTGTTTCTTCCCCAGCTGTAAGCTTGGGGGTCTCCCAAGTGCTGGAGGGATTCGCACCTGCAAGCATCGGACAGGACCCCTTTGGTTCTTGTCGAAGCGGACCTCCGTTGGAAGGCCTTTTTGAGGGCCCAAGACACAAAAAAGCCTGCCCGCTAAGAATCATGGCTGTACGAGCATAAACAAAATTTGGGCGTGCTCCACAACTCCATCAGTTATTCTGGGATTCTGCGATACCTATATGCCAGAATCCCGTCCTGGCTACTAAAATGCTGTAATTTACAGCATTTTCTCGCGAAATGTACGTATTCTACGCGTCCGTCAACATCACCAGCATCGTTTTCAACATCCCCCGCATGTCCAGCCAACATCGCCAGCATCACCAGCAAAGTGGCTTCCCGCATCTCATGGTAAAAGTGAGGATTCAATTAAAGGCGCAGGGGGGTGGGGGGGGGGCGGCAGCCCCCTTGAAGGGGGGGCGGCAGCCCCCCCATGATGATCGAAAAATTAGGGGCAAAGAATCTAAAAAGTAACGGTCGCATGATGATCGAAAAAGTGATGATTCAAGTAGGGGCAAAAAGTCCAAAAATAGCGGGGGGGTTGGGGGGGGGCGGCAGCCCCCCCCATGATGATTGACAAAGTGATGATTCAATTAAAGGCGCGGGGCAGCAAAAAGTCCAAAAAATAGCGGGGGGATTGGGAGGGGGCGGCAGCCCCCGCACGATGATTGAAAAAGTGATGATTCAATGGGCCAAACAAATATTAAAAACAAAAAGCAGCGGGGGGGGCATCAGTGCCTCTGCGCCAAGGCCTCATGGTACAAGTGAGGGTTCAATTACGGGCAAATTAATCCCTGCAGATCGAAAAAGTGATGATTCAATCAGGGGCAAAAAGTCTGAAAAATGGCGGGGGGGTTGGGGGGGGCGGCAGCCCCCCCCATGATGATCGAACAATTAGGGGCAAAGAATCTAAAAAGTAGCGGTGGCATGATGATCGAAAAAGTGATGATTCAAATAGGGGCAAAAAATAGCGGGGGGGCTGGGGGGGCGGCAGCCCCCCCCACGATGATTGAAAAAGTGATGATTCAATTAGGGCCAAAAAAATATCAAAAAGCAGCGGGGGGGTCATCAGTTCCTCTGCGGCAAGGCCTCATGGTACAAGTGAGGATTCAATCACGGGCAAACTAATCCCTGTAAAACGGCAGGCAAAGAATCTAAAAAGCAGCTGTCGCATGATGATCGAAAAAGTGATGATTCAATTTGGCGTGTATTTTAATCGCAGAGGAACTTGCGATGCTGAGGATGCAGGAAGCCAAGGCCAAAAACCAACTGGGAAAGCAGAGGATGCGAAAAGCCAAAGCCAGAAAGCCGCCAAAAGCCACAAAGCCAAAAAGCCAACGGAACTGGCAATGCAGAGGATGCGAAAGAGAGGAACTGTGAATGCAGAGGATGCGAAATGAAAAGCCACAAAAGCCACCAAAACCCACGTAAAAGCCACAAAAGCCAAAAAGCCGAAAAGCCACCCACCCTGAAAAACAAAAATAATTCCTAAAAAAACACGAAAAAAAAAATCCTAAAAAGAATGGCCCTCCTTTCTGAATCTTCGACCCCAATGGCTGGGCAGCTGTAGGCTTCACCCCCGCACTCAAGACCCGCAGCCATCAAGGAAGCCAACACACATGCGTTTGGGTTAAGCAATAGACATCCTAATGGGCGGTTTCCCGCTACCTAAAATGGGGGATACAAAAGACAGACACACCCAGTGTGTCTTGTTTTAAGGGGCCTTTTTGTGGTGTTAAAAAAAGCGCAACCAACAGGACACCAACCATTTTGGATGCTTTAGGGGGGAGAACCATGCAGGTCATCCATTTGGAGGTTCTAGGCGGCGCCTCACCGTGTTGAAAACCCTAGCGGAACGAATCGAATCTGCCTCGGGCAGATTCACGTAGGCCAGCCTGAAGGGAGAGGGCCGGGTCGACCCGAATTGAGTTGGAACCTGCCCCTTTTGGCTTCAGCTGGGCCACGCTTGGGGTTCTGGACATGGGGAAAAGCTATTTGCCAATTGGTTGGAACCTGCCCTTTCCCCAGCTACTGCTTTTTAGACAGCATTTGGGGGTTTTGGACGTGGGGAAAAGCAGTTCTTGGGCGGGTCCGAAGTAGGGTGTTTACAATTTTGTTTCTGCGCATTCGGCACACCCACCAATGTCTTGACTCAGAGGCCCACCAGGTTTCGCCGTTGGTGGCTTGGAAGGGTGTATGTGTCCAAATAAGGGGACACCCGAATGATGGCTGTCCTTTGAATTTCCCTCAAAACCCACACTTGCTGAGTGAGTATCTAAAAAGGTCCAAACTTTATATTCACCACTAAAAGGGTCTTCCCAAAGAGTGTGAAGTCCATGAACTCAGGCAGTCAGAACCAGTCCCAAAAAACGGACACCGACTCAAAAAAGAGTCCGCAGACGAGGTGCATGGTGAGCTCGCGGAAGTTCATCCAAGCGCCTATGAAAACAAAAAGAGCCAAGGGACCCCAAATGGCCATAGGATCATGTCAAGCCTAGCCTTGGAGTTGGTGAAAATGGCCGTGGTCCCCAAAAGTTGTGGTCAGACCCGCGTCCAGCCGCTTGGCACTGACTACTTCAAGCTTTCAAAGCCCGTTGTCAGATCCCCCGCTCAAAGTGAACAACTGTTCGTGAGATAAATGGAGACTAACAACTTTTGGTGTGTTAAAAGTGAATAACTTATTGGTTTAATAACTTTTGGTGTGATCCCCCCACTAAATACTAAAAAGCTAAAAGGCTGAGGAACCGGATGGCTGGCTTCGACACCAAGTTTTGAGTCAAAACGCGCAGATATTGGGGAGAGTTTTTGTTTTTGTTTTTTTTTCAGCAGGACAGTTCAGAGGGTCCTACAAGGAGCCCATTGGTTTGTCACCCGCCCATCTGTGCTTGGTTTACACTGGCCTCATTAATTTACCATGATCAAAGTCACCCCCAAGTGATGGGTAAGGGAAACAACCCCATTTTCTGACTTTGATAACCCCTAGAAACGGTCAAAATAATGACCCCAGTTACATGTTCAAGGAAACCACAGGACCGTCCATGCCCGAGCTCCGCGCAGGTGACTGCGCTAAGGCCAGACTCAACCACCCAAAGCCCACAAGTGACTGTCACTAGGGATGCCCAGCCCCCAAGCAAGGAAGCCAAGCGCCAAGACGGGACACCTT
Organism: Effrenium voratum; assembly: GCA_963377175.1. Lineage (NCBI taxonomy): Eukaryota > Dinophyceae > Suessiales > Symbiodiniaceae > Effrenium > Effrenium voratum. The sequence goes on along the minus strand of CAUJNA010000575.1, from coordinate 172,601 downwards.
AGGTGAAGGCTAATATTTATCAGGCCCCTCCCCACATGAGCCCCCATCCCGATGACAGGCAACGCTTGGCAGATTTTGTAGCAGTTCGAATTCGAAACCTGCCTTAGAACCCCAGCCACCCACCCTCTCACCCACCCACCCAACCCAACCCAACCCAAACCCCACCCAACCAAACCCCACCCAACCCAAACCCCAGCCACCCAACCCAACCCAACCCAACCCCAAACCCCACCCAACCCAAACCCCACCGCCGGTCCCGCCTATCGGCCCCTGAAAGTCCAGGCGCCGGCGCTTGGCTTCGCCCTCGCTGCTGGGCGCCGCCTCAACGAAAACATCGCCGTACCACGTCCGGACGCCTTGGGCCTACTTTCTGCCTTCGTGAGGCACCAAACGACCCAGTTGGGTGTGGCTCATTAAAAAGAATAAAAAACACTTTGGTCAGTTACGCAGAACTTTGAGTTGCCAAGTGGTGCCATTTTGGGCCACATTCTCAGTTGTTCAGTGACCCAGTGACCTGGAGAAAAAGTTGGAACCCTTTTTGGGGAAGACCGGATTTTTAGTGGGGCAGCCACTGAACAAGGGGTGCCACTGAACAACTGATTGGATGTGGCTCAAAATCGAAAAGACTTCGGTCAGCTGCGCGGAACTTCGCGTGTTGCTTTGCATTTGCTCCAGTGGTGCCATTTTGGGCAACGTTTTTGGGTTGAGCCATCGGAATTTGCTCGCGAGAGAACCACTTGCGGCAAGCTCAGCTCCCCCCACTGCCTGCTTCGGCACCTTTGGCGTCAAGTGCCGCTGCCACTCGTTGTCCCGGTGCTGCGCATAGCAGGCCTCTGGACGCCAGAAAAGGCAAAGAACGTGCTAGGGCCTTTGGCCTTTTGGGGGGGAAACGAAGGGATTCCAAACCCACAAGCAGGTTTCAGCAAGATCCTTCTCCCTATTCCGACCATGCCCCATGTGCATGATAGTTTTTCCCCTGCTTACCTTAATGGCCAAAGGAACCACCCTGACCAATCAGTGACACTGAATGAAGGCCACTGAAGTGTAATTCCCATGACCTTCTGATCACTCGGTTGGATTGCCTCGCAGAAAGTGGCAAGACGTTAAAAACAAACTGTCCACGACCAGGTTTCTCTCATGGACCAACAACCGGCGGAAATCGGTCAAAAACAGTGAAAAGCAGGTCCCAAAATCATGAAATATCGGCCCAAAACGGCCCACATTCGGCCAAAATCAGTGAAAGCCAAAGCCCAAAATCATCAAACAGCCAAAATCGACCACACAAATCGTTGCCTCATGTGGCTGTGGGTCAAATTGGGGTAACCCCAAAATGGGTTGCCCTGGTAAGTGGCAACATGGACCAAAACCTGCGGTCCATATCCTGGTGGTTTAATTTTGACCCATACCCATATGGCCGTGGGTCAAAATCCAAAACGTACCCCCAGTGAACATCCCAATCCAACCACTAAAATAGGTTCTAAAATGGGTGGTGAACTCACCTACCAACCAAAATGGGATCCCAAAGCGGTTTTGACAACCACACCCATATGATCAAAAGATTCTGCACCTAAGAAACCCTGAAATTCTGATGATTCTCCTATAAATACCAACAAATAGTGGCATTCCCAGGGTGGTGCACCTCTCCAAAAATTCTGCAGCCTGTGGTGCTGGGCCCCCAACCCCCTGGCCGTCGTAGACCGCAGCCATGCCCAGGCGGCTGCACAGCAGCGGCCAGCCGAAGCTCTCGCGCAGCCTACCGAGTCGAACCTTCGCATCCGAAGGCCACCTGGTCTGAACGGAGACACGGAAATGCATATAGAAATGAGTATACACATATATATATATATACACAATGCCCGTATACTCATTTATGTATTTATTTTTATGTGTGTTATATAAATATAGAAATACATTTAGAAATAAGTATATAACATATACCCAGTTGTTCAGTGACCCTGGAACAAAAGGGAACCCTTTTGGGGAAGACCGGATTTTTAGTGGGGCAGCCACCCAAAAAAAAGGGAAAAAGGGTGCCACTGAACAACTGAGTATATGTAGATATGGATCTACATATACCTGGACCCTTAAAATGCCAAGTGAAATATGGGTTGTTGCGCCAAAAATGGTTGGTGGATTCCCTGTGGTTAAGAGTAGTTTGAGGAATAGGTATATACATATTCGTGCAAGCGCACATCTCTATAAATATATTCATATATGTACATGTGTACAACATGTTGCAAGTGGGTCTTGTTTCAGAACATCTGACATCTTAAGCAGGTTCCATGAAAGTCACAAGGTTTCCCCGGTAGATATGGGTTCCTGTTGGTTTCCCTTGAAACCAACCTAAAAATGGTACCTTCAAAAGAAACACCCAAGTAAAAGCATTGTGGCTCCATCAAACACCTCCCCTAAAAACCCTTAACCCCAAAATCACACTCACACCTCAAATCCACCAGAGGGTCACTGGATTTCTACTCAATTTACTGTTGGAAACCCCACTAAACTGATTTCCACTTTGGGTGTGTTTTCCAAAAGGGATAAACGGCTTGGACACCAGGCGTCACTGACTACGTAGCTGATCTCCACTTTGGGCGGGTTTTCCAAAAAGGGATTTCTCCCTAATCAATTTACTGGTGGAAGCCCCACTTTAACAGTCAAATGCACCCAAAGTCTTGGACACCACGCCACCGGCCACCCGACCGCCCGGCCACCTGGCCTGCAGGCGGCCGCCTCAAGGCGCCGGAAGAGTCGCAGCACCGGCGCAGGCGGCGGCGGCTCACCCCCTGCGAGCGAGCGGAGCTTTGGGGCCATGGGCCGTTGGACTTGGAGGGATCTCGGTTGCTTTCTGCTCCTGCTAAACGTTTTTTTTTTAAAACTTTTGTTGATATTCAAATGTGTACGTATATATATGTAGGGCCCCCAGTATAACTGACATAATTATAGTTCGATATTCAAAATTGTATATACAAATATTACTATTTCCCCACATCTTTGTGTGGGGTTCTTACTTTTTCCGCTCGTCGTCCGCGCGCCGCGTCTCCTCCTCCTCCTCCTCCCGCTCGTCTCCGTCTCACTCACTCACTCACTCTCACTCACTCAACTCACACTCACTCAACTCACACTCACTCACTCACACTCGCTCACTCACTCACTCACTCAGTCACTCACACTCACTCACACTCACTCACTCACACTCACTCACACTCACTCACTCACACTCACTCACACTCACTCACTCACGCTCACTCACACTCACTCACTCACGCTCACTCACACTCACTCACTCACACTCACTCTCATTCACTCACTCTCATTCACTCACTCACTCACTCACTCGCTCACACTCACTCACTCACTCACACTCACTCACTCACACTCACTAGAGGGACAGGATGTTGTCGCGCGCGCGGCGGGGGGCGTGCGAAATCGTGGCAGGCGCAGCACTTTGGCGATGCCGTTGCGAAATCGTGGCAGGCGCAGCACTTTGGCGATGCCGTTGCCGAAGTCGTGGCAGGCGCAGCATTCTGTGCATCTGGGTGTGTGTTTGTGTGGCAGGGGTCGCATTCGGCAGCTGTCTAGAGGGACAGGATGTTGTCGCGCGCGCGGCGGGGGGCGTGCGAAATCGTGGCAGGCGCAGCACTTTGGCGATGCCGTTGCGAAATCGTGGCAGGCGCAGCACTTTGGCGATGCCGTTGCCGAAGTCGTGGCAGGCGCAGCATTCTGTGCATCTGGGTGTGTGTTTGTGTGGCAGGGGTCGCATTCGGCAGCTGTCTAGAGGGACAGGATGTTGTCGCGCGCGCGGCGGGGGGTGTGCGAAATCGTGGCAGGCGCAGCACTTTGGCGATGCCGTTGCGAAATCGTGGCAGGCGCAGCACTTTGGCGATGCCGTTGCCGAAGTCGTGGCAGGCGCAGCATTCTGTGCATCTGGGTGTGTGTTTGTGTGGCAGGGGTCGCATTCGGCAGCTGTCTAGAGGGACAGGATGTTGTCGCGCGCGCGGCGGGGGGTGTGCGAAATCGTGGCAGGCGCAGCACTTTGGCGATGCCGTTGCGAAATCGTGGCAGGCGCAGCACTTTGGCGATGCCGTTGCCGAAGTCGTGGCAGGCGCAGCATTCTGTGCATCTGGGTGTGTGTTTGTGTGGCAGGGGTCGCATTCGGCAGCTGTCTAGAGGGACAGGATGTTGTCGCGCGCGCGGCGGGGGGCGTGCGAAATCGTGGCAGGCGCAGCACTTTGGCGATGCCGTTGCGAAATCGTGGCAGGCGCAGCACTTTGGCGATGCCGTTGCCGAAGTCGTGGCAGGCGCAGCATTCTGTGCATCTGGGTGTGTGTTTGTGTGGCAGGGGTCGCATTCGGCAGCTGTCTAGAGGGACAGGATGTTGTCGCGCGCGCGGCGGGGGGCGTGCGAAATCGTGGCAGGCGCAGCACTTTGGCGATGCCGTTGCGAAATCGTGGCAGGCGCAGCACTTTGGCGATGCCGTTGCCGAAGTCGTGGCAGCCGCAGCATTCTGTGCATCTGGGTGTGTGTTTGTGTGGCAGGGGCAGCATTTTGTCACTCATTCGCTCGCATTCATACTCACACTCACTCACACTTCTCGGATGTCTAAAGGGTCGTCTACAAGGCTTGTGTAAGTGCAGAGCTGTGAGTACATGAGGCAGGGTGCATTGTGAGGCAAGCTGTTGGATGTTGAGATTGGGCTCGCAGAAGCTTTGTGTCCAGGGTCACGAACTTATATTTTGCAGAAGTTTTGTCAGAAGTTGGCAGAAGATTGCAGAAGTGTTGTCAGAAGTTTGCAGAAGAATGTTGAGCAGTTCGATCGCATGGCAGTTGTTTGCGGGGTGAGGTGACAGAACGCATGCTAGTTGTCTCCGCGATGTTCATGAGCCCTGCCACAAGCTTGCAGCACAACCACTTGCGCACGGCTCAAGCTTCTTGAGGTTGTCTCCAACTGCCTTGTTGTTTCACAGCCATGAGTTTGAACATCCAAGGCCAGCCATGGGGCATCTTCTTCAAGTTGGATAAGCTGCTCCACGGCTGCCCTGCCAAGCCCTCGGCGCTGCTGATGGATTCACAATGTAGGCGGAGCGGTCCGCGTTCTGTCGACATTCCAGCCGCAGCGCGCACCTTCATTGGAACCTTTCAGGAAGGCAGGCCCTGCAGGTTCCCCGCGGAGAAGCCTTGAGATGGACATCTGACTGAAAAAGCTTGACTTCATCGTCCAACGGATACCACAGTGCTATTTCTCTTTGGGAAAGTGTCCAGATCTTCTCCGATGCTGAGCTGCAAGATGACCTCCTGAGATGCACGTGCGGCGCAGCCAATAATCTAACAAGATGGACTAAGTTCGAGAATGTCTCGAACTTGCTTTGTTTTGTTGATTAGCGGCTCGGGCTGCAGTAGGTTAGCAACGCCTGCGATGAAAAAAGCGCGCTAGACCTGCTCTGTAATCGCATCCATACAAGGGGCGCACGGTACATGTGTGTGGACATTTGAACTCACATCCTTGAGAAAAAACATAGCATGTGGGGTTATCCGGTCCTTTAATATTGTTATCTTGTTTTATTTATTTATTTATTTATTTTTTTTTGGGGGGGGGGGGGTTGATCAAAATACCATTTAGGGGTTACAGTTTTGACTATGGCTAACTTTGCCCATGAATCTAGGGGTACCTTCCATGTCCATTCTTTCCAGGGATCCGGATCTTTTCAGGAAACCATCAAACACCCAGGGGAAACAGATTTGGGGTTTAAAAAGAACGATGGTTGAAAATAATGAGGAATCAAGCCCTAGATACATGCCCAGATGGCGACCAACCAAAATCCAATTTTAACATGATAATTGGAATTGGAGGGATGTTCGTAGAGAATTGGAGGAATGTTCGTAGAGAGTTCGTGAAAATGATACATGCCCGAATGGCGACCAACAAATATGAAGGGGTGCTTCCACTTGAAAAGGATACATGCCCAAATGGCTACACCCAAAAAAGGATGTTGGCATAAGCGTCCTGTTGAAAAAAGAGATGGCACTTGAGTCAAGCTGAAACCAGCGGAACCCTGTTGTTCAACCAAACTCACCGATCAAAAGACCAGCTCTGGGTGTAGGATAGTCCAACCATTCAACAAAACATACCCAAATGGTTACTAAACAACTAGCATAGCATGGTTTGGAAGGTGTTGGATGATTGGCAGGTGAGGTATGGGGGTGTGAAGTCTGCATTGGAGGGACCCATGGCGCTTATCTTCCATTTGCTTAAGCCGTAACCAGCGGGGGGAAAAACATTTCAGCAAATGAAAGTTCGCGGGGGTAGACTTCCAGACTCGACCACCCCACCCCCACCCCCACCCCACCCCATCCTACAGTTAGACAGGGGCTTTCCCGTCCGCATTTTGCCATCCGGTCCTAGGGTCCCCCCCACACTTTTGGGCACATTCTGAATACGCCCACTAAAACAGCCCATTTTCAACATTCAAATTCAATCACCCACCCAATCCAACGCCAAAAAACACATATTCACATACCCATCTTCATTTCTTACCCCATCTCAACATCACCCTTACACTCATTCAATAACAACAATCATAACTACATACCACCTCAACAAACCCCACCAAAAAATCCAAGCTACACACCAACATTGTTTCATTCCCAAGATCGCAACCCCAAGATCTCAATAATTTCTCCCTTGATCCAACTTGACACCCTTTCCCATTTCCAACAAATACGAACAGTCTAAAAAACAACCCTATGTTCGCCCCGAAAAGTGGTTAACCAATGGAAAAAGGAATATTCTAAGGGCTAACTCAAATCTTGAAAATAATCTGTGTAACATGGGATGGCAAAATGCGGATTGAACAAGGCTTCAGTAGACACACCGCCCTAGAAACTGCCGAAACTACCATGAAACAGCAAAAAATGCCGTTGGAACTGCAACAGACGCTGTTGGAACTGCAAAATCTGCCGTTGGAACTGCAAAATCCGCCGTTGGAATTGCAAATCCGGTTTTTCCAACACCGCCTCTCCCCACCCCACCATTTTTCACCGCATTTCAGTCGCTTGAACGAGTCAAGATCATACCTTCCATGAACTCACATACTGCTCAACGTTGACCTTGCATTTCTCCGAAACACCCCATGTGCCGACAACCTTCTGCCTCGACGCATATCCTTCTGCAATGTCACCTTCAGGAGCGACTACAACCCACTTGATGCTCTTGACTCCATTCAGTTGGAAATAGTTGTTGAACTGCTTGTAAGAAGCATCAATCTTGCAGTCGTGACTTTTTGCCTTCGTGACCTGCAGTAGCCAAAGCGTGATGTTCTTGCCCTCATTGGTAACAAAGAAAAAATCAGCGGCTGGAAATGTCTCAGATTCAGGACAATACAAGCAATTCTCATCAAATTCTGGCAAAGGCTTTGGTGGTGGCTGGTCACCCAACTTCTTGAGCATCTTCTGCAGGGTCGGGATGCAAATTTTGACTGCAGCTGACTCTGTCTTGTCCTTATTCGTCTTCAATGCAGTGCAAACAAGCTCCACCTTCTTGGATTTGCAAACCTCGGCGACATGCATCTGAAATAGCCGACCGCACAGTGTGCCCAAAGGGGTGATATTCAAACTTGCCCTGATAAGGTCAGGAAGAGCTTTCCGTTGCTTCTCTGCCAGTTGGTCACACAAAATGTTGAGAACAACCTCGGACTCAATCAACTTCACATTGGGCGTCTGAAACTTGGCATCCGAATGGATGTGTAGCACCCGACTCATCTTGCTCCTGTTGTTCTGTGCATCCATGTCTGCACCGCCACTGTCAGCAGCCTGACACAAGTCTTCAAACGTGCACTTGACGACGCAGTCGCGAATCATCTGCTTTGCTTCCTCTTCCAGAGTGGTCTTATTCTCGGCTACTGCCACCAGCAATTTGTGCAAGTATCGCACACTCCCTCCAATCATGGAATATGCCTTCTTCACGTCTGCTTCTTCCTTGCAAATCTGCAGTATGCCCCCAGCTTTCCAATGGTTCAGCACCTCCTCTTCTGACCAAACTGGCATGAAATAGCGCTTTGAACGACCTTCAGCCTGCTTCCAAACACTGTCGTAGTTCTTCTGCTGTGGCGAGGTGAAAATAATAGTGCAACCACGCATGCGAGGGTCAACAGGCTGGGAGTTCTCACCGCCAACTGGGTCTGCCAATAGAACAGTTTTGGAGTGGTCAAGGAGTTTGACCGGCCATGTGTCATTGTGCGTGATGGTCTGCCCTGAAATGCGCGACCACCACCTTTTGCCCAGCTGGATGACGATGTTGATGCCCTCTTCAGCCAAACGACTTGCCACATAAGCCAGAAAAACGGATTTCCCAATGCCGGGAGTGCCTGTAATGACGAAAACGCCCATGTCCTCTTGGGAGAAATTGTGAAGCAACCATTTGTGGACAAGGCTACACATGTCCATGTAACACTTTCGCAGAACCAGCCTTTTATTCATGTCCCTCTTTCCCAGAATATTGTGTGCAAACTCCTGCACGGTGTCAGCTTCCCAGTTGCTGGGCTTCGGTGTCTTGGACACAGCCTCATCCAGCCAATGGCAAAGTTCATCTTGATATCCAGGGTCCTGAGCAGTGCAGTGAAAGCAAACCAACAAAACAAGTAACTAGCAATCACCCCAAACACAAGCAAATAAACCACTCAAACAAACATACCTAAGAACCAGAGAGGAACGAAACAACCAAACCTAGAAAAGGGAATGGCGCAACATGTTGATTATGTTTAAGCCAAGGGGCGGGTGCTGATGGTGGCTGGAGGTCTTGAATCCGATGGTGCAGTCTTACGGCCACGATGCGTCGCACATTCAAATCACCCACTTCGTGTAAATAGAAGGACAATGTCTCTGCTGAAGCTTTGCGCAGGTCATCCTCCGGAAGTTGTTGAATGAGCGAGCCGACACTGCTTTTGGAAGCCTCATCCATGGCGACGTCATTGAGCTGCGCCACAGTCCAGTCATGGTCAAGCTTCCGCTTCTTTGGCGGTGCTGTTTCTACCATTGCGCAAAACTGAGAGCAACGTAAACCTAAACAAACATGACACTTTCAATGACTGATGCTCATCGTGCTTTGGTCGCAAATCGCCCGATCATGCTACCTCAAGCTTGAACCAACCGTTGGCGGAATCAGTTTTGCCACCGCCATTACAACATGTTGTCTCAGCAAATGTTGTTTATGAAATATCGTGACAGAAACCGTGCCATGTCGTCATAGATGCAGTGACGTGCCGTCATAGAAACAGTGACACATTGTCATAGAAACAGTGACGTGTCGTCATAGAAACAGTGACGTGTCGTCATAGAAACGGTGACACGTTGTCATACAAACAGTGACACGTTGTCATAGAAACGGTGTCCCAGAAACAGTGACATATCGTCTCAACCCTGGTCGTTGGTGACTGATTGTCGTAGTCGCTGTTCAAACCCTCAAAACCTCTGACCTCAAATAGGGGCGGTTCATCCCTTCAACAGAATAATAATCTTGACCAAGTTTTTTTCAACCCTTGAAACCTTGTATTTGACACTGCTCCAGTTGCTCGTTCTTTCTTTCTCGGAAATCCCTTTTTTGCGGTATATTTTGACCTCATCGCCAACCCTAACAGGGGGATATTTACGGGTTTTGATTCTGTTCATCTCAAGCTTCATCTTGACCTCAAGATGGTTTCCCTTTTTGTGGGCATCGTTTGGAGTCATATCGTGGGCAGAATGAACCATTTTACTGTTGTATGTCAGCATGATCTCGGGGATATAATCAACCCATTGTATATTAACCTTTCCCTTTTTCTCGTCTGCATCAACCCTCTTGAAAAGCATGTCCTTGAACGTGCGAATGAAACGCTCGGCGAAATGGGGGTGCCCTCGTGTTTTATAGTTTTGGATCCCTTCGTCCTTGAAAAAATCGACAAGATCTTGGGTATTGAGACTCCCCTCGTCATCCGAATAAATTAATTTGGGTTTCCCTCCCATTTTGTTTAATGCCTCCATGATCCCAGCCGTGATGTCGGCAGGTTGCTTGGATGCAATAGGCACCACCACGGCTTTGCGGGAAAATACATCAATAAGCAATAAGCCTATCCTATATTTTTGATTATCTAAATCATTTTTTGATATAAAAAACAGATCCAATTGATATTCAAAGTTGATATCAGGGGCAATAAACGAATTGTATCCAGACAGTTGTTTTTTCCGTTCCACGTTCTCTTGAAACCACTCCTTGACATCTTGCATTGTTATGGATGCATCTTTCTTTTTTGCATCTTTGTAAGTGGTGGCGATGCTACCAAACCCAGCCTGATCGTAGTAGACCTCACTGATTGTCTTGTCTTTTTCACTCATATATATATAATACTATAGAATAAATATCAGTATGTTATTTTATCACTGAAGCATCTATTACAAGAAGCACAGAAGGCAATGACATTATCCTTTGTATGGGGAAGATCATTACATAACCTTTGACAAGTCAGATTAGAATTTATATTACCAGAATCCATTGACAACACGAAACCACAGCCACAATTTGCACACTTTCCGTTGACATTGTCCTTCAACCATTCGGCATCCACATAATTGTCTTTTGGGATCTCAAATTTGTTTTTCCTATCCTGTTCCTTGTATGCTAACACCTTTCTATCAAAATAATTCATAATGCATTTTGCGTTAAACTCTTCATTTAAATCACTACTGTATTTGTAAAATTTTACTCTGTTTAAATCCCTTGCCCGAGTGATCCCCGTCCAAAGCCACTCGCGAGTTATCAGATGATGGTTCCAGTCAAATATCACGACATCGTCATCAATGGAACACCCCTGAACAGAATGACAAGTATAACAGAAGGCAAAGATAAAATGACTTCTCAAGATACCAATATTTAGCGTGATCTCTTCTCGTGTTTTGATATTAGCAATGGTAATCCAAGGATCGGAAATATTAATTATCTCATACCTAAAATTCACATTTAACTTATAGGTTTTTGTCTTCCTATACTCTCTGCATATCATGATCTCGCCGACTTCAAACTCATTTTGTTTGCCCTGTCGTTTCCTGATCTGCCTTGAAACCTCTCTACAAGTGTTATTTAAATATGCGACATTGCTTTCTGTTCCTGTGATGTCATCAGTATATTTAAAATACTTATTGATGACATCATGTAGAGACAACTCATGCTCAAAGATGTCGGCATAAATACTTTTAAGTTTATCCTTGTCCTCCTGAGTCTTCAATCGCTTGCACTCTTCCAAAAACAAATGATGAGGAAAAATGCTGTCAATACATTCATTCATATAAATCTCGTGTTTCTTAGTGTTAGTCAGTGCTTTTATGGGGCTCAACTGCTTGGCGTCACCGGTTGCCAACATTATTTTACTGTCCTTGAACTGCTCAACAAAGCCCTTGATTTTTGCCAATACAAAGGTATTATTAAAACAAATCTCGTCAAACACAATGACATCAAACATCGAATGATCGTATTTATCTAGCTTCTCGTCATTGACTGCTATACCGAAGAATTTATTTACAGTGACGCTTTCCACTTCGCACTCCAAACCCAGATTATTGGTAGGAACCACGAACAACACTTTATAACCCTTGAGTCTCTCCATGTTCTTGCAGATGGTGGACTTCCCCGCTCCTGCGAATTTGGCCTTGATCATCAAGCACCTATATTTCTCAACAAGTTCAACCAATTCATTTTCATCATACTCATTAATGATGTTAACTCTCTTACTTTTGACAATCGGGATATCAACATATTCACACTTCTTCTGTTCATACAACTGCTTTCCTGTATGATGGATCTCATCGTGAGTCTTGGCTAATTTCCACCCACCGATCCCATCGTGAAAATCTAGCAACTGCTGAGTCTTTCTCAAACCAAACTTATTAAAACCCGAACAGTCCACGACAAAAGCGTCGCATTTGACACTCAATACCTTAACATTGTTCTCTGTCAATTTTTGATACGCGCATTGCATTTTGAAATTATGATACTGCAAAAGCATTTCTTTAATAAAACGAAACCCATTGGACAACTCGCGCCTATCAACCACATTCAGAATATAATATAAATTGTCGTTTTGTTCAGATACTTCTCTATCACGGCACCACACCCCGTTGTCATCGTATTCCTCAACCCACTTGGCAGTATGCTTACTCATCATGTTTAACTTCCCACCTGCATCTGCCTGAAGGCTGATCGCCTCATTGAGATCATCAAAAACGAATGATGTCTGACTGCTGTTCTTACTTTTTTCCAACAAGCCAAAAATCGAGTTGGCTATTATTTTTTTAATTGCCTTGTCTTCTTCAATATTTTCGCTTATTCGCTTTCCCCAGAGTTCCTCAACCAACATTTTATTATTTACCTTGTGAATGAAATGTGGCTGTTTGTAGTGAGTAATGGACAACTCGCCAGATGCAACAAGTGGCATAAAATGCTGAAGAAACATACCATAAACTATATTTGTATCATTGTTAAAAAACAGATTGTGATGTGTCAGTTCTGCTTTTACCAAATATATATTTACATCCTTGATCTTACATTTACTATGATAAGCTTTCCAATTATCAAACTGATTAAAAACTCCAATTCTGGTAATCGTATTAAATGCATCTGTAAACGCTTTGCTCATGTCGATCTCCTGTTTTGGAACATCCAATTTATCCAAGCCCTTGAATAACTCGCCTTGTGGGACGATGGTTCTATAATTATTTAAAACTTGTATATCGGTAGGACTATAACAAGACTTGTGATTTGGATTGAATAATTTCTTTTTGAATGTAAACATCGCTTCAGTCATATTGTTGTAAACCGTTTCTCTGTCTACCGTGATGTCGCTATTGGCTTGGTCATCGACCAAACACTGCGACCTAATATTTAGATATACATGATTGAAGTCCGCCCTCAATTCTGAAATAGTCCCTGCTTTGTGAATAATCCTGCATTCATACCCGATATTTTTGAAATCGCAAAATAATTTATTTAGATCATTCTCTCTATGAACTAAATCTAAAAAGTTCTTTTCCTGTTTGTCGGTTCTGTTCGCAATTGTTGCCTTAACCATTTCAAAAATGTCATCAATAGTAGAAAACATTTTGCAAATCGATGGCTTCTCTCTATCACTTATATGATAGTCGGGTCGTGCCTTTACTACAAATGCATCATCAGTATTTTGTTTTTGTTCCAATCTTTTAATATTATTATTCAGTGTGTAGATATGATTATTTTTGACCATTGCATAAAAGGCTCTGATGTTGCGGTCAAACATCTCTGGTGAATAGGAATAAATGATTTTGCCCAGTTGGTCTATTATTCTCACACGCATTCTGTATTTTATAAATACCGGGATCATGTCATCAATTGACGCCCCTGACTCTGTGAATTCCTGTTCTGTTTTATTTATTAGTTTTAGTATCATCCCTCGCGACATTGGTTCTTTCTTCTTGTTGTTCATTAGGGTATCTTTATAATAATCAGTGAGTGTATTCAACCAACATTGATTGTCTACATAATTACCTTTCTGGATTGCTTCCATAAATGTTTCTTTCGATGTATCCAATTCGGTATACATGTAAGTATTATACATACTGATGTTTTCCGATCTTCTCAGGTTGGCTTGTCGTGGATTACTAGGCTGTCCACCTTCCACCTTTCTGGCTCTCAAGATCTTCAAGGCGCCAATATACCCCGTCTCTACGTTGTAAGCCACAGCGTTAGTCTTCTTGGTTAACCTCTTCTTCTTGTTGATCTCGATTGTTTTTTTCTGATCAACGCCAACATACCCACCCATAATATTTAGCATTGTTTCAAATTCTGGATCTTGGGCGAGTGTTACAATGAACTTTCTGAATAGATCATAATCATTGGTTTTTACAATTCGTTTGCCTACATACTCGTCTATATTTGTGCTGGCGTTAACGGTGTATGTTCTCTCCTTACCGTCCTTTGTTATGGGGTAATATTTGAGTTCTCCGTATTCTGTTTTGTATGTGAAAGCCGGCTTTTTGTTGTCACCTTCCCTAACACCTTCGCGGTAAAGCATGACGTCTAATGTCCACGATTCATCGTTCGCCTTAGACTGCTTTACAATGTTAGTTACAGTGCTTCGTTTCATCCTAACATTCAACGGTAGATTTATACGGTTGTTTTGGATCACATCGTCGTATTTTTTGTCCCATTTCTTTTTTTCCTTTGGGGTGGTGGCATTGATAAACCCGTCAATAATAGTTGATGCGGTGCTAAACTGTGCAATTTTTCGCTGTTCATATAGATCTCTCAATTCGGTGGCTTTTTCCTTGGTATCGCCTGCCAACCTATCAATTCTTGAATTTAGTGACCTGATGTTATTTCTTATAGTTTTTGACAATGACATAATATATTTTAGATATTAATTATTAATATTATTTTTTCTTTAGGTGTAATTTAGGGAAGAATTCATATTTAAATTAATTTCCTATAAAATGCCTTAAAGAAATGTTACATATAATATTATAGTAATGATCACAGACAAACACCCCGACGACTTGACACTGGAAGAAATAAAAACAATGCTGGCGTATTACAACCGACTCTATTATTATAAAGTCAGAGACGATGAAGCATACAAAGCCAAAAAAAAGGCAAAATGCTTTAAACAGGCTGAAAATGCCGAGTGGTGTAGAATAATTGATTTATTTAATCATTGATTATGATTAAATTGATCATTTTTTAATAATTTTAATTCTAAATCGTTTCTCCATGTCTTGGATCATATTATATTATTTAGACTTGTCTTTTTTCTTTTTCTTTTTAAAAACTTCATTTTCCAAATACTCTACACGATCGATTAGTTTTGATAAGGCATCCCAACTAATACAAGCCATACGATCATAACACATCGTTAAGTATTCTCCCGAATCATTTACAATTTATATTTCGGATTTGTGTATTGTTGAACATCTTGAGCAATCCATCCTAATTCAGTTTTTTTTTAGTTTTTTGATTTTTAACAAATGTTTTAATCATATATATTTTTACCATATTTACAGTATCATCTTCTACATCTTCTATATTATCTTTCAGTCTCTTATCGCTACTTAAATTAAATCCGTTAAATGATGAAAATTGAGTATCATCCAATTGTAAATATTTAGTGCCATCAATATAACTATCAATAGTTGTTGATGCTTCTAATCTTAAAACAGCATCACTATTTAAATGTCTCAAATTGATTTTATGAGCAATTCCAAAAGTCATATCGCCGTCAATAGTCCAGTCGCCTCGCAATTCGCTATTGCTTCCACTATTCAAAATAATTTTATTATCAGCATATGTTGCAGATAATCCAACAACCAAATTAATAGAGTTTGAAGTGTTGCTATTCCTAATTATTAAATCATTTGTATCGACATACATTTCAGCATTATCAATTATTAGTTTTGATGTGTTGCCAAATTGAACATTGCCACTCGGTGAATTTTGTAATAATAAAGTATTTCCTGATACTGACTGAACTTGATTGACTTCAATCTTTTTACCAGAAACCATTGTTAAATCGCCATTTGTATATACATCACCTAATATATCAACTGGTTTATTGAATATGGTTTTTGATACAGCACCGTCGCACATAAAATATTGATTAGAAGAATTAGTAATATCGCCAACACTAACAGCAACAAAATTATTATGCGCCATATATAAACCTTCTGTAGCATCTGGTGTATATCTTCGTATTGAACCATTATTATTAAAATTTAAATATGAACCATTGTTAAGACTTATTGCACTGTCTGTTCCTATAAACTGGACAGCGCTTGTAAATCGAGCTTGCCCAGCACAATTTAAAACATAATTAACAACGCCAACTGCCCCTAAACCGAATCGATCTTTTATCCATACACGACCAACATTAGCAATCCGATTTGCGTTTCCCAAACGCCTCCTGAGCTTGACATCCACATTCTACCATCTCTATTAATATTAAATTCACGATTAAACATTTGAAAAGTCATTTGTAGTCCTAAATTTGGTGAAGGGGTACAGCTAAACTTATTACATATTATAGAACCAGTAGTAAGCATATTTAAATCACTATGTAAAGTTGCATTATCGCTAAAATTAATAGCACCTGCTACTGATTGAGCGTTAGTATCTATTTTATCTAGCTTTTGTAAATCTGCTGATATTAAACTATTTATTGTGTTTGAATTTTGAGTTATTAATACATCTTGTATATTATTATCTGATATAATTGAAGCAAATGTATTACTGTAAGCAGTGTTAGTATTGAATAAATTAGTATCGTTTGTATATAATGTTGATACATCTGCTTGAATAGTTGTTTTTTCATCTGTAGTCCAAGAAGCGCCCGCTCCTGCTTGTAAATCTGCTATATCTGTAAGAATGGTTGTTATTGTGTTTCCGTGTCCTGTTATGTTATTAATGTTTGTGTCAATTAATGATATATGCGATGTTATTGTAGCATTTAAATTACTGATTAAATGTGTATTCGAACTAATGTTATTAAAATTAGAATCAAGTTTAATTGTATTTGCTGATATAGTCGGTAGTATTGAAGTTATGGTTAATCCGTGTGCTGTTATATTATTAAAGTTGCTTGTAATTGTTGCGTTTTGATTTACTTGTTCATTAAACATAGTTGTTGATGTTGCGTTTAATTCAGTAATATCTAAAATATTGGCATCTATCTTATTTTTCTGTGCTAAAATAAGAGCATCAACTTCTTCAATT
The DNA here is from genome assembly GCA_963377175.1 of Effrenium voratum. NCBI lineage: Eukaryota > Dinophyceae > Suessiales > Symbiodiniaceae > Effrenium > Effrenium voratum. The sequence goes on along the minus strand of CAUJNA010000575.1, from coordinate 155,845 downwards.
GTATAACCTCCACCTAATGATCCTGCTGTGTCTGCTAATTCTTGTTTTGTAGCATAAACACTGCTTAATGTCGATGGTTCTGTTGAATTTATTAATACTAATTCACTTGCTATAATTCTACTTGAGCCGTCCAGTGATAATGTTGAAAACATAATTATTATATAGTAGGTTATATAATAATTATATTTTATCTTTTCTTTCCTCTTGAACCAAATATACCTTTATTTAATGCATTATATTTTTCTTGCTTCTGTCTCAAATATTCATTTTGCAATAATTGGTAATGCTGTGCTATATTGTGTAGCGGGTTTGGAGGCGGTTGTGGTTGCGTTCTTCTTGGGGGCGGGGTGTTCGCTATTATATTATTTTGTTGCTGTTGTTGCGGAATACGTTGCTCTTCTTCGCGGTGCGCTACTTCGTTGTATTCTACCCTTTGGGGTTTTGCTATTGGAACTGCTTTCGGTTTAGGCTTTATGGGTTTAGATTCTAATGGTCCTTGGCAATTGCGTTCGTGACTGTATCTGTAAGATTTTAGTGTTAAAGTTTTGGCACATTTTGGACAGGTTATTTTCTTTTCATTGCGTGCTTGAGTTTTTGAGTTGTTTTTAAGTGGTTCTACATGTTTTATTTCTTGCGTTGGTTCTATTGGTGTGTCTGCCTTTGGTGCTTCTTCTTCAATTGGTGGTAATTCATTTACTGGCTCGTCTGCTTCAATTGTGTTAGTAATTTCAGGTTCAACTTCTGACATATATAATATATTATATATTTTGTCTATATCTTGTATATATTTTGTCTATATGGACAAACTGAGAAATATAAATATTGTTAATTTGATATGTTTAATATTTTTAATATTATTAATTTGATATTTTTAATATTATTAATATTAATATTTAGGGGTTTATTCAATTATCTAATTGAAACAAAATGCTAAAGGAAATGGGAACGCCGTGAAAATCAATTAATTCGTTTCTTGATGTTGTTATTCTAAAGTGTAGTCTCTTAATATTTTTACCACCCACATCAATAAAATCTGCATATATGGGCGAGGTGTAGTCGCTAATAACTCCGCCAAGTTGTTGATTAATTTGAACTTTTTTAGTTACTGAACTGCTGAAATTATTAGGCGCTGAATATTTATAATCGCTTAATTGAGGACAATTTATGTATATATTCTGAAAAGGAACTAAATTAAAGTATCCACTTAACCAAGATGACGCAGGATCATAGGCAATATAATTACTTAATAAATAATTAATAGATTTTGGTCTTAAATTGTCATATTCAAACTGTCCTCTGTTCCATTCGCCATTTACATAAGTTTCTACTTCTTCATCTGTAGGTATTTTGATTTGTAAGTTAGGGGGTCGTTGAGTTTCAACTCCATGCGTCTCTCGCTCTGTCCGTATACTGTTAAGAATAAGTCAGGCACAATATCATTAAATGCCGTGTTTAATTCTGATTGTATTTTAAATGATAATTGATTGGCATAATAAATTTCACCGGATACATCAACGGCAGTGCTTCTCAATAAGACATTGGAACTATTATACAACATAATATAGAAGCGTTCGTAAAACCCTTTCTCTGTTGTATAAAACGGAGTGCTGAATGAACACTCTGTCACGAACATTTTTGTTCTTGGTGGAATTTCAAAGTTTTGGTCAAGTTCTATAATAAAATCGCTGGTAGAATTACTTTCTTGCAATCTGTAGGCACTATCAACATAGATTTTTTTATATGTTAATCTATCACTCATAAATATAATATACAATAGAAATTATTATATAATTATTATTATATGATAGGAAGACAATTATTATTAGGTGCTATTGAAGGCAGATCGCCTACGCAAATGATGGCAGGCGTAGCAAGTGATAAAGCATATACTGCAGGTAAGGATTTAATAGAAGATGTATTGTTTAACCATAAAAAGAAATTGGAAGACAAAATAGGAGGTTTCAATAAACATTTTGATAAGCAAATAATGAAACATAAAACAAGATATGCTGAAGAAATTAATGTTCAAAATAAAAATAAAATTGATGATGTCAAGGGTTTAGACGCCGCGTATTCAAATGTGAATGGAATAACAAGAATAGGCAACACATTATATATTGGTGGCACTGGTGCTAAAACGGGACTAAATCACAAAGTCAATGATGTCATTGCAGATTTGTTTTTTATTCCTACTCATAATGTTCAATTAAGCGAAAGATATAAAGACACAATGGAAGAATTAAGTAAAAATCCAGATGTTAATAGACTGGTCGGCCATTCCCTCGGCTCATCCGTTGTTCAAGAAATTAACAATAGACACGGAAACAAATATGCTACTACTGTTTATTCATCACCTTTTGTATCAGGAAGTAATCAACAGAAAAACCCGCGATACTTACGATTTAGAAATCGCGGAGATCCTATAGCAATGTTTGATGACGCGGCAATAACTGGAGAAATAGAAAGCAACAACTTATTAGATAAACACAGTTTCAATAATTGGGAAGGAAATGGACTCACAAGTATAAATCCTACTACTGATATTTCTAATGGGTTTAATCCTAATTCAACACCGGAACAATAAAATATCAATAATATTAATAATAATGTATAGAAATAAAGACAAGCAAAACAAAATTCCATTAGAGAAGAAACTGACAAAAGAACCGTCAAAATACGATAAACAATATAAGAATTTAGATTATGATACTATAAAAGATATAGTTGATACAAAAACAATTATTTAATAAATACTATAAAAAATACAACTTCAAATAATTCTACTACAATGCTTCCACATAAGAAAAATATAAAAATAAAAATAAAATCTAAGTTTATCATATATAAGTATGGATAATATAATTGCAGAAAGTGAAACCACAATGATTAACTCGTTAAATTTTGGACTTCCAGAAACAGCACAATACATCACAGACCGACGACACGTTAATTATTTTCCATCGGGTAGTAATGTCTATAATCCAAATGCAGGAAACAAAAATATTAGATTTCATATATCAGGTGAAGACAACACGTATATTGATTTATCTTCTATTCGTTTATTTGCCAATCTTCAAAACACCGACGGAACACGAAGTCATTTTTTACGACCGTTGGGTAATTTGTCATCCTTCTTCAGTCGGTATAGATGCACTGTAGGCGGGCAACAAGTTCAAGATATTATTGAATACAATAGGCACTGTGAATTGTATAATTCTTTTAAAAGTCAAGATGCCCGAGATATGGACGATTTAGAAAGTAGCGCTAATCCTCGCTGGGATGATGACTGGCGACATACTTATGCTACTGGACTTGGCAGAAATGTTAGATGTCAATAAAAGAACTGATCCCGCAGCAGACCCCGCAGCAACTACATTTCCAACTACACGAGACCACAACAACTGGGGAGATTTAACAGCACGATATACTCGCCATTCAGTAGCAGGAATTCCCGGCGCTAATGGTTATATGCGATTAGGACATAAACCGGTATGCGGACTGTTAGAAAGCAATTATTATTTACCTCTTCGTTATGCTCCACTTGAACTGGAATTTACAATTGTATCAGATGAACATATGCCAGTAGTTACGCCTTTTACCGTAACTGATGCCAACACTCAAAATGATGCCAAAGGTTATTATTTCACAACTGGAGACACCAGCACCTCGTGGGAATTAAATAATGTAATTCTACGAGCAGAGGTAATACAATTGGACAACACGGTCAACAATAACATAGTTAAACATTTGTTAGAGGGTCAAAGATTGAAATTAGTTTTTCCAATGTATCACACTATGACGCAATCATTCAACGCGGCAGGAACTGAAATTAATATGAATATTGTTAAATCCGCTTCTAAATTAAATGGTTGCTTCATTACATTGTATCGTGCGCCAAGAGCAGGTGTAGATGCTGATAATAATAATTACTACAGACACGATAATTATATTTATAAGAGATGGAACTATTTTTACAATCCTATGATTAATTCTCGTATTTTTGATGGTGCTGACCCTGATGGTGCTGGGCGCGAGCGTTTCCAAGGTAAAGGTTTTCAAGATAAAGATTTAAATTTAACGTGGCAATTACAAATTAATAATAAGAAATACCCAGAGTTTGAATGTCAATCAATGGCAGAAACTGCATATTATTTAAGACGAACATTACACTATTTGAACCCTGACCAAGATGCCTTTAGCATTTCCTACAAGCGATTTAGAGAAGATCAATTCGTGATTGGTATATCATTTGAGAAAATGGCAGACACTAATTTTACTGGACAGAATACTAAAATGGGAGGTTTACTCGTGTTTAAATTGAAAGGGACTAATAGAGCACCACTGACAACTGATGAAGATGTGCGAGAATTATTTGTGCATATGATTAGTGAGAGCGTGTTAGAATTACGCGAATCCGGAAGTTTGCTCTATGATTAAAATTAAAATCTATGATAAATATATAATGTATAAATTTCATAAACGAAATAATTTAAAAAATAAAGGTAAAGTATTTTTACAATCCTCACAAATTAAATATAGTCCGTTTGATCTAAAAGATACAAAATATTTAGAACACCTACACGAACAAATGAAATTAAGAAATTCACAAGAAGCATCGGTAGCATTAAGGAAAAAGATTGACGAAGGAAACAAGAGAGCAAACTATGTAAATGAGCTGGATAGAATGATGGGCGAATTATATCGTCCTAACTTACCACACGCAACAAAAGAACATTTAAATAAATGGTATGAAGATACAAAAAAGTTAATATTTACTTAAAATATATTGATATAGATTAATAATATTTTTCACAAAAATATTATTAACAATAACATCTTATTATTAATAATATGTTTCACAAAAATATTATTAACAATATTTTCTAATTAATATTATATCAATATGGCAACTACAGCAAGTTTAGAATTAATAAATCCATATGCAAAATTTGGACTCAAGAGACGACCTACCTATGAAGAAATCGCTAATCTAATAGGCGAGAACGAACAATTAACAGGAAAACTACCTAACAGAGATGCTACATTTTTTAAATCAAGTCCTCAGGGTAGTTTTTTTGACGGGAGCGACCATTTAGAATTATTGAAAGACCAACAAATGAGAATATTAGACAGGCAAATGAGAGAGATAATGATGAGACGGGAAGCACACAGAAACGGACACACATATGCAGTTCATAAGATGGATACAGATACACCACAGCATACAAACGACCAAGCAATAGCAGACGAATATGATTTTTCAACACCACAACAAACGACAAGACAACACGAGGCAATGGTAGATACACAATTACAAGATATAGCAACTGCAACAAAGCGGAAAGCGGAAGAAGTAGGCAGAGCGATGGCATCAAATTTAAGAGAGATGGGCGGGACATTATTTCATAAAATGGTGGCAAACAGACAATCAGCACCAACAGAACCACGACAAGCGCCAGCAGGTAGAGCAGTAGCAGACGACCAGCAAACGATGCGCGTAGAAGATGTTGAACTATCACCTCGAGCAGTAGATGACAATTTTTACGCGACACCAGTTCAACAAGCAACAGGAGCATCAAGTTCAACAGCCCAACAACCACCACCATTGCCAATGACGCCATTATTTAAAACAACAATAGATAATACTATTAGTCCCGCTTACTGGAAAGACAACCCTAATTTAACAGTAAATGATATTAAATTTCAGTTTTATTTAAGAGGAATTCAAGTGCCAGAAGAAAGCGAAATACAAGAAGAATTGAAACACAAGGGCAGAGGCAAGGCGAGAACATACAAATAATATTTAGTGGATATGATTTTAGACACTATTGATAACGGCGGTTGGATAGCAAATTTAAGCAAAGGTAGAATGGAAGAACTCAAGACAGGTTTTAAGGGTAAAGGTAAGAAATAAAAATATAAATAACAATAATAATGATAATATTAACTAAAAATATACTGAAAAGAAAGAAGCAGAAGTTCAATGATAATTATGATCACGACGACAGTTTTTCAATACATAACCTAACAAAACCAAACACACCAACAACAATACAACCACCGAAAATGATGAAAAAATGCATACCGAGAGAATTTATTGACATTGCAACCAATACAGATACAATTGCAACAGAAACCAGAGAGACGCAAGAAAAGTTATACAATGATGCAAATCAGCAATTAAATATGACATTTGAAGCGTTTAAGGTAGAGGAAAAAACCAAGACAATATGTTTAAAATAATGCTTAAAAACTTTTGGCACAACGCATACAAAAGACATGAACCAACAAGAACGCAAGCAACACAAACCCTGAAAAACCAACGCGACGCAATGGTGTCAGCCTTTACTACAATGCTTGACAACAACAAACCGCCAGAACCACCGCCAAAGAAACCACCAGACGAGGAGGACAGCGATGAAGAAGAAAAAAGATTCAAACTGACAAAAATGATAGAAATAATGCTACACAACGGCGCTACGGTAGCAGATATAATATTAAACTTATCACATAGCGCAATTGCAACAACAATAAATATCGCAGATTTAGTTAATCAAATAACAGCAGGAAATGCACAAGGTAGCAGTAGCAATTCATCAAATGAAGCTATTAGTGTTCATAGTTCTCCACCTATTACTGTTCATAGTTCTTCATCTGAAAGTCCAACAGAAATACCAGCACCAACTGAAGACGAAGAAGAAGACGGAGAAGAAAAACAAAAATCCGCCGACCCTCTGCCTCCCGTCCCAGCCTCCTGCAGAGGGGACCGGCGTGGGATGCAACTGGAAGTGATTGGAATCAATGATAGTCCCTGGGGAACACGCCCGAACCCACAAAAAGTGGATTCCCAGGACCGGTCCCGGGACCGGTCCCGGGACCGGTCCTGGGACCAGTCCTGGGACCAGTCCTGGGACCGGTCCTGGGATTCCTGGTTGTGCTGTTTCAGATTACTTGTAGTCAGCCAAAACCGGTCCTGGGACCGGTGCCGGGACCGGTCCCAGGACCGGTCCCGGGACCAGTCAGGACCGGTCCTGGGAGGGACCGGTCCTGGGACTGGTCCCAGGACCAGTCCCAGGGGCGGTTTGGTCCTGGGACTGGTCCCAGGACCGGTCCTGGGACTGGTCCTGGGACCGGTCTGGGAAGCCGGTCCGGGATCGAGTCCTACTGCTGTGCTGCCACCTCAAACCGCTCCAGACGGCCCGTGCGGTTATTGACGTCCTTGTGGTAGTAGAGGATCCCTGGATCTATTCTGCAAGAGAGTCCAATACGTCAAGTCAAACCGCGCCAGACTGGGACCAGCCTGCTGCCGGCAACCAGTCCAGGGCAACTTCGGGAGGGCCAGTTTCAGGGCGACCCCGGGAGAGGCGACTGCTCCCGGCCAACTCGAAGTGACTTGGGCGCAAGCCGGCCCAAGCGGTAATTAACGGACTAGCTGCCCTATTTCTGACTTTTCCGTAAATCCTTGTTTGTGGTCAACTTCGGGAGGGCCAGTTTCAGGGCGACCCCGGGAGAGGCGACTGCTCCCGGGCCAACTCGAAGTGACTTGGGCGCAAGCCGGCCCAAGCGGTAATTAACGGACTAGCTGCCCTATTTCTGACTTTTCCGTTAATCCTTGTTTGTGGTCGTAGAGGATCTTGTAAGTGGTCCCTGGGTTTGCGGACGTGTTTCAGGACGGTCCTTGTGACTTTTCCCTTAATGCGCCGAGGGTCGGCGGCAGCAGGCGGGAGCCTGGTTAATATAATTTTGAAAAATTGAAATCTAAATAATATTATATATAATGGGTGCTTTTCAAAGTAAAAATAATGAAAATAATAGTTTGGAAGACATTAAGGTTTTAAGTATAGATGAAAACACGAGCAGACACTTTAATTATTAAATCTCTTCAAGAATGTGTGGCACGAATTGAGAAATTAGAAAAATAAAAATCTGACAAATTAATATATAAATTACCTGTTCAATTATGTAATTATTCATTATTTTAAATTGATAATATTAACATACATTAATATTATTAATTACTATCATAATCTGTCATTTCACTTTCGGGTAATTTTGTTGAGGCGTTGCTACACATATCATCTATTAAATCTTCTTCATAACAAAATTATTTTGAAATCTTAATAATTCCTCGTCTGTTGGTCGTCTTTTTAACACTTTATAAAGTTTATGTATCCAAGAATTAGTATGAAAATTGTAATTACCTCTACGATAAAATCCACCACATCTACATAGTTTCATTAGCATATTATTAGATTATATTAAATTAGAATATCTTTATTCATCATTTGTAATTTGAAATGCCTGTTCAAAATTGATATGAAACATTTTGTTAATGTCTTTTGAATTCATATTCACGTAGAAAAAAGAATATGGAGCAAAATTCACTGCTTGATGATACATATCTAATAATTGCTGTTTATCAACAATGGCACTATTTTCTTCAATAAAACTCATTAATTCACTGGCATTTTTCAACCTAAAATATATAATGAACTGGCATTTAAACGAATGATAGGCGCCAACACATTATATTTCTGTGTTGAACAAATTACGCTTACTGCATCGTGCCTACCTCTTGTACATAATCCATGTAATAATTTACTATATCTCACAAATTTAGGGTCGTCGGCATGATCGTCTATAACGATTAATATTGAATGTAGTTTCTTTATCTTTTTAATTTCATATAATTAATTATTTTCTTCTGTCTTTCAATTACATTTTCTAAATCACTTGGATTATAATTATCAAAATATATTTGTTCTTTTTCATCATCCACGTGCAATTCATCCCTGATATATTTTTTAACTTCTGTAAAGGTTGGGTCATTATGAACGCTGGGGGAAAATCTAAATATTCTTGCAAATGAATTTCTATAAACATTTAAGATAAGGTTCTGAACCAAGACTGTTTTGCCACCTGTCGAAGAAGCAACTATAATACTTCTAAATGGTAATTTTGGCACGTGCTCATATTTAGATTGTTTGAATTCATATTCAGTTATGTTTATTGGCTTTATTATTGGAACATCTGACATAATAAAATAATATTAAAGTTATTTAGAAAATATGTTATATTTATTATTTTATATGAATAGAAGCTATTCGGATTATATCAATATAATAGATGAAGTAGAGAATATAGAACAAGTTGTTATAACTGATAATAGATGCAAGAAAGTATGCTATTTTGTTTTAGAAATAATTAAGTTTGTGATACAAAATATCAAAAATAGAAATGTAAATATTAATATAAATGGGAAGAAAGAAAAAGAATAAGACTGAACCAGTTGTTTCTTCAACTGATGAAGAAAAAGAAGAAGTTGTTAAAGAGACATCAGTTATTGAGTTTGCTTGTCCAATGTGTAAAAGAATATTAGAAATGAAAAATGAATTAGAAATACAAAAGAAAGGAAACTGCAAATGTTCGTGTATTCCGACAAGTTTCAAACTAAGTAAGAATGATAAGAAAATGAATATTGATAAAACTAAAGACAGTATCAACTTAGAAACAGATGTTCATAATATTGCTATACGCTTTGGGAGGGGAGTTACTCCATCCGATAATGGTGATCATGACACACAGAAAACTATACGTGAAATGATGAAACATAATAGTTAAAATTATTTCCATTATTATTTATAATGCAAGATGTTATAAATAATATTATTAAATTCATTGATGTAAAGGAATTGAAATTAAATATTGTTATTGAAGAATATAACGAAAATGATATATTAATTAATTTTGTTAATGACTTTAGAAATAGTAAAATTGATTTTAACATGTTTTATAATTCTATTAATTATGCTGATTTATTTGAACAATCAGATTTAAAATTTTATTGTAAAAGAATATATTCATATACTTTAAGATTTATTGCTAATTATGATAATAAAAATGCTATTCAGTTTTATGAAATTACATTGAGAAAAATGAATAATATTCACACAAATAGTAACATTAATGTTGTTAATGTGTTTGAATGTATTAAATGTTTAATAATTTATATTACAGATAATATTGAAAAGTTTCATAAATATTCAAACAAAAATTACAAAAATATTTGTAATTTAATTGGTAAATTTAATAATAATTTAACGAGTTACACAATAACTAATTTTGAATTGACTTATAATGATATATGATTTTGTAAAATAAAAGTTTAGTTTTAAAAGTTTCATTTTATAATATAATATATATATTTACATGGATGAAGGATTAGAAAAGATTGTTAAACAACTGAACAAGGTTTTAGAACAGAATAATAATATTTTAGAAATCTTGCAAGAAATGGAAAAGAAGAAACCGTTAACAAACAGTTATCAAAGTAAAGAAGTAGATCGAACCAATGGTGAATATAAAAATAAAAGAAATATTTAGTTAAACAAACTTAATAACAAAGAAATTAAAGAACCGAAGGCTTCAACTATGACATTTTATCAAATCGACTATGATGAAGATACAGGGATTTATTCTTGATTGAATACAGTTTTCTCTGAAAATCCGTTTAAAGACATATTGGCATAACTAATATTATGAGTTCTACAGATGACGAAGAAGAAACAGGATGCACAAAGGTTTATCCTTGCAGTAAATGCGACGAAGCAAAGCCAAGAAAGGATTTTCACAAAATGTATGATAGAATTAAGGAAATACATAGATTAAAGCCTTTGATACCATAGTTTTGCTATACTTACAACATGTAAGATCTTATATGTTGTAATTATAGTGGTAAAACTATTTCTATAAATTATAATTTCTCTGAACATGTATTTAAAGAAATATTACCTATATATGTTAGCATCGGAATGGTAGTATTTACTGAGATTGAACAAGAGGAAATTATGAATGAATTCTTAAATAAGATCTATACAAATGACATGCTAAACATATTTGATAAACGTGTTGCTGACTGCTATTGTAAGTTAAATGACGAGAAAGTTGAGTTAAGTAAGTTAAACTTGTCAAGTAATATCATCAATAACATGTGTAAATTTAACTATGAAGAATGCGAGGGGTGCAAGTCAGCGAGAAGGAGAAAAATGGCAGTTAAAAACCCCGAAAGAGGAACAGCCATAAATGAATATATTTACTTATTCTCTCGCTGTCATAGTTTTCCTGACAAACAAGACTTGAAAGTAGAATTCAAGTTCTCGTTTGACAAGATAAGCATATTAAGAAACATATATAGAGGCATTTACAATAACGATGTTAACAGAATAGCTTATTGTTGCGAAGGACCAAAATTTAATTCAATAATATGATCAGAGACTTTAGTAAAGTTGTTAAATACATCTACGACAATGAATATTGTAGAAGGTGTTTTGCACATAACACTAAATTTGTAGAATGTCCAGAATTTAAATTACCTGAATACAGAGATGATGATGATTAAAACCATAGTATAATTATAACATGTAAGAAACTATATGTTATAATTATAGTTTAATTTTCCCGTATAAGCCGTGGGGGGTGCTTTCCTACATAGGCCTTTCCCATCCGCATTTTGCCATCCATATTTTACTGGGATTGTTTTCAAGATTTGGGTTAACGGTTTTAATTCTCCCTTTTCCATTGGTTAACCATTTTTCGGGGCGAACATAGGGTTCTTTTTTAGACTGTTCGTATTTGTTGGAAATGGGAAAGGGTTGCAGTTTGGATCAAGGGAGAAATTATTGAGATCTTGGGGTTGCGATCTTGGGAATGAAAAAATGTTGGTATGTAGCTTGGATTTTGTTGGTGGGGTTTGTTGAGGTGGTATGTAGTTATGATTGTTGTTATTGAATGAGTGTAAGGGTGATGTTGAGATGGGGTAAGAAATGAAGATGGGTATGTGAATATGTGTTTTTTGGCGTTGGATTGGGTGGGTGATTGAATTTGAATGTTGAAAATGGGCTGTTTTAGTGGGCGTATTCAGAATGTGCCCAAAAGTGTGGGGGGGACCCTAGGACCGGATGGCAAAATGCGGACGGGAAAGCCCCCTGTCTAACTCCTACCCCACCCTCCAAAACCCACCCCAACCCCCACCCCCACCCCTGGGGCCGTCTACACCCAGACTCGACACTCGACCATCCGCTCACACAGAAACCAATGGGCGGCACAACCTCAAAGGAAACCACGCACATAGACACGCCAGGCTGCCTTCGTCAAGCCCAGTGCGCGCCTTGCACATCCCAAAACCCGCAGGCGTCCTCCCGGCGCTGCCCCGCCAGCGCGCGCCGGTTCCGCGCGTGGCCACCCTCCGCGCACTCGTCCACCCAGACACCGCTGCCCCGGGTCAGCTGCCGCCTCTTCTTAGAGACAAGAACGGCGGCCTTTTGGAGCTGGTACCCCCCAAAAAATTGGGGTTCATTTGGGGGCTGCGGGGTGGCCGTTTTTGAGTTGGCACCAAGTTTGCGTTTGCTTTCTCCATTTAGAGGTCTTTGTTTGAGTTGATACCCCAAATATTGGGGTTGCTTTGAAGGGAAACGCGAAGCAAACAGATTTCGGGGGGTCCCCTTTTCAACACTCCTTTCCCTGTGATTTGAGGAGGTTGGCATGGGAGGGAGGGCGGCAAACCGATGTTTCGGTAGGTTCTCGAGTAAAAAAACGCTCTTTTGGGGCCCAAGATGGGCGAATCATGCGGAGCAATCACATGGAGCCTACCCAAAGATGCGTCAAGGTTTCCAAGAAAACCCAAGAGTTTCTGCCCTTACGTCAAGGTTGGCAATTTGACTTGCCCAAACAATATTTGGGTGTGGGTCAACAAAAATGGTGCCCAAATGGAAACCTGGTAAATAAGGACTAGCACCTGCAGCCTGGTCCAAGAAGTAGCCAATAGTTCTGTCCTCAGATTTTCCGCTAAAAGTGACTAATTTTTAGTGGGTTAAATGGAAGCCCCGACAAAACACTCGCCAGAAAGCTCAGAAACCGGATGGCTGGTTGAACCACCAAGGAACCGGCCCGGGCTCCCCAAGAGTTGAAGCCCACTTTGCCCCATCGGAGAAGCCTTTGAAACATCTCCTCGAGGGCATGGTTCGCTTCGCGAATCTCCGCCGCACTGGCAAAGCCGTCCCAGACGTACGGCGCCCCATCCTGCAAAAGAAGCCGCGCCAGCCGTCTGGGGGTTTCACTTGGCAAAGCTATGGCTTTTGGTAAACCGCACATGACTGGAAAAAGTGACTATACACAATGTACGGCGACCAAAACAAGAGGGCCAAGCTCTGGCGCATTGGAAGGGAAAACCCCATTTGGCGAAAGCAAGTGAGTGTTGTTGCGCAATCATGGGCAGTGAGTGAAAGCTACGAGACTGCATGGGCAACAAAATGTCATTGGCAATTCTATGATTAGACTTAGGCCCAGTTATAGAATGTATATTCTATTGTTTGCTTCCCTTTGAGTCACTGGTAAAATGTAAAATGTATCCTAAGTCTAACTCAGATTCTAAGAAGGCAAAGCCAGCCCTAGTAGCTCCAATTTTCCGGCTGGGCCCGGCGTTCAACATGGCACGGACGACTTGCATTTTGCCGAGGTATCCATGTTCTGCAGGGCTTCCTGCACGCTGCCTACCAAAAAGATCCGGGCGCAAAGAATAGGGCGACAATCTGCGTCGCCAAAGATGCGACGCGCGCCACAATCATTCTCCCATGCCCCTTTGACATGGAATCAAAGTTGTATCTCCCAATTTCTTGCATTTAGCATGCTCAACGAATGCTTTCCTTTGCAAGCCAAGGCTATTTCAGTTCCCATTGCCATGTAAAAACCCGAGTGGTGCACAGAAGCAATGGCTCCCAACAGTTGACCCATTTGAGTCATAATCAAAACCCGGTACTAAAATGGTCCAAGCCCAGAACCATGCTTCAAGAATTCGGAAGGCGGATATCTGCAGCTAGCTGTTGTTGGATTTGCCCCTCCCTAACCTTCATCTGCCCGGGTTTTGAGCAAAGGGCTCAGGCGGTATGCCCAAAAGCCCCGGAAACCCTCTGAAACCCTCCACTGAAAGCTGGCCCAAACCACCCCTTCTCGCCTAGGAGACCAAATCCATAGCTCTCAGCTGGGGTTTTGAGCAGTGGCTCATTTGAAGGGTAAATGTGCATGAAAACAAAAACAGAGTCGTACGGAACCCTAGATACCTATCGCACAGAATCCATGGTGACTACCAACAGTCGACCCATTTGAGTCATAATAAAAAAAAAGAAAAAAGTATTAAGATGGTCCAAGCCCAGAACCATGCTTCAAGAATTAAGCAGGCGGATATCTGCAGCTATTTATGGCAAGGGGATTGCTCCTTCCTAACCTTCCTCTATCCGAATCGGTTTTGAGCAAGCGGCTCATTCTCAGTTGTTCAGTGACCCTGCAAAAAAGGGAACCCTTTTTGCGGAAGACCGGATTTTTAGTGGGGCAGCCACCAAGAAAAAGGGAAAAACAATGGGTGCCACTCAACAACTGCTCATGTGAAGGCTAGATGCGGGGTAACCAAACCCAGCCCGATCTCCTCCAGGGCGGCGAGCGCGGCCTCGCTGTCGAAGGCCGGGAGCTCGCCTCGGAAGGACTCCAAGTCGAAGGCTGGACAGCCGAAAACCGATAAAACAAAACGTGGATCAGGGCGGTGGTTGAAATGGAATCCACGAATCTGTGACACAAAAAAACAAAAGGCCCAAAGACCAATTTCCTGTATAAAGAGGGTTTTTTTCTTGTATCACAGAAGTGGGAATAGACCTCTTGATCCCACAACTCTGCCGTGGATGGACCAATTCTTGCATCACTTCGATCGACACCATGAGAGAACATTACGGGGGGAATCATCAGAAACCAGGGTTTCTTAGGCGGTGCAGGATTTCGTCCATCCACAGTACTGTGGATGGACAGAATCCATTTCGCACCAGGAAATGACACCGTGAGAAACCATTGCTTTGTTGGTATTTACACTGGAATCATCATTCCCAGGCTTCTTAGGTGGTGCAGGATTTCGTCCATCTACAGTATGAGCTTCCCTCTGATTGGTGGTTTGGTGATATGGAGCTTTTACAGTTGCGACAGACCCAAAACCGACAACCCGCGCTCCGTCCTTGAAAAGGGAAACCAGGGCCCCGCACGAGCAGCAGTAGGCATTCGGCAGTGGGCTTCCAAACTTCGGAGGGAAAAAGAGGACTCAGGCAAATCTGAGGGTCTTTGTAATGCACGCTGGGATCCACCCTTGGGAAATGACCCAGAATGGTTCAACATAACACGGTTTTATATCCGGAAATGTGCCTAAATGGGGTTAGTACCCAGAAAACGTATTCCCAGGGTGTAATACAAAAACCCTCAGAGCAAACCTGAAAGGCTGCGAGGCCAAGCTGGAGCGAAGCGCACCCGTCTAGTGCCGAATCTTCACAGGGACCCAGCTTCTCATGCAAGTCCTTTACAGGTTTCAACATGCCTCACGACAAAATGGGGCCCCCAAACGGGGATTCAAGGTCCCTTTTCTGGGTACCAAGGCACTCTTCCACAAAATGGACCACCCCCCCTATAAACAAAGCATTTTACGAGGGGTTGATTCCAACCATTCTTTTCAACCATCATTCTTTTCAAACACCGGATCTGTTTCTTCTGGGGTTTTGCTGGTTTCCTGAAAAGATCCGGATTTCCCTGGGTTCAGAATGGAAATGGAAGGTACCCCGAAACTGCGTGGACCCATGGCCCGATCGCCCGGCGCCTCCCGGCCGGGGCTTGTGCCCCTCGTAAAGCTCCCAGAGCCAGTCGTCCATACCATCGAAGACCACCGCCCCATCGGGCGCTTTGTGTCCCACCACAGGCCCTGGACGCAGCTCGTCCCCCGGCAGGAGCCTCCAGTCGTCGAGTCGAGTCGTGCCCCAGATGCTCCCAGCTTTTCTGCGCTTCAGTTGCCAGTTGCCAGCCGGACTCGCAAACCCGATGCTGAGCTCTCATGCTAAAAAGGCTCCAAACCCGCAAAAATCCTCGGGTGAGGTTGGAAGGGGAGCAACAAATCGAATTTTAGCAGTGAAGTGGGGATTCCCCACTAAACCACAATAAGCCAAAATGTCAAATGTTTCCCAACAACAATCATGAAAACGACTGACCGTGTATTGCAGAAAATTCCATGTCAATACATCACTCAATTGCAGCTGCAATGGTAGAAAACACCCAGACAGATCTGCAAGAGGTTTGCCAAACACGCCAACCAGTGTTTGGTGGGGGTCAGGCCTTTGGCCCTTAGCTCGTCTCTTTCATCCTCTGATGACAAATCTGAGGCCGCAACATCAACAGGAACAAGAATCCAAGTCCAAGGGGTGCAGCAGCCTACGTCCGGGAGGACAAGTGAGTCACAATCAAAACCCGGTATCAACATGGTCGACCCGGAACCATGTAAGGAAATTGAAGGGCGGATCTCCGCAGCTATGGCAAGGGGATTGTCCCCTACTAACCTTCATCATTCCCCGAATCCGTTTTGAGCAAGTGGCTCCAGTGGTGTGCTTCAGAGTTCAAAAGCGTGAAACAGACCTCCATTGACTTTGAGCGTACCAAGCGACATGACCAGCTCGCCATCTTCGCTGAAGCCGCAGCGGATTCCTTCCACCTCCAGCGTCTCCTCGCTCTGCTGCGGCCCTGCGCGCCAAGAGCAACCCGGGAACTCCAAGAGTTGGTCTGCAAACGGGGGGAGCCCCCCCAAACAAAAGGAGAAAAAATGGCCGGGGGGTTTGCTTCAAGAACCCTGAACAGGGCGCCAGGAGCCGCAGGAGCCGCAAACGGCACGGCGATTCGGGATTCGCTGGCCAGTCAACCAACAAGTCTGAGGTGGTCGTTTCTTTCTCTTCTGAGGGACTCTGACGGCCCAGAAACGACATCCACACTTGCTGGTTCTCAGAAAAAGAAGAAGACTGAACACTAAAACACACACACACACACGAGAATTGTTGGGAAAGCTATAGCCCCAGGAAGCGAGCGCTTCAGTGTGGCCGCCTTCTTCCGCCCGCTTTTTCGCCAGCAGGGCGACCGCCTCCATGAGGTCACCCCCACCTCAGGAAAACCATGGCCATCTTTTCAACATCCCAATCGGTTAGCCCGTGAACGGGACCCAATCCAACCACAATAGCTAACCTAAAATGGGGCCGGTGAAGTCACCTACCCCAAAATGGGATCCCATTTGGTTTTGACCCACAGCCACATAGTCACCTAGCAAACCAACCAAAATGGGATCGATCCCAAAGCGGTTTTGACCACCACAATTCTGGGCTGCGGGCCTGAGGGAAAACCTTTTGCTTACCTATCTACACAAATTGCAGTAGGTTCGCCTGAGAGGTTATAAGGGTACCAACTTTTTCTCTGCCTATTTTAGTAAAACCCTCCCAACCAAAAAAAAGTGTTTGTAAAAGGGCACCCCTTGGATTCCGACGAGTACTGAACGTATCCACACAAATTGCAGTACTTCGCACATGGAAAATGCTGGGATTCTCCAATTCACGGACCTTCATGATGGTTTGGCCCGGGAAGCGCGCTCGATGGCTCGACGGGCCAACCTCAACACCTTGCTCCCTATGCTTCTGCAAAGGCCAACCTGGCTGTTGGAAAGAATTTGATCCCTGGCTCAGAATTGGAACAGGATTGGCCTTTGCCGACAGGCAAAAGGAAATTCACCAACCAAGCTTTACAGGGTCTCGGGTCTGGCAGCCCGGCAATGGCAGGCTCTTGGAATCTTCCCATTAAAACATACCCTAATGGCATTTCTACCCACGTCTGGCTGAAATGGCAAGCATTTGTGACTGGGCATGGATATTTGAAGGTGCTTTCCCAGATGTTCCACGCAAACATCTGATAAAACAACAGCCTTTGGGAGAGCCTGGCTGGCCCGCCCGTTATGGATGCTGGAACCCCCAATATGGGCGTGTTTTTTTTGTTTTTTGTTTTTTTTTTTTTTAAAAAAAAAAAACCGGGGACCCCTTCAAGTGGTGGTGTTCCTTTTGGTTTCCCTTGAAAAACCACAAAGAAGGGGTACCGCCAAAAAACACACAAATATTGATATGGAACCTCAAGCAAGATCCCAATTCAGAAGACGTCGATCCCAATGTCTCATGGATGTTTCCAGAGTCCTTGTCACCTTCATACCCACTCGAACAGCCGCAAAATCTTTCAACGTATTGGATTTCATGGTGACGACCCAAACTCCCAAAACCCGTCCATGAAAACTATCGAATTCGGGCCTCTTCTTTGTTGCGGCACACCCACATGTTGGCCAAAGTCATGCTGACCAAACCCAGTCCTCCAAAAAAGAGCTCCCCAAAAAGAGTATTCCTCTTTGGACTGTCAAGCCACGAAACCACCATTCTTCAGCTTCCCACTGATTTGGTGGTTTGAAGCCCGGTGGTTGAGAAGGGTTTCTCATGTACCCACAAGAACCAGGGCTTCAATTTCCCAATCCAAACCACCAAAGCGTGTTACTGAGAGAGCCCTGAAAAAGGGCGGCTGACAAATCCTGGATGACCCTCCCTAACCCCAATGAAGCAGGTCTTTTGATGGCAACATCTGGTCCCAGCAATCCTTTTGGTGATTCATTTTTTTTCCCATGGGACTCCCCCATGTAGCGACAAGAATCAGGACTTCAATTCCAAATCCAATCCAACCTGACGGGCGACCTGACATCCAGCTTTTAGTGGGTTTTATAGGGAAACCAAGAGGAATACATCCGTTTTGTTTGTGGTTTTATAGGGAAGCCAAGAGCAACACATCCGTTTTTAGTGGGTTTTACAGGGAAAACAAGAGGAACATGAGGGGCAAGGTCCAAACCACCAACTAAGGACCTGACATCTCTTTTCCAAGCAATCTTTTTCAGAAATCCCAAACGGACGGACGGCCGGCCGCTTTCCGCGCAACCGCCCGACAGCTCGCTTCGGCTTCCGCTCGTCTCTTCCGCTCGCTCCCCGTCCGCGGGGCTGGCGAGGGCCTCCGTCGCCTCCTTCTCCTTGAAGCCCATGGACAGCAACTCCTCCAGGGCCTGGGGAGTCCGGCTGACCCGTTCTAAAAAGAGCGGGGGCGGATTCCCGAAAGGACGCCATATGTTGATTGTTGTGTGTTTTCTTGCTTTTCCTTTTGTGTCCGTTTTTTTTTGGGTCAAATGCATTCCCTTTCTCGTTCCCTGCTGGTTGAACCTGCAAGAAGGAACAAAATACAAGAACGCTTGTAGGAGTCGTAACCGAGGGTTCTTATCAAGCATGGGTCAAACTACGGGCGCACAGGTTGTGTTGCTTCTCAAACTGAATACTGTCAACAAGAAGAACAACGATGATCAAACGAATCACGACAACAGGTCTAATCACGGAGACAATTACCCTCCCACCAACTATCATGGAAGTGCAAAAAGGCCAACTAACCAAGAGGAGGAAAATAGAGTCTTTCAACAGGGGTCTGTGCACTTACCCATATTAGCTGGTGGGAGGGTATATGATTCGTCATGACGTGGCAGCACAAGGCAGACACTCACGAGTTGTTGACCCGGGCGGTGACGCAATGTGACGACACGGGCGGCACGCAGGGGACTCCCATCCCGAGTCGAAACCGCACATGGCGGGTCAAAATTCGGGTAACCCCAAAATGGGTTGCCCTGGTCTTGGTTGATGTTGGAAGGGGAACAAATAATTAAATTTTAGCAGCTAAGTGGGGATTTCAACCACTAAACCACAATAAGCAAACATGTAAAATGTTTCCCAACGACAACCATGTGGTAAATGGAAACCTGGACTGAAATCTGCGTTTCGTCTGGTGGTTTAATATTGACCCACACCCACATGTGGGCTGATTGCGATTCCTTTTGGGACTCCGCTCTGCGACTCGGAGACCGCTGGATTCAATCAAGAAGGGCTACAGCGGACGTCACACGTCATCCGATTGGAATCGGATAACGCGCCAGGGAGCCCAAACCATTGGACACTGTCGGACAGTGTGCCGCATGGCCTTCCTGACATCCAGGGGCTCCTTTTCCAATTCTGCACTATCCCGACATCCAAAAAGGGGGCTGCAACGGTCGTCGAAATGGTTGGTCTTGGTTTCCCGTAAAATGCCGAACGATTCCGCCACAAACAAGACTCCCCCAGACGACCCACGCGAACCCCAAACCTGGCCCGTCTGCTTTCACATGGCTGTGGGTCAAAAATAGGGTAACCCCAAGATGGGTTGCCCTGGTAAATGGAACCAAGGACTAAAACCAGTGGTCCAATTCCTGGGTGGTTAAAATTTGACCCATACCCACATATATATGTATATATATGTAGATATATAGCATATCAGGGTTGAACACTTCAAGAACCCAATCCCAAAGGTTGCAGTTGGTCCCATGTCTGGTGCTATGTTAGTTGGTGGGGGGGGGAATTCGATTTCGCTCAGCTCGCGGCGGTGCCGGCATCTTCCTCCTCGCTTTTGGGCTCCTCGATCACAGGCCTGCAGTAGGGGGCCGGCCATCGCTTCTGTCTCAGTTGTCCAGTGACCCTGGAAAAAAAGGGAACCCTTTTCGGGGAAGACCGGATTTTTGATGGGGCAGCCACCAGCAAAAAAGGGAAAAAGGATGCCACTTGACAATTGACAACTGAGCTGTTATTTTTGGAGCTCCGTACCTCTTTTTAAGGCTGGCTGAAAGGGACATGAAGAGAAAACCGATTTTGGGGCACCCCTCGCTTGACACATATCCTTCTCCAACTTTTGAAATACTGTGCAGAAAGAAGCCGTGTAGAAACCAAAGGGCTGGCCATCGACTGCATCACTAGAGACTACCCAGCCATTGTGTCCATTTTGATCATAGGATATAGTCAGATAGGTTGGGTACAACCGACGTATCCGTTATTACACAGACTTTGATAAGGAAGGACAAAAAGTTAAAATCCAACCTATGAAAAAATAACTGATAAAATGATCCTCGGCAAACATCCACCACCACTCAAATAAAGGGAAAGCCGGCAAGAAAAAAAAGTGTAAAGTGCGCCCACTGGCTGGGTGAGTAGTCAGATAGTTACGGGGCCCTGACTCGGCAAAGATCTGCACCAGTCAGTGGAGCCCAATCTGCTGCAGACGGAGGAGCGTCGACTCCGCTGCCAGTGAAGACAGCCAGCTTGCTGCGTCCATGGCGAGTTTTTCCAGCGCAATCACATCTCGATCGATTCCAGTTCCCAGGCAAGGGCGAATCGTACTGGGTGTCGCTCTGCCGCTCATGCCCATCTTACGTCAAGGAAGTTTGGAAAGAGGGTTCAACTGAGAGTCTTGGCCAAAAGTGGGGGCGTCATCATGTCGTTGGTTTGCACCAAGGAGGCAGCTTCATGAAGTAGGCCGTTCACTCGCAACTGCCTCAATGTAGCCTCTGGAGGGCTGGCACCTGGCAAGAATTGTCTGGCCCTCGGGCCAATCCGGCAAACGGGATGAAAAGACATGATGTCCAAAAGAAGAGACACCGAAACGTTAGAAATCACCACCATGGGATTTTGGATCTGCTCCTTACATCGTTTTTCCGAAGACATCCATCCCTGTTGGACACGTTCTCTGCCTGTTCCCGTGGCTCTTGGTCTGGAGCATCCATTGAGATTGATGCCGGAATCCATCGGACCCTTACTATGAGAAATGCAATCCGTGTCGAATCGGCTCGCCGCTCGGCCATGGAGTTTTTCACTTCGGAGTGCCGCCAAAGAGAGAGAGAGAGAGAGAGAGAGAGAGAGAGGAGAGAAAAACAAAAAATGCAATTGTCCAAGTGATTTCGGAATGCCTCGGGCAGACTCAAGGCACCGCTGCTTTTTGTCCGGCCAGCACCCCAGGGACTGCCCGGCGGACGGACAGGGCCGACACATCAAGGAAGAGCGGACGCATTGCTTGGAAAGCGAAGTCACCATAGTTGACATGTGTTGCTTATGCAGTTCGTTGTTGTTTGACGATGCGATGAGTCGTTTATGCAGTATAAACAGTTTATGCGGTTTGTTTATGCAGTTTGTGTATGCAGTTGTTGTATGCAGTTTATACAGTTCTAGTTGCTATTTGAGCTTCTTAGAGACCCGCTTAGCTCGTGCATTGAACGAGCCTACCATCCAGTTGCTTCCCGAATGCACTGACAGCCTGCATGGGACGAGGATCCACATTTCAGAATCGTAACTGTCCCCAACCAGAAATCTGGTGTGCCTATCCTTTCTGATTCACAATCCTGTTTTTGGTTGAGTTTGCAAGGTGGCGAGTGTTTGTCGACTTCCAACTCGTCCGCATCTCCTTGCCGGCTCATTTCCCTGGAGCGGCTTATGTCCAAACACCTGGCGCGGGGGGAGATGGCAACAGCAGTCTACCCACTTCAAAATATTCGCCTTTTAAAGGGTGTGGTGTCAAATGTCGGCCCCGGACTGTTCACAAGGAGTTTTTAAAATAGGGTTACATAAGTGATACTCTTTCTTCTTCTAAGGACCCTCTGGTCGACATGACTTGGGTGGCATTTGTAGTTCTTATGCTTCTCATTAAATTGTTCATTGCCACCTAGGTTCTGAAAAATAGTGCATCTTGCTGAGTGGTGGGTTTGTGCTAGTGGCTACGTTTGGAACCCGCATGCCGGCAAGTGTTCCGTGATGCTCCCATGAATCAAGGATCCCTCAGTCAACCTTCCTCGAGCTCGCTTTACCTGGCGAACTGGCTACCTTGCTACAAGTTCATGAAATGGGTGTGGGTCAAAAATGGGTACCCAAAAGGCCCCTTCATGGCTTGCCCTGGGGAATGGAACCAAGGACTAAAATCTGTGGTTTTTCTGGTGGTCGAACTTTGACCCATAGCCAAATGGATGTTTTTGAAGAGAAAACCGCCCTCTTTGCCCAGGTTCCCTTTCTTGTCTCAAGGCAAACGCGCCAAGACAAATGCGCCAGAGTCTCCGCGAGCCAAAAGGGCTCACCGCCGGTCGGTTTTGCCGATACCACGCTTGCCTCAGCCGATCCAGCGAGTACCGGGAGAGAGGTTTATCAACTGTGTGTGAACTGTACCTGCTGGTTGGGTATGCCAACTTCATTAGGAGCCAGAAAAGCAAAGAACGAAATAAACCCTTTCAACCAGGGTTCATATTTTTTGGACAAGCCCCGGAAAGGTTGTTTGGTTTTCTTGCTGCGCTGTGAAGTTGTTCGGTGCTTCTGGGCGTGGGTTTTGTGCTTGGAATGTGCCATGGGAGTGAGCTTCGGAAGCCCCTGAAAAGGCCGGTTAGGAAAAGATCTTGGGACAAGGATGAATCGGGAAACCACTGAATGGGATTTTCTGGCAGGTCACACATGCTGAAGCGACCATCCACCGTTAATTTTTAAGCAAACGTCAACGGACAATCCTTCGATCCCTTTCTGAGAGTGGTCGAGGTATAGGTTTGGGCACCGCGTTTCGACCAAAAGGTCCTGAAAAATACGGGGGACACCGGTCCATCGGTTCGCGCCTGAGTACAAGTGCTTTGGCTTGAGGTCGGGGATCCATCTGTCTGCCTGACACAAGAAACACCTCCATATGGCTGTGGGTCAAAATCCCGTACCCCCAGTGAACATCCCAATCCCCACTGAAATAGACTAAAATGAGTGGTGCACCCACCCCAAAATGGTACCATTGGTTTTGACCCACAGCCCTATTTGCACCTCTTTCTTGTAGGAATTGATCTAGGGGTGCCTTCCAGGGATCCAAATCTGTCTAGAAAACCTCCGGGGTTACTCAGGGAAAATGGATCCGGTTTTTAGAAAGAACGATGGTTGAAAATAATGGTTGGACTCAACCCCTAGAATTGAACCACAATGCGGCCAGTGCAAAGTTAAAGGAAGAAAACCTGCTGGGACTATGCTTTGACTGAAATTCATACTCGGCATCGCTAGTCACTGCCAAAGGCCAAACGTCATGCACTCATGTCAACGAGTTTCATCAGCCTGGTGGACTTGTGGAGGGTTTGGCCCCAAACGATGAAGAACGCAACCGCCAAAATGGGACGCCCAATAAAAGGTTGGTTCTCAGCTGTGCCGTTCTGTCGATGTTGCTCAGCTGTGCTATTGATATTGCGCCCCTCTTGGCTTCTTCTTGGGCTTCCAATGTTGAACTGCTACACTCTGGCTTGGGATTGTCTCCACCTTGGTTCCCCATTTCAACCAACCCCAGCACGGGGTTCCCCTGAGCGGAACAGAATGCCCAGTTTGCCCTTGGCGTCCCTGAAAACAGCATACAACAACCCTCCTCAAAAAGTTGTGAACCGCACCCTATGGCTGTCCTCAGATCCCCTGCTGAAAGTTAAAGTTTTAGTGGGTTAAATAGAAACCCCAGTAAACCAACTCACAACCTCAAAACCTAAGAAGGATGGCTGGGACCCTGCAAGCCAACTGGAAGCACACCGAGAACATCGAGAACACGGCGCCCTCCGTTTTAGGCCTCGCCCTTGTGGCCCTTCTTGGTGTGTAGGCGCATGGTCTTTCTCCGCTTCTTCTCCACAAACTGGCGACGCAAAGAAAACTCACCGGGCCCTGAGGATGCTCCTACTCAGTTGTTCAGAGACCCTGGAAAAAAGGGGAACCCTTTTTGGGGAAGACGTGTTTTAGTGGGGCAGCCACCCAAAACAAAAGGAAAAAGGGTGCCACTGAACAACTGAGCTTACCCAACGACTATCTTTTTGGACCGGACTTGGGAGGGAATGGGCCTGGGAGGTTGTAAGAAGTCGCTGGAGGCTGGCAGTGAACCTTGATCACGGGAAAGCTCCTTCAAATCCCCTCGTGAGCTAGAACGATACACAAAGGGATGTTGTGGGATATTTAGCACCCTTCAAAACAGGCAAGCAAAGAAAGAAAAACCACGGGCAAGGCGCTGCAAGCCGAACCGGGTTCGCATTCTTCAGATTCAGAGTCTCTGAATGGCTCGTGCCATCATGTCTCTTCAAGCCATGCCTACATTGAAATGCGTAAGCAACAAACTGTTTCATGTTCATTCAGGGAAGTCCTGGGCTTTTGTGTGAAGCCAGGGGATCGTGGTGTCCCACCATGTCCTCCCAACGAATCGCAATAGCATTAAGTGTGGCCAAAACACATCCACCCCCCTCAGCATCATGTTTTCCTCCATCGAGTTGCACATGGACCTCCATTCCAAGGTGTTGGACCTCACCATGTGCCTTCTTGTGGGTGAAAACCAAAGTCCGGGTGATGCAACTCCTTGCCAAACTTGGCTTGTCTGGGCGCTTTGTGTGGACAACACATGAATTTTAAACCAACCAATCTCCAACCATGCCCGGTCCAAGTGCCAAAAAACCCTCTTCTAGGCCTCTTCCGTTCGAGCTTTGGCATCCCTCTTGCAGGTTCAACCTACTTAAGCTACAGCCATTGACATTGTTTGAAGTGAGGCAACAGGCCTAGCCATGGCTCCGATGTTACAAGCTACCAGGACCCAGCTATAAACGAACCACAATCCCGCTATACATTGGTTGCCCGTTTTCAGGCACATTTTCAGGAACCCCAAAGGGCCACCATATCTCTGTTGCTTTCTGCTCCCCTGCTAAAAGTTTAGCTTCTAGTTGTTTAATGGAAAACCCATCAGTTGGCAACAAGTTAAAGTCCCAACATCCAGGCAACATGCAACAAAGATATGTGTCCCCCAAGGAAAACATGCCATCGGAGTTTTCAACTTGTGTCAACTGTTGCAGGCCGTTTTCCGCCTGCGAGGTCTCCTCCGCCATGACAGAGTTCTTGCGGCTCCTGGAGATTCGAGACGCATCCAGTGGATGGACGAAATCCGTTTGCACCACTTTGACACCATGGGAATACACTAGTTGTTGGTATTTATAGGGGAATCATCAGGAAACAGGACTTATTATTTTGCAACGATGCAAGGAGCTGGCAGGCAAGTTGTCTTGGAGTGCTGGTCATGAGCAGCTCAGCAGCTGAGCCTACGGGCAAGTTCAGAACACGGTATGGCTGTGGAAAATGCCTCGGGCGCCTGCTCGAAAGCTTGCATCTTTCTTTCGGGTAAGATGCGGGAGGCGGCAACGGAAGTGTGTGATTTTGGGATATCTCAACATGCACTTGGCGATTTCACTGAACATGTCCCAGCTATGATTGATGGATGTAGTTCGCCTTTCTGCTCAACGGCTTCTACTGGTATGCTCCATGAATCAAGCCCTGTCATGGAGTATACTTTGATGCCTTCCAACGAATGGAGCCGCGCAGAGTACCTGTCAAAGCCCTGGGACATTTTGCACGCGTGTCGTGCAGCACGCCATGGTCTTTGCACCCATCCAAGGTGCAACAACTCACTGGTATAACCAGGGTTTCTTAGGGGTGCAGAATTGCGTCCATCCACAGTACCTCCAAGAACCATACCTGACAATTCCCAGGGTCTCGGAAACCAGCGGTTTCCGACTATTTGCGACGCCGGCCTGCTGCGGCCCCTTGCCGCGCTTTGAGCCTGAGACTTGGCCGACTTGGGCGAAGTGGCGCCGAGCCCACAGTTCGGCTTGGACAATGAGACCAGCGCTCGAAAGAAAGGGCCTAAACCCAACTACCCCTAAAAAGATAATTCGCTCTCCTTCTTTGGGTTTAAGTTGGTACTTTGAGGCTCCAGGGGCTCGTCACCCCATGTTTGAAGGGCCAGGAGACTCCAGGTACAGGCCCGAGTCATGAACGAAAGAAAGCCCTTCGCTCTAAGGCCGAGCGAATGATCCTTCTTTCCCCATGTTCTAAGGCCCGATAAGGGACACAAGTTGCAACTTGGTGAGAAAATGCCACAGTCCAATTTCGTTGAGTCAATAAGTGTCCAACGCCCTCCACGGTTTGAGAAACTCGCCGTTTTCGGACGAACCCCATCTCTTGGGCTCCAAAACCAAGCCCCCGATCGAGTCCAGAAAAGCGGGGAAGTGACTGGGCTCTCCTCAGATCTCATCTCTCTCTCTTCAGATCTCCTGCTAAAAGTTTGACATTTAGCGGGTTAAATGGAAATCCCCACTATAAACACTAAAAGACTACAAACCTCGCAGCATGGCTGAGACCCTCCAGGTGCAGTGGTAGGTTGCAGAAACTTCGGACTCCAATTCTTACATGACTGTGGCAACCCCTGAACAAATCGCTCTGGTGCCAACCATCCCCGATCCTCGGAAGAGGGATCCTTCCTGGGATTCCTGCAAAATTGGCCAATGGTCTGGGAATTGTACCAGTTTTGCAAACGAACGAAGAAGCAAAATCGGATCCAGCCATGACACGGGTCAGATGCCAAGATAACTTCTTTACAAGGAAGTAGCGGCAACCAATCACACAAACGGGGTTGCCCACAAGAGGCCCTGATTCTGTTTAACGTGACTGTTTTGGGGGTCTTCTTTAACGTCAAGTTTTCTTGGGGTGGGTCAAATCTGGCAATACTAAGCCATGGACTTGGAATCTGAGAAAGTCCTGGCTGTATTTTATTTGGACTAGCCAATACGAAGCAAAGTACTGGGAATCTAAAAGTAAGTCCTGACAATGCTAAATTTAGACAAGGCCACACTAGACTAAGCACTGGGAGTCTGAGAGCAAGTCCTGGCAATACAAAACTTAAACTGGGCAAGACTAAACTATGTAATGGTAATCCAACAGGGAGTGCTGGCAATACTAAATTAAGTATTGGCCATACTAAACTAGGTTTTGTAGTAGAGAGCTTTGAATAAGGGTACCGTGTCTTGTTTCTGTAGTCTATTTTAGTAGGGGAACCCTCCCCCAAAAATGGTAAAAGCGCACTACAGGGGGACCTAGTAAAGCAATACTTTTTTGTCATCCAAGCTCCCTGGCAGGCCATTATTCAGGACCCGGGAGCACGGGTTTGACTGTTCTGGGGAGGGGCGGGGGCCACATGAAATCAGGTCCAACAGTGTGCTTTTGACACCATTTCATTTAAGAGTCTAAGGACACTTTCCTTAGACTCTTAAATCAAATGGTGTCAAAAAAGCATACTGTTGGACCAAAACAAAACTCTTCCCTTGACCCAGTTCGACCCGAGGATTTTCCACTTAAAGGTCTTCGTTGGGACGTTCGGATCAAAGGGGCCGTTGACGAAATCAACGGATGGGGTCTCAGTCCACGTTCGGATCAAGAGCCAAGCCGTATGCCGAATCAAGCACCAATTGGACAACGAACAAGCGGGGATATGGGGGGATTCCCTTGCCGCCAACTGGCTTCCCTGAATGTCGACCCCGGATTAGTCAACGCCTGTGACTCAATATGATTCCCCTCCAAAAGTGGTCTGAATCCCCAGTAAAACCAGGGGCACGGTCAACATTCAGGGGAATCCCCCGAATATCCCTAGTTGGTTTCCCTGAACCAAACATCCTTTGGCAACCCCAAAGCGTGCAAGTCCGTGCCTCCTCCTCCCCGCCAGCGGCGACATCGTGCTTTCGCTTTCCTTGGGCATGGGGGAACGCCAAACGGCCTGTGCTCTTTTGCTTTTCCCGTAAAGCCACCCACAAGGGGCTTCCACCATTTTGAGAAACTCCCGTGACATTGCTCTTTGGTAGGTTTCTCCCTTGCATGTGCCGGGAGATTCCCTGGCACCTACCAAAAACCAAAGGGTTGGAGTTCTCCCGGCACAGCGACCTTCTCCAAGGCCAAACCAAGGGACACATCGTCTCGCCATGGCAAAACAAAACGCACCCGGATCAACCAAGCAAAACAATCACTTGGGTGTGGCTCAAAATTCCGCAGCCGGGGAAAGGGTAGGTTTCAGTCGACCTTTCTATTTTCCAGGGTTCCAACTTTGGACCCCCATTTTTGAGCCACATCCACTTCACTTAAATCGGCCGTTGGAAGTTGTCCACCTCTGGAAAACCATGGAGAAGTCTTACGGAACTTTCAATGGGCCTTGGTGCGACTCGCAGGCCGACATAGGCCGACTGGTACCCAAAGGGAAGGATAGGTATCCGAGAACGTCTGACTGTCTTCAAAAGCAATGCTCACTTCCGACGCGAATCGGCTCTTTCCATTGCGGACTTTTTGGCGGGGACCCCCCCAAAATGAAGGTTTGCAAATGAAAAAAAACACAAACAAATGTGTTGGGGTGGGTTGAAAACACTGTCCTGGCAGTGATGCTAGCTCAGGATGTTTGAAGCCAAAGCCACGACAAGACCGCCAAAAGCCACCAAAGCACCCAAAAAGCCGCGAACGCCAAAAAGCAGCCACACCCGACGACCGACCGACGACCGACCGACCGAACGACCGACCGACCGGGGGACTCTTCCACAACCCAGCTCGCCAAACCTAGGAACAAACAAACAAAACTCGGGGTGCCCCCGAGAAAATGGTGCCCTCAAAAAGACAAAAGACCTAAAACAAGTGGCGCCCTCCGAAAAATGGTGCTCTCAAAAAAGACAAACGCCCTCTAAAAAAATGTGCCCTCAAAAAATGGTGCCTCAAAAAATGGTGCCCTCGAAAAAGACACAGGCCCAGAATTACCTCAAACCCGGATCCCTCCTTGTTGGCTTTCAGGAAAACTCCTGCCATGTCGTTCCTTCAGACCTGAGGCCACTGCTCAACAAGGACGTGCCCCGCTTCTTTGAAGCAGATCGTCCTCTCACCTTCGAACGGCACATGGGGCACTGCGTGATGTTTTTTTGGTTTTCCTAGGTCCTCCAGTAGAGAGCTTAGAAGAAGGGTACCGTTTCTTTTTCTTCGGTTTTGTCTATTTTAGAAGGGGAACCCAAAACTCCAAAAAAAGGTAAAAGGGCACTACTGGGGGACCTAGTTTCCGTTGCAGAACAAGAGATAACCCAAGCAACACGTCCACTTGCACACGTCCCCTTGGTCCCGAAAGAGTGCCCTTTGATTCACATGAGCTGTCAAAAGAAGCCTTCCCGTGTCGAGACCCAAGTTGCGCTTCTGGGGATCACGGGCGTTGATGTCTCAGTCACAGGGTCGCCATAACAAGTTCTTCCAAG
Organism: Effrenium voratum; assembly: GCA_963377175.1. Taxonomy (NCBI): domain Eukaryota; class Dinophyceae; order Suessiales; family Symbiodiniaceae; genus Effrenium; species Effrenium voratum. Next base: position 125,970 of record CAUJNA010000575.1, on the reverse strand, counting down.
GTGCGTTGAGATTCTCCATGGGAAGCCCCCATGAATTTCAAGGGTTCGACCTCCGCATCACAACTGCCCATGTTGACTGGTTCTAAGGGGGCGTCAAATCCTGAAGCTTCCGTTTCCCTTTGATGTCCACAAATTGACCTGGAACCCACAAATGAGGTCGTGCCATTTGTCCGGGTACTGTCCGATGCAACACGGAGATCTAAAATTGGCGAACCACAGGTACTAAACTCATTTGCTGATGGCCACAGAAAACTGAAATAAGGCGACCAATACAAAACATGCGAACTGAAAGACTTGAGACATGAGGATCGAATCAACCCCCAAGTGCATTGCTATCTGGCTGTGTCTTGTAGGGCCGCCCCAAAGATGGCGGACTTCCTTTTCTCAGTTGTTCAGTGACCCTGGAAAAAAAGGGAACCCTTTTTGGGAAGGCCATTTTTAGTGGGGCAGCCACAAAAAAAAGGGAAAACGGGTGCCACTGAACAACTGAGTTGAACAAACAACAGCATTGGAATGGCTTGAAAAAAGACGGAAAAGGAATCGGTGCCACTGAACAACTGAGTTTTGTTTTCCCTTTAAAACCGCACACAAGGGGTACCAGCTCCGAAAAGATAAATTCATCTACCCGAAGCTCTGAGGTGTTTTGTGTTGCCCGGCTATGGGCAAAACGAGGCTTCCATTTGCTTCTTCGCCCCTTGGACAACATTTGAACATATGTCCAGGTGATAGATTCCCTTTAGCACCAACAGGGGAAAATCAAACACATTCATTTCAGCAAGCGGAAACTATGTCGGCCCCTCAAGGTTACTCATATAATTCCCCCTTCCCAACCCCAACCCCCCAAAGAAAACTCCCAAACCCAGGCAGGTTAGCAGGTAGCAGGAAGAGACTCCCAGTTTGCGAGGACTCTTCCCACTTGCTGGCTGGGAAATCGCGACAACATTTGTTCGGTGCGGCGAAGCAACCGTGGGTTCAACCCTTCACCAAAAATGGCCAAGCCAAATGGCTCCAGGGTTGCCTGGATTCTCAGATATCAACCTGAAGGGAGACTCGCAAAAAAAAAGGCAGCAAAACAGGGGTCCGGGGTCACTGGATTTCCTTCCCCAAATCAAAAGTTGCTCAATTTACTGGTGGTTTCCCTTGAAACGATGGCCATTTGAGGAGAGATGGCTCCGGTTTGGTTTTGAGCAGGGAATGAGACATGGAATGATCTCAAAAACACCATCCAACCTATGGTTTCCTTTATTCAGGAATCCTCCGGTTCATTCACAACACCCAGAAGTGGTCATTCCCTAATGTTGATCCCATATTTATTGATCAACCCCCGTTTACTAATAGGGGGCTGGTTTTTGGCCCCTCCAAAACTGGTCAAGGAGTCTGATTCCCCACATTTCACCCAGGGGAAAGCAGCCCCCCCTATTCATAAACTGAGGTTGACTAATATAAAATCCACCTGACCTCTCGCAGCAAGCAAGCCGAGCCATGGAAGACCGAAGGCAGCCCGCCTTGGCCCCATCGTAGCCCAGGCTATTGAGCTGCTCCTCGACCTTCCGACTCGCGCAGAAATCGCATCCGAGGGTCCACTTGCTTCCGCTTCCGGGTTTTGCTGGGAGGTTGTTGGAAGGAAGCCAAACAAAACACTGTGGGTGGGTGGGGTGGATTGGGGTGGGGTGAGGTGAGGTGGGGGGGGTGGGGGTGGGGGTGGGGGTGGTGGGTGGGGTGGGGTGGGGTCCGTCCATGGAAATTTGTTTCGGCCGAGCAGAAGGGGGGATTCTTTTCAGGCAGGCCGTTGCCTAGGCGAGGACGAGGCGCGCCAAAAGAAGCAAGCAAAGTGGGATCTCAAGAATTCCCTCCCGGCCAGCGGCTTTTGTCCTCGAAAAGGCGACATGTCAAGGGCCTCAAAAAAATCGGGGTCGGCTGATTGGAGGGCTTGACCTCTAGAGCCTGCAAGGGAAACCCCTGCTCCCACTGAAAGCATGCTAAACTCCTGCGGAGTTCTCTGTTTGTCGGTTTGTCGGGTTAGTTGATTTCTCTTGTGTTTTTTCAAGTTCCGCTTTTGCTTTTTGTTTTTTCGATGTTTTTTCATCATTATGCAGCATTATGCATGCAGAAAGAGGTCTGTCAGTCGGTTGCTTCCTGGGAAACCCATAGTGGCCACAGCGCGGCAGTCAAGTGCTGGATTCATGGGCTCAGAGATCGTTTGAATCAAAACATTTCTCAGTCCGAATGAGACCAATGAACCGGCACGTCTCCAGCGCACGCTTTGCATCCCCTGAAAAAAAAAACGTCCGACTAAACTTCTCCAACCCGTTCGCAGATCTCGCGGCAGTTTGCTCCCCAACATGGCTTGAATCACCTTTCCTACACTTTTTTTGGGGAGGGGGCCACTGCAGGAATGGGTACGTCGCTTTTGTAAGTCTGGGGGTAGCTTCCCCGTTCTTTCCAGGGATCCTTCTTTCTAGAGAACCACCAAACACCCTGGGGAATGGCTGTTTTTTGAAAAGAGCGATGGCTGAAAAGAATGGAAAAGGAATCAACCCCTAGAGGTTCCCTTTGTGGGGTTTGAAGGAAGCCAAAAACGCCTCCTCCCCCTTCTTCTGATTCTTGCGCAGCTTCGGCAGCCCATTCCTGAGTCCAGGCCAGCTGCCAGTGCAAGCCCAAATTCACGAGCATGGGTATGACACCCTTCAGATTCCATTTTGTTTGCGCCCACTGGAGAAAATGAGAACGTATTTCCAGTGGTGATGGTTTTCCTGTAAAAAAAAGAACAGCAAGTGGAAACACACACAACATATTATTGAGCAAATGGACATATAGATTCATGCCCACCAACCATCTTTGAGCCCCATAAAAAGAAAGCAGCTAAATGGACAGCATACTATATGCGTATGAGATATGGAAACAAAGGGGTGGTGTTCTTTTGGTTGTCTAACCGATCCAGAAAATCAGAAACGGGTAAACAAAAGACCCTGAAGGCTGTGGCAGGCAATCCGAGCCCGGAGTCAAGAACAAAAGTACCGGTTTGAGACTTCAAACCGACTCGGGCCTCTACGTCAACCACCCACACACTCATCATACCCCCAGGAACAACAACGGAGAAACAAGCAGCATAGAAAATTCACAGAATCGCATGCCGATCTGTCTTTGCCAGTGAACCTTTTGGCAAACAAAAGCCAAAAGGCACAAGTGGAAGGCCTCAAGACATCCCAGGGACAATTGAGCGTGCAATGGCAAGGGCCATTGAAGCATCAGGAAAAAAACTGTGCAATTGGTCTTTGACTTCCACTGGACCAGTCAAGTTCACATCCTCAAAATTACCTCCAAATGGTGGTACGGGGAAAAACAACTCAAACCCCGATGTCTACGAAACTTCTGAACATGTGTTGACACGAATCCATGTAAATGTCTGAGCCCCCGACCGAAACTTCAAGAACCGTGTCTTCTCTTCTGTTTTTTCTTGATGGTGCTCAGTAGGGATGAGGGAATCAACCTGGAGATTCCCGAAAAAAGGAAACCACCAGTTGGATGGCTTATAGGGGTCCTTCCCTCATTCCCTCATGAAACCACCCGTTGGATGGACACCACCCGTTGGATGGACACCACCCGTTGGATGGTTTCTTCGCGGTCATTCTACTCATGGAACATCTGGGTGTTGCGCTTGGACTTCTCCAGTCTGCGCTCCACGCGCTTCTGACGCATCCTGGGGGGACGGGGCAGGGATCTGCAAATTGGAGGTGCAGGGTGGACCAAGAAGTAGATGATTCGGATTCATCATCCAGGCTACATTTACAAAAAAGCAACAACAAACACTTAGATGAAGTTGTTGACATTTGATTTTGGAGAGTTGTCCTACCCTGTTTGCCCATCAGACATATGTCTGATGGAAGTGGATAAAAGGGCTGAGACCATCCTCTCGGAAGAACCTCTTCACTGTGATTGTTCACAGGGTAACATCAAGGGCTTGGGTATTAGGCAGAAGAAAACTTTTAGTGGCTTAAATTGAGCTTCCCCACTGAACACTAAAAGCTTCAAACCAGGGGATGGCTGGGAAGCGCCTCAAGCCTCACTTGGCGAAGGATGATCCATAGAATGGCGGAACCAAGTCTGCCGGATTTGCTGCATGCGTGCAGTTTTTTGTACGCGAACTTGGAAAGGGACCCCTTGTCTATGGTGAAATGAAACTGAAGAAATGCAACGGTTGTTGATTCAAACAACAGGGGCCCAGTTGGCAACTGCTTGACCTGGGCAACCCAGTTGCAACAGAACTAAGTGGGGATTCCTGGATCCACTGAAAGTAACGTTTTCTCATACTTACTCTGCAAGTCGAAACGGTGGTTCCTTGAGAACCCCTCGAGATCTTCACTAAAATGGGATCCAGTGACACAACAGGTGTCCATCCACGAGACTGGGATTGAACCCGCCTGCTGTGAACCTCATCCAGCACGTGTTGAGTCTTCTTGTACTGCCGAATCACCTGTCAGATTGCTGGTCGTGAGTTGGTTGAAACCCTTTGGTGAGCATCTGAAAACCAGTTTTGAGCTCCCTCGCATCTGAAATCAGGAAGGAGACTGAGTGGGACCTCGATGGACCAAGGCTTTGCAATTCGTGACCAAAGACTAGCCCTGGAGCTACGCATGGATCCGCTTTCACAGATCCAAAGCCCATCCCGGGATCCAGGAAATCAGAGCTTCGGGCCGGACCCCAGTTTCCAGCCAGGCACCCATGGTGGAAAAACGGTCTAAGATGGTTTCCGCCTACAAAACCCCTAGCGGTGGCATATCCGCATGTTGCCTTCGGGGTTACCCTAGTGGCGTGGATTTGTGGATTTCACCAGTTCTTCCCTATGTTTTTTTTGTTTAAACAATCTTATAGTACTCGTTGAATATTCCACAGGGGTGGATCCGCAAAAGCCACCTCCAAACCGTTTTCTGGAGCTTGCCCTGCCAGGAGTGGCTTGCTCGCAGAATTGGTGTAGGGGGTGCCATAAATCCGATCCGGGTGGATCTGGCTTTCTCAGGTGGAGTATTTTCTGGCTGGTGCGATAAGCAGGGAATCTGGGAATGACCCTGTAAACCATCCAACTGGTGCAGGGGTCCTTACATTTATACACCTGAACATTGCCTTGTAAATGGTGGTTTCTCTTTATTTTGGTGTTGAAAAAGCCACATGTTTCAAATGGTTGCAAAATGATTTTCTTCTAAGGAGCCCTGTGGTGGCTTCCTTTAAGGGAATCCACAAAACCGGTTCATTCTCACATTCCCTTCTGAGCACCAGCAAGCTTTTCCTGGGTCTTTCTTGGGTTCCTCTGGCCTAATCCAAGCTGAGGGTCACCAGTGGTCGGGTGAGTTTTTGGTCGAGTTGGTACCCCTGGTTGGTGGGTGCTTAATGGGAAACATACAGGAAAACCACCAGTTTTCCGGCTGAGTAGAAAAGACGTGCGCCCATTTGAGCGCCCACACAGCCCATTGTTTCTTGGCTCTATGCCCATAAAGGTCTTTATTGGCATTTTGCCTCAAACCCTCATGAAGCTAAGTGCAACCAAGTATTAAAATTGTCAAAGGTACAAGGGCTCTTCATTGCTGCTCCTTCGGAATGGACAAATTCATTGGGGTGTCTTCAAAAACAAGGGCACCCGTTCAAAAAAAGAAAGGAATTCACTTTGGCCCCAGAAATAGCCATCACACCCGGCGCACGCCTGGTCGTCATCTCCCAGGCTCGCCTCCGCATTGAGAAGCTCCTGTCGGGCAAGCCGGATGTGCTGAAATGTTGAGCTCCACCCCCTCTTTGGTATATAGTGGATTCGGGGAGCCGGCTCCAAAACACGAAGCCATGGGGAATCTGGGTACGTACAAGTACCTATACTTACTTGTCCCTTTTCAGGTGCCGGCTCTGAAGAAAAGGTTTGGGGAGGGGTCTCTGGTCATCCGAAAGAGAAAGCAATGCCAGCCAATGAGAACCAAGGGGCTGTCCCTGGCTTTTAACCCAGACACTGCACCTCCCCACACACATAAAAAAAGAAAGAAAAAAACAAACGCGCGACAACCGCTTCGAGAAAATGCCGCTTCGCCAAACAACAAAGAGTCGCCACAACGCAAAGGAACGTGCTTGTCTGGTCGAAACGGCAGAGGCATGCCGGTGAGATGCTCATGCTCGCTACAGTTATGTCGGCAAATGGGAAAATGCCAGAAGGCGTTTAATTACCCTCAACCCAACAGCACTCAACACCCTTTTGCCTCCTTGCTTTGTGTGAGCGCCAACATTTCTGCAGTTGTTCTGGACTGGTGTGGGTTCAGTCCCACCCTGGTTCAACCGCAGGCCTAGGTGTGACAGGCCCGATCTGCCCCTGTCCAGCCCCGCGCTCTGGGCACCGAGAGAATGCAGAACTCTACCGAATCCGGTCACGGGATTTTGGGCGGAGACTCAGCTAAAGTCCAAGAAATCCTCTCTTAAAAGATGAGGGAGTAGAAGAAAGTCAGGGTGAGGTTACCCACCTCAATTTCCAGCTCCGCGCCAAAGCCCTACGTTCCTATCATGTTGAACGTCCCTGGCATCTACTTATGTCTTCCTTTGACCAAAAGTGGGTGTTCACCACGCCCACTTCAACCTGAAAAAGGCCAACCACGCGACTTCATCATCCACTTTTCGCGCCTCCTCCTTCTCTAGTCTGGCGATGGTGTTGTCGATGTCCTAGGCAACCCGTGACTCAACACCAGACCCCCCGCCCACTTCTCTTCCCGGAACACAACTTGCCCCGAAGCGCCAAAAACGAGTTGCGGTTGGGTGACCTCGCAGGAAAGGCCAGATGTGCGACCAAAGCCATGACTCGATTGCTTCAAGTCAACTCACTCGGCGGCTTCCTTCCGAAAGCCGCTTTGCCGCTTTGAAACAGGGTCAAACAGTTTAGGCCCCTTTTTGGACAAACGAACAAGTGGGGATACGGAGCGGGGATATCGGGGGATTCCCTTGGCGCCATTTCCCATATCAAACTGAGTCCCTTGCATCAAACGGATGCAATCCTCCCGCATCCCTGGTTCCCCCTGTATCCCTGCAAACTGGCTTCCCTGAATGGCGCCAGATTCATCAACCCCTTTCTGCCAATATGTTCCCCTCCAAAAAGTGGTCTGAATCCCTGCTTCCCCCCGTCTTTGCACCCCAAGGTTTGGGCCTGGCGGAGGCCTCCAGGGATCCTTACATTACACCTGAACAGTGCAATTTGATGCAATTTGTGTATTTCCTGCATTTTGGTGTTGAAAAAGCCACATGTTTCAAAGATTTCCAAGATGTATCTTTTATTTTGGGGAAACAAACAAAACATGCTTCAAATGGTTGCCAACTGCTATTTCTTTTAAGGAGTCCTGCCAAATCTGGCCACCAACTCCTCCTATGCTGCGGCCCGCGCCGGATCCACAAAGTCCAGGATGTTGTGGCCGTCCATGATCTCCGGCACCATGTCATACTTCCAGGAGGGGTCCTGGCAAACAGCCCGCGCATCTAAGGGCGGAAGTACATACCCCTTGTTCATACCGGTTCCTTTGCTTCCCCGGCTTTATAAGGGGTATATACCCGTTTTGGGGAGAGGGGTATGAACATCCGCAGGCCTTTTGGATTCATGTGCCCAAGGGGTATGTAAAAGGGGCATGTACAAGCACCCCTGGAGTGTAGTCAAAAAGACAAACAAGTCTCCCTGTGCAGGGACTGGTCATGCCTTACGTAGAAACCCCTACAATTGTTCTCTAAACCTCCCCTTGGGCAACCAGCTCCGCCCACCCGCAGCTTTAAAACCGTGGCCCGTTTAGAGCCTGCATATCTGGTCAAGGAAACCTATATCAGGCCGACGTCAGGTCCCTCCCCATACTTTTTGGTCGGACTCGCGCCCGGTGTCCTGGCTGCGCCTGTTTGCCAGAAATCCAGGGGGCGCAAACGGCAAGGCCCAGCTAATCACGCGAGCGGAAAAAAAAAACAAGAAACGCCGTCCACGTAATCTTCTGGTGTTTGAGTCCATGTGTCTCTTGAAGACTAAGAGATTATGCCGATGTGGGGCTGGCAGTTTGCTCCATAGACCCTGGGACAAATCAACTGATCAACCTACTGCCCTTGGCCATTTAGATTCGCGACTCATCTAGATGCGCCAGCCGGAATCAAGAATGACAAGGCATCGCTTCTGAACTTCGTGTCTTTTGGCGAGCAACTCCGAAGCTGATGTTGCACTTCAGCACCCCTTCCCTTAACTTGAGGTCCACTTTGGATCAATTTTGAGGGGTTGTAGGTGGCCCTGATTGGTGCTGTCATCCTTCTCCGACGTCGACATCACAAGGATTTACAAATGAAACAAGCTGTGAGATAGGTCCAAGCAAAACAGCTTCACTTGAGGTTCAGCCGACAAAAACCATGTAGTCTATGGTCCTTTGGGGGGGGGGGATGGTACCCACATTTTCTTCCACAACCAGGTCACTCACTGAAAAACTTGGTCCGTTGCAGGAAAACAATTAGGTCGAATGTAGTGCGTGATCTTCCCACCTCCAGCGGTTCTCGGGCTTTGATCTTTCACCTCTTGGTGACGCTCCCAAGCATGGAGCAAAACCAAAACCTGAAATGCCAATCGATCTGGAAAAGGGCGCCTGAGCATATCCACGATCTTGACAAGAGGGTTTTTCGGCTAAGCCAACGAGTAACCCGGTCGCAAAACCTTCAGGTCCTTTCATGCGGGTAGAATTCGAGGGCTCACAGGGGGGCCCTTTGGAACAAATCGAATGTATTTCCTGTAGTGAAATCGATTCCCTTCAGAACCAACAAGGGAAACTCAAAAATAGCCATGTCAGCAAACGGAAGCCATGTACTTCAGTCGGTTGAAACTCTTCCAATAGCTCGTGACCTCATCCGCTCATCCCCTTGCCCCTTTTGTCCGGCCTCCAACAGCGCTCGACGCCAGAGGTCCACGGAATAGACGCCAGCGCCGCCGAGCTCCTCAGGTTCGCGCGCCGTCTCGGGCGCCTTGTACACCTCTTTTGCCCCCCCCAGGAAGAAAAATCAAAACTTCAGGGAGTTGTCTATTTGGGTGGGAGGGCCCCTTAGAATAAACACAAAACCCCAGGGAGCTGTTGTCCATTTGGGTGGGGGGGGGTTTAAACTCATTACTTAAAACCCATCATCCTGGAACACTTGTTGGCTGCTGCCCCCACGAAAGTGGAGAAAAAAACAAGACTAGACCCAAACCAGGATCTGGGCACCCCTAAGAACAAAAAACAAAACCCCAGGCAGAAAATGTTGTCGTCTATTTGGGTGGGGGGGTATGAAAAGGGGATTGATTCTGTGGTGACGAGTGTGACTAAAAACCATCCGAGCGCGAAATCCAAAGAAATGCAACGGCAGAACTTGATATTTTTTTTCTGGCACCCTGCTACTCCCCAAAGTCTAACATTCTCGACCGTCAGGAGACCTGCCCCCTTCTTACTGCCTAAGCAAATTCCGTCATGTTGTAGGAGTAAACTGTTAGTTTTTCCGTTGAAACTTTTCCTTTTACCACGATAGGAGTAAACTACCAGTAGTTGCCCATTTTCCTACTAACATTGCATCCTTTCTTGGAGGGTACCTGCAAGATCAGTTTCTGCTTCAATCGGCTTTTGTCAGGTGCCCGTGTGCCAGGAAGGGTATCAGAACAAAAATATTTCTCAGTTGCCCAAAGGACCTGCAACTAAAAGGTTAACCTTTTGGGGCCATGACTAAATATGGACCAAACTGGGAAAACCAAAAGGCCAAAAGGTCGGCTTTGAACAACTGAGATTCGGCTCGAATCTCGCCTCCATGCGATCCCTCTCGAGTGGCTCTTTTGCCTGCAATCGGGTCGGTGAAACTCGCAAATCCCATGAGCCCAACATGGGCGTGTGTGTGTTTCTTGGGTTACTCTTTTTAGGCTGGTCTTATAGAGAGCTTCAGGGAGGGAAAACACCCCTTTCTGTGGGTTCCCTTTGGTTTGACAAACCAATATGTATGTTTCTTTCTATGGGCGGTTCCGAGAAGCACTGAGTTCACGTTCGGATGGTTGAGGGGTGGGCCAAACTCCATGCCCAGGCAAATCGATGCTCAAACCAGTCACCCAATGGGGTCTCAACACAAGGGACCAGCAAAAATGGGTCCTTTTTGGATTCCTTCTCAAACCCCAACAAGGTGTCCCCGTCTAGAAAAACGACATGACACATGTGACATCCCCAAAGGTCCGAGCGCATCACATGTCAGCAAAAGAAAGGATGCTGAAAGCCATCCGACCCGAGTCTCTCATGGTCTACATCTCAGGGTCTGACCGGCTCAGATTTAATCCAAGCCACAACATGGAAGCAACACATATTCTAGGGGTTGATCCCCCAGTCCTTTCAACCATCGTTCTTTTCAAAAACCGATCGCTGTTTCCCCAGGGTTCTGGGTGGTTTTTTAGAAAGATTTGGATGCCTGGAAAGAATGGAGATGGAAGGTACCCCTAGAAGTATCAACAAATAACTGGACATCCACAGCAGGCTTACGCAGATGTCCACAAAGGATGTCGCTTTTCTGTCAGAATTTCTGAAAGAACCCATGTTTAGAGGAAGGTACCCCTAGAAATCTAGCTAAGGTGTGGCCCAAACAATCCCAGACACCTAGCTAGCCGACAGATCTCACAAAAGCTCTACGGCCCTCCAAGTCGCAAGTGCAAGAAACACCCAAGAGTCTAGGGGTACCTTCCATTTCCATTCTGAACCCAGGGATCCGAATCTTTTCAGGAAACCATCAAAACCCCATGGGAATCAACCCCTAGAAAGAAATATTCGGGCATGCGAACATGCGAAAAGACCTTCCGAGGATATATCCACTGCAACAGCTTCCATGGCCAAGTACCAGATCTCAAACTTTGAAAGCGGCCTGACCCATGGCCACGTCTGAAAAGTGTCAAAATCCCGTACCTCTAGTGAACATCCCAATCCCCACTAAAAAAGACTAACGTGGGTGGTGCACCCATCCCCAAATGGTACCAAAACGGTTTTGACCCGCCACATCTTGACATGGCCTCGCAAGAACCGCTTGGCCGAGAACCCCCAAGCCCCCTTGCCCAAGACTCCGCCCTGTGGCTCAGCCGAACCCAACTTCTCGCTCCGCTCCAGCCTCTTCCGGCTCAGCCCCACCCCTCAAGTTTCGAATCGAATCGCCCGGCTGTCATGAATGGCTGGATTGCCAACCTGCTTCAATATGTTGAGGGGCGAACACAAATCACCTCCTAAAGGCGTTGCTCAAGAAAGCGAGCTTTCAGCGATGCTGCGGAAGAAAAACAAAAAGCACAGAGACACAAGCCACTTTCATGGAACCAGTTGACGCTCATGGTGGCTTACACGCTGCGCTCCTATGAGCCGAGCGAAGCACACTTTCGGAGTGGCTGGCACAACTGGGCCACCCTTTTCACATGCTGCCAGTTGGGTGTGAGCTTTTAAAAGGACCCCGTGGTGCGCATTATGGCGGGGATTTATTTCCGTCAACCATGTGGGAGGCTTCTCTTCCTTGAAATTCACGGCCATCTGCGAAACTGAAAAGAAACGGGCGGGAGGCTTAACCGGATACATGGGTGTGTCACGTCTTTATTTCCGTTGACCCCCCAAATTGGGGTGGTTTCCTTTGGCTTCCCTTTCCAAAAGTGGGTTCCATCGAAAAATAAGCTCAGAGCTAACCCAACAGCCCCTGGAAGCCTCCAAAACTCTCCTGACCCTCCGGATCCCCGCCGTAATCTTAGCATCAACCCAAAGGAAACTAGACTTCAGCTTGCCACTCGGTTCATTCACCTCAGGAGACCTCAGAGAACCAGTGAGCTTGGCAACAGGTGACGAACCAAAGCATATCCTTGTTGACGTTGGAAGGGGAGCAAAATCTAAAATTTAGCAGTTAAGTGGTTGGATTTCAACCACTAAATCACAAAAAGCAAACAAGTAAAATGTTTCCCAACAACAACCATCATATGTCCCCTTTGAGAGGAAGCTAAGAGAACAACATAGGCAACGCTGCCTCAGCTTTTGCCAACAGCCATCTTTTAGTCCGGTCCATATTTTGCCAAAAAGATATCCCAAGTGGCTGGCTCCCTTTTGGTTTCGTGCCACCCAAAAAGGACTCCCCCGCTTTTCCCCCCCACAACTACTCGGGCGCTTCTCAAAAAAAAAAAAACTGAAAATAGGAGTTCAACGTTGGTCGGTGTCCTTTTGGCATCCCTGGAAATGAGAACGAAAAAACCAGGTTCCTCAGGAACTCAGGACGCAGAAGCCAGGAACCAGACCTCAGAGACCTCGGCATCTGGGGCGGCTGCCGCGCTTGCTGCACCGAGGCCGGGATGCAAGGCCTCGGATGCAGCAAACTGAGATCCCAGGCCCAAACCTACCTGCTTTAAATGGTTCACCACACCTGTTTTGGGTACTATGGGTGAAGAGCTTGGAGATTCTTGACACAAAACACCTGTTCTTGTTGGCCGTTTCAAGCTGCGAGGGCACAGCAAAACACTTGAGTGGCACAGCTGTCTCGTGTTTTCTTGTTGTATGCGTGAAGCGAGGCGGAAGTTGATCCGTGAACCGAGCCCAATACGAATCGGGTTGAAGGCCCAGATGGCCGCAGACGCTGAAAGCATCCGGTCGCCACATTGGAATGCATGATTCAGGTCAACAGATGGTTGATGCCTTGCCCATTTTGTACAACCATTGTTCCGCCCAATGGGTGTTTCTCCTGTAGTTGACTTCTTTTTCTCCTGAAACATGGGAGGAAATGGGGATGTTGTCTCTTGAAGGGCAGGTTTGTCTCAAAATTACCCCCCCCCCGAAACATGGATGAGGGAATCAATCAACCGCTTTGGGATTCCCTGGTCCACCTTGAGTTTGGCTGCGGCATTCCTTTCAGCTAGTTCATGACTGAGAGGGAAACATCGATTTGGCTCCGAAAACGCAGGTGGGCAATGAGAAGTCAATATGGCCATGGGTCAAAAGCCAAATCGTACCCCCAGTGAACATCCCAATCCAACCACTGAAATAGGTTCTAAAATGGGTGAAAAACCACCTACCAACCAAAATGGGATTCCAAAACGGTTTTGACCACCACAGCCATATATATATATATAGGTCTTACCAAAAAAAAACACACGGGCGACTGAGACCCCAAAGAGCAAGCGCGCCACGTGGAAACCATCCCAGTGTGCAGGCAGCTTTGACGTTTTTGCGCTGACCATTTCGTGCGAGGTTAGTAAATACAACGGGATTCTAGAGGGTGCCACACAAGGAAACAGCCCCAGTCTCTCCCCCGCTTTTTCTTTAGGATTCACATTTGGGTGTTCCGAAGCCCCAAAACTGGCTGGGTTCCCTTGAAGAAAAAAAGACACATCAGGGATCCTTACATTATACACCTGAACATTGCCTTGTTTATTTAGTGGTGTCCCTAAAAAGATTGGTGTTGAAAAAGCCACATGTTTCAAAGATTTCCAAAATGTATATGTTATTTTTGAAAAAAAACACCAAAAACATGTTTCAGATGGTTGCAACATGAATTTCTTTTGAGGAGCCAACTGCACATCCATGAGGCCCAAGACACTGGGCTGCGGGCGGTCGGCTCGCCGGGGGCGTGACGGAGGTGACATGGAGTCTGCTCCTCCCGTGTTTCAGGGCTGCGTCGATAAGGGAGCGGCAATCTCCCAACTGCACATGCGCACCATGTGGGTGCATCGCTTTTAGGATTGGGACCGCGGTCCCACGGTCCTTTTGGCTTCCTTGTTCACCAACCTGAACGGAGCCTAGAAACACCCCAATTCAGACCGGACACGAAGTCTTGTCGGACGAATCGATTTGGGGGTGGGGGGGAAGTGCGGGGGGGGTGTATATGTGGGTGGGGGCGGGAGGGGGACGGGGGAGGGGGATGTGGATGTGAGTCATAATCGAAACCTGGTGTTAAACTAGCCCAGAGCCATGCTTCAAGAACCAAGAAGGCGGATATTTATGGTTGGGATTGTCCCTTACTGGGCTTCATCTACCCGGGTTTTGAGCAAGTGGCTCATGATGGCCTGTGGGTGCACCGCTTTGTGGATTTGGACCCAAATCCGACACCCAACTCAAAAGACGGGCCAGCTTATCTTAGAAGGGCCAGCTGCCACTGCGAATCTTGTGGGTGCGTCGCTTTTAGGACTTGGAGCCAGCAAAATTGTGGTGTTCCGTTTGTTTTCCCCAACTCCAAAAATGGAACGCGATCGCATGGTGAGAAACACCAATTCATTTGTTGGAGACGTGCGCCTAGAAGAAAAGTCATACATCAGCTCTCACATTTGACAACCCACTTGATGCACTGCATCCGCGAACCCTATAAGTAGCACACTAGTTGCAGTTGGAGGATGAACTGCGGCGCACTCGGCTAGGCGTTCGATTGAATTGGGCCTCCAAGCAGCTTCCGCTTGATTGCCTGCTAGGATTGGTGGTTCAGTGGTTCAGGGGTGATTTGCCAGTTACTACCTGCCAAAGCCAGGGGTTCAAATCCTCACAACAGGCTCCAGAGCCCACCAATTCGGGCTGGGGGTTTAGCTCAGGTTTTCCTGGCAACCTCGCGACTTCGGAGTCCTGAACTGATCCGCCTTGCCGGTCTTCACCTCCAGTTGAGGATGCATGATTAGACTTAGGCCCTGTAGAATGCGTATGCTATTCTTTGTTTCCCTTTGAGACACTGGGTATATACCACTTCTACAAGTGGTTGTCCACCTCGAGACCTCCAAAACGGTCTGAAAATGACTTGAACAGGTTCAGGTGCGTCAGGTAAGTGGCGAGCTGCCATGTTGTTGCTTTCTTTATTGAGCACACTAAGGGCACGTTGTATATTATATGCCCCTGGGCCCCTGGGGTACTAATACCTCCCCCCCACTCTTTCTGGCTGTGGGACTGCGGTTCTTGGGCTGCTTTCAATGGTAAACCATTGTTTATCTACCCTTTCATTTCTCCCACTAACATTACGGCCAGCCCCTGAGGGTTGCCTTCGCCCCAAAGCAATACCCCGACGCCCGCGCAGCTTGGCTCATCAAAAGGCAATGGCAGAGTCCTTCGGGCATAGCCTTGACAACTGCTAAGACATGCGGCAGCTAGGCTGCGGGGAGGCATAGAATTCAGCTAAACCCCAAGCCTGGACCCGGAACCTCAGCCCTGAACCTAAACCCTAAACCTAAACTCTAAACCAAAACCCTGAACCCTACCCTGAACCTGAACTCTAAACATGGACCCTAAACCTAAACCCTGCACCTAAAGCCTGCCCCAAACCTGAACCCTGAACCTTAAACCCTGAATCTAAGCCCCAAACCTAAACCTAAACCCTAAACCAAAGCCCTGGGCAGGACAGGGGTGGATTAGGGCGTGACAGCAAGCCTGTGGCTCTCATTAGCACCTGTGGGAGGATACCTGGAAGATCAGTTTCCTGTAGAAGTACCCTCTGTGAAATGCCGTGTTAGTGGGAGGGAGGGCAAGTCCTTGCAGCCAACAAGTCTAAGTGCGCGATCGATCGCCGCTGGATTTGAGCCGCCTCGTGATTTGCCATTGATTCAGAGGGGTCGCTGGTGACCATTTCGCTTCTTTCCCCAAGCCAACCAGCTTCCTAGCGTCAGACCTGTGAGCCCTTTTAGAGACAATGTTGACCCATTAACCAAGCAATCTTTGTTGAAAAAGTGAAGGATGCCAAGAAAGGCCCCATATTTATGAATCAAGTGGATTTCCTGTTTTTCTTGGGGCGACCGGCAACCAACATGCAAATGGACTGGGGCCATCCAAACGAGGCAAATTGTTTGAACCTTTTGGGACGCACCCAATGATACCCGCTACCCATCTTGAGTGCGAGTGTCTCCAACTCGGAACGTGGTGCAAACCAAGGGGCAACTACTGGTTGAGAATTCAAGTTGCATCAATGTTTTGGAACACTGAAGAAACTAAACAGAAAAAGGAAAAGAACAAAAACATAAACAGTTCTTCAAATAGTGTTCCCCAGGAGAGGGGGAACAAAAACATAGTGTTCCCCAGAACAGTGTTCCCCAGAAGAAAAAAAGACAAACAATAGTGGTTCGACCAACCTGTTTTGCCAGGGGTGAACCCCGGCCCAAAACAACTGGTCTGCGGCGTTCTGAGTAATCATGGTTGCAAAGCACAGAAAAGATGGGGGTGAGCTTCCTCAGAACACCCAAACAATTTGTCTGTCAGAGTGTGACGTCATATCTCAAGAAGGAGATGACACATAGGTGTCCTTGTTAGGTGAATGAGATGCTTTTAGTTGGTTAAGACCCCTGGAAAAAGTAAAAACTATGTCCAGTAATGATACATTCCTTTTAAAACCAACCGGGGAAATTAAAAAATAGTCTTAAGCAAATGGAAGGATGGGCTTTGTTCCATTTCCCAGGGAAACGTATCTCTTTTTTGTTCCGAAAGGCCACCTAGATGGCATCCGGTACTCCCACGGCGGGCTGAGCCTTCTGATCCACCCGCTTCTCCAGCAACAGCTCACAGCCCTGCGGCCGCCGTTGATGTTTTTTGGAGTTCAGTCCCCAGGGGAGAGCTGTATATATACAGCTCTCCCCATGGGCACCAGAGAATATATATATATAGGTGGATATGTGTATTTTGGGGTGAAAATTCCAGGAGAATGCCCCAAGGTTTTGAGAAAAAAGAAAAAAGAAAAAACAAAACGACTTGTTGGTGGGTGAAATCAGGAATGCTCACATTTTCGTGGGTGCAAAACCAATCTGGCTAAAGGGATCTGTTTGTGGGTTCTGGGAAGGCCTGAATGTTTACGGTTCGCGTGGGGTGGCTCTCGATATTGCAGACGCAAACTATGGGGTCCAGTCCGAAACGTGTTTCGGCGAGATGTGACCCCGAGTGGTTCTCCATTCAACTGCGACCCATGAAATTCATCACGCCAAGCCAGGAACTAGGCAACCGCACGCTCCAAAGAAAAACACGAGCAAGCAGAATCAGCCAAGCTTAAGCCGAGGGCTTCCCCCTGCGTTTAGGCCCTCCAGTGGAGAGCTTAGAATAAGGGTACCCTTTTTGCTGTAGTCTATTTTAGGGTTGAACCCTCCCCCCAAAAATGAAACGGTAAAAAAGAAAGGGCACCCATTGCTGGGGGGCCTACCCTTCGGGAATTTCCCCAAAAACAGGAACCCGTCAGATTCTTTTTTCTTCCAGCCCCGGACCTCGTGACCTCGAACCCTGACATTTTCGGAAGGTCGGGGAACGCTTACCACGGCTCTCGCTTTGAATCCTCCTGCGAACCCGGCGCTTGGCTCTGCGGGCAACCATTCTGCCGGTAAAAGGAAAAGGAACTAGGCTAAAAGGAGGTGGTCCCTGAGAAACACCCGCCCACCCTCAAAATACCTCACTTTCTGAGTGGACGAGCCAAAACAAGTCTGAGCTTGCTACTTACCACTCAAATCCGCCGACGCCAGTCGAGCATGTAGATGGCAGTCCGCACCTTGGTCTTCCTTCGGAATCTCTTATCAAAGCCGAAGGCTTTTGGGACTGCTATTGAAATCGCTACGCGATCCGCCGACGCCAGTGGACAGTCCCCCATTAACAAACTGCAGGGTGCCTCAAGTTTGGGGTCAGGAAAAAGACGTTTTTTTCCTAGGTCATTTTTCATGTCCCAGATGCTGAGGATGCTGGAAATGCAAGGGATGCAGCCACACAACTTACAAGAACAAACCCAATCTTCACGCTCAAGATTTTAAGATTTTCACACACGCGACATTGACCAAACGCAGAAAATATGAGAGTTGTGGGGAATGCTGGGAATGCAGCCGGCCAGCCACAAAAAAGTGCAAAAACCAGGGTTTTTTCAATATTTCCCAAAAGCAGCCATCAAAAAACGATACCAGCAACCCCCCCTCAAATACCCTAAGAATAGACTTCCAAAAGCACGATAATGCAGGGGATGTTTCGCAGTAACTGGTGGGGAATTGCAAGAAAACTCATTTTTTGCAGATTTCAACAGTTCCGCAAGTGTCACTGCACTTGGCTTCACCCAAACCCCTAACAGGCCAATTCCAACATCGCTTGAAACAGCAAAACGCCACTAGTATCTGCAAAAGAAAGAGGATAATCCTGATGATGCTGGGGATGCAGATCCTGCGCGTCCGGGGAAAACCCCTGGAGACCTAGGCGAAACGCAGATTTCTAGCACGAAAGACCCAAGAACATTGGAAAACATACAGGGTTTTGGACACGTAGCACAGCATGCCCAAAAATAGCAGTCCCAAAAGCCTTCGGCTTTGATAAGAGATTCCGAAGGAAGACCAAGTTGCGGACTGCCATCTACACGCTCGACTGGCGTCGGCGGATTTTTTGGGCATGCTGCGCTACGTGTCCAAAACCCTGTATTTTTCCAGTGTTTTTGGGTCTTTCGTGCTAGAAATCTGCGGGGGGGGGGGTTCCCCCGGACGCGCAGGATCTGCATCCCCAGCATCATCAGGATTATCTTGATTTGTCTCTTTGTTGGAATTGGCCTGTTAGGGGTTTGGGTGAAGCCAAGTGGAGCGACACTTGGGGAAGATTGGGCTTGTTCTTGTAAGTTGTGTGGCTGCATCCCTTGCATTTCCAGCATCCTCAGCATCTGGGACATGAAAAATGACCTAGGAAAAAAGACGTCTTTTTCCTGACCCCAAACTTGAGGCACGCTGCAGTTTGTTAATGGGGGACTGTCCACTGGCGTCGGCGGATCGCGTAGCGATTTCAATAGTCTTCCCCAAAAAGCTTAAAGTCCATGAACTCAGGAAGTGAGAACATGAAACGGGCAATGGCAGAATGACGGAGGGTTCTTTGTTTGAGGGTCCAGGGCTCGCATCAGAAGCCTCGAAGCCCGAGACCAGCCCCCTAGATAGCCAAGTTGCGATCGTTTTGTTCAGTCACTCAGGGATCCTTATGAAAAACACCTGAACATTGCCTTGTAACTGGTGGGTTCCCTTTATTTTGGTGGAAAAAGCAATGTTTCAAATGGGCATCTTTTAAGGAGCCCTGTCACTGTTGCTGGTTTTTGTGTAAAGTAGATGGACAAAAAGCAGCAACCGGCGATCCAGGCCGTCCTTCTGCAGGGCATCATCCACGCCCTGCTTCTTTGTGCAGGACGTCTCGAAGAAGCTCACCTCACCGAACGAGAACAGGGCCAAAGGCCACGGAGATGCAGTCTCCGTCTTCCGAAGCCGGTGTTTCATGCTTCCCAATATCAGGTTGGGGATGAGGCAGGGTTGTCCTTTTGAAGCCCGTAAGGCCCCATTTGGCTGTGGTGGTCAAAACCAATGGTACCCCTGGTGAACATCAAACTAGGTGACAAATGGATGTTCCACCCCAAAATGGAGCCAGACTTCCGAAACCCGGCAAAGGTTTTCATGTCCCAAATCCCGAATCGTTTCGCTATGGTTGACAAGCGCCCCACCGCAAATAGGGTCCCAATCCTAAAATAAAAACTAAGAGCGACCGACAATGGGTCTATTCTGGGCCTGGCCCCCCCTTTTTTTTCCGGGGGGCCACCCCATTTGTGGCTTCAGCAAACTCGACAAAAATCCCGTGGATGTTGGGGTTCCGAGTTGACACAAAAAGCGAGTCGTTCCGATGAGACCTGACACGTCCGTGGGCTCTCAGAACCGAAGAGAGGCACCATGAGACAGGATGTGGGCCAGCCTCTCCTCAAAACAAGGGGCCAGATTAGATATGTGTCGGGCGATGTGTTTTTTTTTCCCACACGAGAAAAGAGCTCAGCGCAGGAAAATATCGAAGTTGGCTCAGCTCTTTTTGTGCAGATGTGGAGTCAAGAACGTTGGTTCCGTAGCATGCCAAACACGCCTCCAACGCTGGAATGATTCGATTCATCCTGAAATACCCGTGCAACAAAACCAACACAACCAACAAAACTGGAAAAAAATACAAAACCAGCAAAACACCAAAACACCAACAAAACCAACAAACATTAAAACAATAATACAAACAACAAACCACAAAACAGCAACAACAACAACAACAACAACAACAACAACAACAACAACAACAACAACAACGACAACGACAACGACAACGACAACGACAACGACAACGACAACGACAACGACAACGACAACGACAACGACAAACAACAAACAAACAACAACAAACAAACAACAACAACAACAACAACAACAACAACAACAACAACAACAACAACAACAACAACAACAACCACAACGACAACGACAACGACCACGACCACGACCACGACCACGACCACGACCACGACCACGACCACGACCACGACCACGACGACGACGACGACAACGACGACGACAACGACAACGACGACGACAACGACGACGACAACGACAACGACAACGACGACGACAACGACGACGACAACGACGACGACAACGACAACGACAACAACGACAACAACGACAACAACGACAACAACAACAACAACAACAACAACAACAACAACAACAACAACAAGAACAAGAACAAGAACAAGAACAAAGAACAAAGAACAAAGAACAAAGAACAAAGAACAAAGAACAAAGACAAAATAACAAAGAACACAGAACAAAGAACAAAGAACAAAGAACAAACAACAAACAAACAACAAGCAACAACACCAACAACACCAACAACACAACAAACAACAAACAACAAACAACAACAACACAAACAACAAAAACAACAAGCAACACACAGCACACATCAACAATAGTTTTTTTTCAGAAACAAAAAAAAACAAAAAAACAACAAACAACAAACAACAACGATAATAACAACACACACAAACAACAAACAACAAACAACAACAATCAAACAAGACAACAACAAACAACAAACAACAAGCAACAGCAACAACAACAAAACACAAACAAACAACAAACAACAAACCCACTCTTCTTCTTCCTACAGTTTGGTTCTCAGCCAGAAGGGACCCAGTGAAAAGCTGACCCGAGGCAGTCGGGCCTCTCCGCCGGCGTCAACCTGCCCAATCCCGGGCTCCTGTGCCTTGTTTGTTTATGGCCTCAAGTAAAGACAAAGACATGGTTGGGTTCCTAAAACTGGGGTTCAAACTGGGGTTCCTAGACCCAACCAAATCGTTTGAACCAGTAACCATTATTAGTTTGTACCCTGGGGTTCAAACTATTAACATAATGGTTGGGTTCCTACCTACAAAACCATGGGGTTCCATCAGAAGCTGTCCTCCAAATGGGGTCAACCATTCTTATTGTGGGCTCAACTCTCGAGGAACTAGGAACACGGGATATGACTTCAATAGCAGCTAGTGCAATTGGAAGCTCCTCTCCCAGCTGCGACTGTGCAACATAGGTGTCATTAGATCAAATATACGAGCTGGCCGGACAAACACTAGGCGAATGAGCAACCCTATGTCGGAACCGCTTACAGGAAACCGTACCTATGCTCCAACTCAATGTTAGAACCCGGAGGGTATGATGTGCTAACTGCTTCGACTCTTTCGTGGACATCCAAACACCTGGTTTCTGTCCAGGCCCCCTCCAGGCAAAAAAGGAGAGTGGTTCCAACCACTCATCTCCATAGCAATATGCGCGTGGCCTTTTGCAGGCTGCCTTCCTTTTCGCCGTCCCCTAAAGGACGGTACCCTCACAAAAAGGAAAACAGGTTGCGACACGGTCAACACAACTCTCTGTGGACATGGGTGGAAAGGTCCCAATTTTTGGGGTGTTGAAACCTAGAGAGTCCCCTCCGCCCCAAGACCCAAATTGACCATAGACAAATCGGATCATGTTCACCAAGCCTCATGGCATTCTTGTTTGCAACCAAATTCAAACTAAAACGCATGTTGGCGACATGGCCATTTAGCGGCATTTGGCTCTGCCTCTTTTTGAGGGTACCCCTTTTGGTAAACAAAAAACACCTCTTTTTGGGAGGTCCCCCCCCAAAAAAAAAGGATGAACGTGTTTTTTGGGGGTCCCCCCAAAAAATCAGACCCAACTTGATGAACGTGCTTTTTGGGGGGTCCCCCCAAAAATGACAGACCCGACTTGATGAACGTGCCGTTTCCATGCCAACCCCGTGTCATTGACAAACGAGACCAAATCGCCAGATCGCCTCCTTCATGGAGTCCAGGAGTTGTTTCTCCTGGAGCGGGACGTAGTTTACTCTCACTTGCCCAAAGGACCTGCAAATAAAAGGTTAACCTTTTGGGACCTCTACTAAAAATAGACCAAAAAGGGAAAACCAAAAGGTCAAAAGGTCGGCTTTGAACAACTGAGTACTAGGTGGTTTAGATGGTCAGTTGCGGCCGTTTGCTTAAGCACACTCTGTGTTTCTCTTATTTTGCGGGCCCCTCAAAGAAAGATAGAAGGAGATTCCAATCACCGCCCAAAAGAAGCCACAGAGGCTTGACGGGGTTCTGACGGGAACACAAGAACCCAGGTACACAAACACGCCGACCATCCCGTCGGCCGCCACTGTTCCACGTGAGCTTCTCATGCAGGATCTCATCTTCCATTTGCTGAAATGAATGTTTGAATATTCTTAATGTTTTTTTTTTCCAGGGTTTAAGCAAATGGAAGCAATGTAACGACTTGACGTTTGGATTGTTGCCAGTTACACCAGTTCTGCTTCTTCGCCCAAGTGCAGGCGCAACTTGTTGCTCAAACACAGAGATGGAAGGGGGACATAGCGCAATGGCAGCGGAGGTTGTAGGTTCAAGTCCTGCTGGCCCTATTTCAAACAAGTAACCTATTTCAAACAAGCAAAACGCAGGTTTTAGTCACGTCCATGTTTCCATTTAGCAGGGTTCCATTTTGGGGTTACCCCATTTGTGACCCACAGCCACTTTTTGCATCCTGGGACGTCAGTCCTCTGCGGACAGCTCATCCACCTTGCGAATATCAGTCCTTGCCAAATCCAGGGCTGCTCGTCACACGGTCGGAACCAGTGGCAGCAAAGCAAGCGGGAAATGCTGGACATGCATATTTGACTCAATCCTCTCCCTGGAATATCCTACAAAGGCGGGCGTAACTATATCCAAGCAGCTTGTTCAGGATGATCAGCAGCGGACGGTTCTTGAAGAGGGGCTTGATGGAGTGGTAAAGGGCCACCTCCAAGTCTCCAACTATAGCTGGAGAAGCCGCTTTTTTCCGCCACCCCCAAATAATATGTCCCCCCAATATGGCAGTGGATCTAAAATAGGGTAACCCCAAAATGGATCCCTGGTATATGGAAACATGGACTAAAACCTGCGGTCCCCTGGTGGCTTAATTTTGACCCATACCCATAGGCCCATATATATATATATATATATATATTGCGATTCTCCGAAATCCCGGGCGAGGGGGATACAAAATTGGAGTAGCCCAATTCGAAACCAATACTAAACTAACGATTTCTCCCCCGAGCTCTCTTCCGGTCTTTCCAGGGAACCACCATGCCTTCAGTCACAGCCTGACCTTTTAAAACTCACTACTTAAAGCCCATCCTGGAACACCTGTTGGCTGCTGCCCCCCCCCCCAAAGTTTAGAAAAGCACAAGACTAGACCCCCCTAAGAATAAAATCCGATCCCCAGGGAGTTGTCGTCTATTTGGGTGGGGGGTGCATTGAAAGGGGATTCAGTCCTAAGTGGTGACGAGTGTCACTCAATCCATCCGAGCACGAAATCCAACGAAATGCTGGCGACGGCCGGTCCAAGAAACCGTGGCATCTTAATCAAAAGAGCAAGAAACCCCAAACGCGCGCCAAAGGCTGCGCCCCGAGCAAAAAGAGGTGGATTGACCGTGGTTAGTCCCTCAGCGGTTCAGGGGGTTGTTTCTAAACTCTAGTTCCGCACTCAGCGCTCTTTTTCTTGTTGAGCGCTTGAGCCAAACGGCGTTTGCCGTTTGACAAGTCTGTCATGTCATGCAACCCTCAACCTAAACCAAAGTGGCCTCATGCAAACCTCACACCAGTGAACACACAACTAGGCAAGTTACCATGCCTTTGGGGGCAAAGGGGTCGTTATTTCTTGACTCCCCCCTCGCCGTGTGCACCAAGGCAGGGTAAGCTTTTGCTTTGGAGCGCGATACGCTGCTCCCTGGTCATCAAGGCTTTAAAAGGATGAAGGATATTTTGGCACTTTTAGTACTCATAGCACTGCTTTCGGAATGACTTTCTACTTTTTGATGTTGAATCAAGTATCTTCTAGCTCTTCTGGGAGGTCTGTGCGCATTCCCAGGAGCCTCAAGGCGTGATCCCACTTATGTGGAGGCAAAGCCTTGGTAAAGATATCGGCAGCTTGGAAATCGGTCTTCACACACTCAAGCTCTACTCCAGTGCCTTCCTGTAACTGTTCTGCAAGGGATGCTAGGTTAACCCTATGTGTCCTAGAAATTGATCGCAACTTCGAAGAGTGCCCTTTCCTTGCAACCAGAATAGTAGCTTGATTGTCTTCATGGATCCTGAGGGTGATTGGGCGACCCAATAGGCGATCCCACAGACTAAGTGTTGGGAGTCCCTCCTGATACAAAGAAAATGCTAACGACACAATCTCTGCTTCTGTAGTGGAACGCGACACAGAAGTCTGGCGCTTGCTAATCCATGCTAAGGGGAAGTGGGAATTCGGGCCTTTCAGGGCGAGAAACCCCCCTGATGTAGACTTAGCCCCCTCCTCCCCTGCAAAGTCAGCGTCGACGTAGAGCGCAAGATGCAGCTCTCTGGGATCGTCTTGAACTGTGCCAACCAACCTGTGCGTTGTGGTCGTGTTAATGTAAGCTATTAGCCTAGCCAACTGCCTATCATTATTACGCGACCATTTTTGAACGCACGTTGCAAGATCCCCGATGGGCTTGATTATGTCTGGACGTGCAAGACGTCCCAACCACAAGGCCTTCATCAAGATTTTACAAGCGGCTGAGCTCAATTCACCTGCTTCGGCATCATCTTGTGTTGGCAATGACCCTTCTGGACAGAATGGGGTCAATGCCTTGCGGAGCTTACTAATCGGCTGACCTGAAATGGAGACATATAGATCAGCAGTTCGTTTGGCGTAGTCAACCATATCAAAAGCCATTGCGTTGGACAGCGCGCCAAAGGCTGCGCTCTCGGCTGGATTGGGCTCGCACTTCGGGGCGTTAATGATGACATGATTCCTTCCCAAAACACGATATATCGGTTCTGGGGGTTCAATATCAACACATGACATCAGCTTTTCTCAAAAGGGATCATGCTGCTCTGCCGGCCCTGAAAGTGTTAGATCATCCACATAGGTGGACAGCATTAAGCCGGTTGAGGGGAAGTAAAAGTTTCCTGGAAATTCTTGGATCTCCTCTCCGGTCTGCTCCTTCAAGATCTTCTTGAAGTGCTGCTCCCATAGCCCCCCCGCGTCGGGGTGACCGTAGAGTGCTTTTACTAGAAGGACTACCGGCTTTATAAACTTTTCTTTCCACCACTTCGGACGAAGTTCCGGCGGCAATGATATCCACGTCTGGTGTTGAGATCGAAGTAGGGCCTGGATATATGCCTTTACGGCATCTGCCGCCGTGGTTTTGTGACCTGGCAGTGAGCCGTAGGCAAGGCAGTTGTTCAAACCCTGAACGGACGTAGGGTTGGCGCCGAGTTCTTGATAAACGGCCGCCGCCCCATATTCGTCCCGCGCACAGTCCCCTCGGTATACTATACGCCCCTTCACTTTCTGTAGATGCTTTGCTAGCTCAAAGAATTTGATGGAGGCGATAGTCATTAGTTGCCCGAAGTGGACTTTAGTGTGCGTCCGTCGCGCTTCAGCAGCGACCTCTCCTTGTTCTCTCACGGTGCTGAGATCCCAGACTCCCGCATTACCTAAGCCGTCTGCTTCTTCCTTTATGGCCTGCAATGCCTCGGACAAGGCAAGCATCTCTGAACGTGAAAGAAGTTTTGTGACCATGGCGGCTATGGCGGCTATGTCGGGAGAAGTCTCCTGCTTTGGAATTCCCTGAATTTCCCTGACAAGATTATCCAAGTCAAAGAGTTCTTCAAAGAATCTGCGGGAGGTTGGATCTGATTCAACAACTGACGCGAGAGCCCCAACACCCGAAAGTGCGGAGGTATGCTTCAAGGACTGCTCCTTTTCCCGATGCTCCTCTTGCACGATGGCAGCCTGGACTGGCATTGCAGGCGCGCATGGTGTTGCGACATGTGGATATAACGCACTAGCGATTATCTTGCACATTTCTTGTGGATAAAAGGCGGTGCGTGCAGTGTTGCTACCTGTGGCCTGTGCATGCTTGAAGGAGTGTTGGTGGGAGCATGTCCTATTCTGGAACCCGTCATGAAGTTCCTTGGATGTGGTCATGAGACGCCACGGCTTCTTGATGGGAGTCCCTTCCTTGTCAGTCAAACCTACTGCACACCCGTGGAAAGTCACTGAGTGGAAGCGAGACGCATGCTTCTCGAAGAATGCCTTTACGTCGGGGCGCTCCCATCCCTCGCAGTGGCGAGGCCACTCGAAAGTGACGTGACCCTCTTGTTCTATCACTACTTCGGCGTGCTTTGTGAACCTTGCGAACAACGCCTCCGACCTTTTAACCTGTGCACGGAGATACTGCTTGTATTTATTGCCATACTTATGAACATTTAGCCTTTGCCATGGCGACCCGGAGGTGCACGGAATGGCTGCCCACATGTTAGGCTTGCTACAAGACTTCAACTGAGCGGTCAGTTGCTCATCCCCTTCATTGGTTTCAAGATCGATGTGTTCTTTAGCCAGTCTCACGTGGGGAATGCCCAATGCTTGATGCACTGCTCCCATAGTGGAGTCACTTGAACAAGCATATTCGAACATTACAGGCATATAGAATTTCCCCGCGCGATACGCTTGCGGGCCCTCTTATTCCCTACGGAAAACTTTTGCATGGCTCCTTTTTTGGAACATGGCATGCCGAACACTGGCAGAGTCCGAGCCTCCCTCTTGGTGAAGGAGTCGGCTACGTGGCACGTGAGTGACGTGGAGGTTGCAGTGGTTGTTGTCACCGCCGCGCCAGTTGTGGCTGCAGGCGGCGCGGTTGGAGGAATCCCCCCTGGCCGAGACGGAGCTGGCTTGCCGCGAAGAGCATCATCATGCTCTTCGGATGCCCTCAGTGCTTTCTCGAGCTCATCGGGATCAGATAGATCTGCCTTTTCAAGGCGGGAAAGCTCAAGTGCCTTTTTAAGGTCGGCATCGTCTTCTTCGAGACGTGCCTCCTCGGCTGCATGAACTGGGTCAATCGCTTCGGAGGCGCGAAGTGGCCGCTCTACCTCGACGGCAGCCGATCGCTTGGAGCGCTCCTCGGCTTTCTCTGTATCGACAAGCCTTGCGAAGCGGCGTCGACATTCGGGGGTATGGTACCGGGTGCGCCCAGTACAACCTCGACAACCTGGTGTTTCACGGAACCGAATTACCCGATCCACAGTGATGTACACGCCTCGCGGCGTGCCTGGAGCGGGAGTCGGCGGTGCAGCTACTTCGCTAAACGGAACCTCTTTAAGAGAAGTAGCTCACCCTCGGCTTCCCCCGTCCGCAGCGCCTTGTGGGCTGCTGCCGCAACGGGGAAGCAAGGCTCACCTTCTTCAACGAAGAGTTCTGCTTCCGGGACATCATGCACTACAATCGCTCGACGAGTCCTAAATTCTTGATAATCTAGGACCTTGACCACATGGCGATACCGAAGGCCTGCGTCAACCCTCCAGCCCAAAAACAAAGCAGGTGCCAAGTTGGGTTCTAGAGTGCGCTTATTAATGCCCTTTTTACGGTAATAGACAAGCTGACCAAAGCAATGCCTAATGCCATCGAACTTCGACTTTGTCAAGGCTTCCCATTGGGTCTTAGCCTTGTCGAATGTTGCAGGTCTGTCGAATGACATGGAGAGGCACGCAAAGGGATAGGAGTGAGTGTGTAGATCGTATGGCAACCCACTCTGGAGGTGGATAGATCTGCAACATTCCTTTTCTTCCCTAATGTCCCTTTCCAACTCGGCATTGTGGGGCCATCGGTTCGGCAACGAGGTTTCGGGTGTTAATCCGACCTCATGAGCTGCCTCTTTAAGCTCTCCAGCTTCATCCATTTTGACTAGACATGTCGGTGAGAGCTCGTTGGCTTTCAAACCTAGGAAGTGCCTTAGATTTTGGAATGGGCTGCTGTGTCCCTTTTGGATACAGGATATGCAATCCTTGCTCCAGAGAAAACATCCCTGATGACGTGATGAGATTTAATCCCTCCGACTCCAATGCCCGCATGTTCATCTCCTTTCGCAAGGATGACACTGTCAGTGGCGAGCTGTTGAAACGGGGCAGTAGGATTGTCGATCCCGTCATCGGCACGACCATCGGGTTTGCGAGCAACACGCGCTGCGGTGTTTTTAGCAATCGCACATATCCGACAGAATGGATTCTTTGGGAAGTGTGATCGAAGGTGCTCGGGAGAGTTGGCTGCTGCCCGGAGTACCCTCTCATCGCTTGGCTCGCCATCGGCTAGCTCTGCAAGCGGCACCTCATCGTCCCGGTGTGGTGGGACTGGCGGTGCTTCTGGCGGTGGAATCGGAGGAGGTCCTGCTTCGAAGAGTTCCCCATCCGCAACGGAAACGGCATCGTCTCCATCCACCGCCGCGCCTGGACTGGCTGCGGCCTCGACGGGCTGTAGATTGGATGGCTGATCAGCAAGCTTTGGGATGACGGTTTCGTCATACTGGGGCACATATTCTACAACACGAGTTGCATTGATGCGAGCTCGGCGTGGGACCTTGATGGTGCATCTTGAGATGTCATCGGGTGGAACGAGATATGGCACATCCTCCCTTGGGTCCCAAACGAACAAGTGACCTTGGTCGACGACCGTTTTGCCGATCGATTGTGCTGGAGGGCACTCCTTGAGGACATACACCTGTTCATCCGGAGGGATTACATTGCTGTCCTGGAAGGCTAGGGACGTATTTCCCTGTTGCGCACCCCCGCCGGTCGCGAATCCGACGGGTGTCGAACTCGGCCGGACGCACTTGTGCATCACACTGCTGAGGGCTTGTCGCCCAATGAGATGCCTGCCAGCTGCAGTATCCCACAACCAAGTCACCTTATTATCGGTGATGGCTGGGACCGCCGGAATCAGCGGGGCCACAGCCGCGGGCGCCGAAGGCTGCCCCTTGGCTTTAGAGATGGACTTGGGCGGTGGTCCCGTGTACTTTTTGTTCGGATCATGGGAGAACGCGCATTGCTTGGCGTAGCAACAGTTGTACGCAAAGAACATACACGGAACTTTTGCCTTCTCAGCTGGCGTCATTTTTGCAGTTTTGCTTACGGCATTAGAGCGGGGAGTGAGATCACCCCTTTGCTTGCCCTTGGGTTTCGCCTTGGGTGGCGGCCCTCCTGGTGGCTTACCAGAAGGGGCAGGCGCCGCGGGCGCGGTGCTCTTTGCTGCCGGCTTCTCTTCTTTCTTCCCGGCCTTCTTGCCCCGTTTCTTCTTGGTTTCGGCTGGATTGGCAGGAACATCATCCTTTTGTGATGTTGTAGATGTCAAGACCGTCGGCTTAAGCTTAAGGTTCTTTTCAAACCCATCTCTATTTCGCTTTTGCTGGTCTAAATCTATTGCGTTCCTTACCTTAGCCCATAACCAAGATGTAGAGCGCCTATGGCTGCTCCCGGAGGCTTCGATGGCCTTGTCAACCTTAGATTTCATGGCCGTACACTTGGCGAGTTCATCAACCAAGTGATTGAAGAGCGTACGCTCCTTGGGCAACTCGGGATCGCGGACAGTACGTACTGATACTTATCGCGAAACGCCTCAAGGTCGGCTACTGACTGCCCGGCTAGTTTGAGGTTCAACAAACTACGTTCACCGAGCACACCAATTCGGTCCCTTTCTAGTTGAAAGTGACGAAAGATGGAAGCCATCATGATGCGTCCATTGGGCATGCCTCCGGCCACGGAGCGTTCATGCTCAACCATTCCCTGAAACAACAGCCCAAACGTATTACCTTTGCGGCATGTCTTTAGGAGCTTCGCAGTGACTTCGCGATCGGTTCGTGGGAACCTTTGATCAGCTTTCAACTGTGCGTCACTCTTAGTTAGGCAGTCTTGCGCCCACAAGTAAAGTTCATCACCTGGGCTTTTCTGAAGTCTGCCTATGGCCATTAAAACCTGGTTTACATAACCTCTTGCTTGGCCCGCATCCTCGGGAGGGGCAGGAAATGTCAAATCCTTCAAGTCTTTGATGCGGACGACATCCTCCTCTTGGGATGCGAAACTTTTGGTCTGGTGTGCGCTGGCGGAGTCTGGGAGTGTGCCGTGAGCATCACCTACCGCACTGAAAGCAGCACTTGGCGCGCAGAATGCAGCGCCCCCCTGAGTTGCATCACCACTGTTGGTGTCTAAACCCACTTCGTTCATTGAGAGACGGGGGCATGACAATTCGTCGTGGGAACCACCGCAAACCCTACACTGGCCAGTGGGTTCGGGTTCATCGGCAACATCATCATCCTCGTTCTCGGAACTTGATGAGGACTCTGAGCTCGCGTCTGATGCAGCCTTAGGGGTAGTGTCGACCATTCCCGCACTAAAACTTAGGGGGATTATGGGAACCGGGTATGCCTTAGCAGCTGCCCTTGCGGCAGTTGGGGCAGGGCAGGGAGCTGAAGCCATTGGAGGAGGAGCCACGCTTTGTGCCGCGACCAAAGTGCTAAGCTGATGCACCATTGAGGCTAGGGAAGCAATTTGCTGCTTAACATCTGCTATCTCACTTTTCTCATCCTGACTACTGCTCTGCGCGCCAACGGCTGCGCCTTTGGCGGACACAGCACTGTTGCTTGCGGCACCTGCACCTACATCGAATGCGCCAGTAGGGGCTGCGCCCTTGACGGACGTGGCACTTCCTTCGGCGATCGCTGCTTCGGCACATTGCTCTGAATCGGTAGGGGCAGAACCCTTTGCGAGTCCCGCACTTCCTGCGATGTCCTGCGTTGGGCCGGTAGGGGCCAGGCTCTTTACGAGTCCCACACTTCCTGCGGCAACATCACGTGGGGTTGCAACATCCTGGAATGTGACATGCAGGTTGGCAGAGGAAGCACCGGGCTGGGCGCCCGAGTCAACACCAGTTGTATGATGAGGACCCGCTTGAGGTGCGGCACTATCTAAACCCTGTTGTAAGGATCTATCAAGTCCACTCTGCTGGTTTGCTTGGTCTTGCAATCCACTGGATGAAGCCCCCGTTTGGTTACCCATTGACACATCCTGTCCACCCAAAATGGGGGAGCTCCGGTTATGCGACCCTTTGGGTTGAGGGGTAATAGAATCCGTACCATTATCGGTTTGTGCTTGCGGGGCACTTTGCGGCGAGCGAATCGGAGGCTGACGGACTTCAAGCAAAAGGGGAACCGTCCTTTCAAGTTCGGCTAACCTAGACGCTTGTTGCAAATCCTTCTCTTGCAGAGCTAGAATGGTGGCATCACGTTCGGCTACGGCGCGTTGTGCTTCCTGATAAAGGTATTGGGTCTGAGCTTGGGCCTGGGCCTGTTCAGCATTAGCCCTGTTGCGAACCTCTGCTGCATACCTTTCAGCTAGTGCCCTAGTCTGACCTACCTCTTCATGGGCCTCGGAAACGACTGTTTGCGCCTGAAGCCTAAGCACCTCGGCCTGTTGCCTGGTTGCCTCCTCTTGCTCCGCAGCGCCAATGGCTTGCTGCCTCGCATTGAGCTCGTGCTCGCGTGCATAACTCACGGCCTGTTGAGCTTGGGTTACAAGGTTCATTGCCTGATGCCTAAACAACCCTTCCCTTTGTTGGGCGGCTTCCCGGAGTTCCCCCGCCTCCCTTCGGGCCTGCTCAGCCAGCAGTTGCTGTTGCTGTGCATGTTCAGCGGCCTGAAGCGCGACATCGGAAGCATGGTGGGCACGCTGAACGGCGGCACCCGCAACAAATGCAGCAGCTGGGAGGTTCTGGGTTGGATCGGGCGTTCCAGCCGGCTCTGATGAGGATGGTTCTGAAACGAACATGCGCCTAACAGGGGTTGCATCGGAATCTGGTGCAGGGCTATTAGGGTTCTGCCTAACAACAGACATGGCTGGCACCATTGCACCCGCAAGGTCTGGGTCATCATAGTCTGTGCCATGTGAGGATCTAGACCTATCTTCGGATGGGGGTGTGATGCCAGAGGGATTCATGCCTGAGCCGCACGGATGCGATAGCTTTTCCTGCACACGCGAACCAAGTCAGTGCGCCAAAGGCAGCACTCTCCAAGGCCGGTGATTTGTGCCTGGTGGGATTATGAGATGTGCACTTACGGCTACACTCAAAACAGATTATTGAATGATGCAGCAACACACTCAGTCACACAAGGATTGATATACCTCACTAATTGATAATGGGGAATCTCCTTTGAACCTAAACTTTTGATTGCAAATTGGATGCAAATGTGAAGGCTCACCAATGCAGTTGTGTGCAATTGGAAATGTGTGACTTCGTGTGTCTTTGCGCCACAGCTCTTCGGGGCGCCAACGGCTGCCCCCTGCACAGGTTGGAAAACTATCCTAGGTGCGCCAACGGCTGCACCCCTGTCGTGAGCACCAGGTGATTTGCTACCTGCGAACCTCCTCAAGGAGCTCTGCGGCAGTAAGTGCATGGGCAGGCTGAATGGTCGCTCGGTCTGGTCCAACCACTGCTCAATAGCAAGCAACGCGTCCAGAGTCCCTTGCACCCCCTGGTTGGGGTACGCCCGGAAAGCGTGCGCGCCTGTAAGTCGCGCCTCACGACAGATTGTGGCGTTGTCGTCCACAAGGATGTGTGTTGCCCAGCCGTGCAACAGGTTTGCTTTGCCAGCAACGCCAACCCTGGAGCGCGTGAACTGCGTTGCGCCCACGTAGATGCCCCTGTAAGCCAAGTGTATCCTTGCTGTGGCGATCTCCGGTGCCGTAGTTCGTTCGCGCTCCACCCCACAATAGCTGCAAACAATCCAGTTTATAAACGGACCGTGAGCTGTCTGTAGACGAATCAATCCGTCCACGATCTGTGGGTGAAGCCTTCCCCCAGAGCGGATGTTCTCGAGCACCCCGTGCCAATCCAGAACGACGTTGAGCGTCTTCCGGTCCGCAAGGGTTGTCCGAGGTGGGGGATCTGGGATCCCGTGGCTTTGTCGCCTTGGTGGAGGAGGCTTCGGTGGCTGCTGTGGCGGTTGCCGCCAAGGTGGGTCTGGAGCGCCAAAGGCTGCTCCCTGCCCTTTTGATGGCGTCCTCAACGATGCCGGCGGCTGCTTGAACCTGATGTGTGGGCCAGGCCGGCTGTTTGCAGGGACAGAAGCCTTTCTGGCTGGCGGTGCCGCTAAGCGTGGGGGCGAAGAAGACCTCGCTTTGCTTGGAACACGCCCGTGACTGCTTGCCAAAAATGCTGCAACTGTTCCCCGCGCCGCTGGCCGCGGCCCGCGCTTTGCTGTGGCTTTCGTAGCAGGGGCCGAAGGTGAGGCCGGCACTGTAGTTCTATGAAACGGTGCTTCGTATACCCCACCCGCCCGGAATGCTGCTCTGCCTGAAAGCAAATCTTCTGTGTTGTGCACCGTGTCCCCGTCGGAGTAGTCTTCCAGGTGGTAGACCTCCGCGTTCCCGTAGTTTGGGGTCGAGGAACTAGACCTTTCCCCGTAGGCCTCGGGGCGGAGCCACACGTCCGTTGGCAGTTCGTGAGGATCACTGAACTGCGGTAGACGTGAGCGGGCTCGGCCTGCAACTGCCCGTGGAGCGCCGGAGGGCTGCTCCCTCTGCAGTGTCCACGTGCCGGTCCGGTCGATGCGGACCGTCGTATAGGCCGAGCTCCTTGGCGCCAGCACGATCGGCCTGTCGGTTGGCGAGGTCCTTGATGGCACACTCCTCGATCTGCCATGCGAGGATCGACTGGTCGTCGGGCGAGGAGTTCTGCGGGTTCCCGAGCTCGACTCGCCTGCCGCGCCGAGGGCTGCGGCCTCCTGGGTCGGTGTCGGAGTTCTTGACCGAGAGCGAGACCTAAGCACGATGGGCACTTGGGAATAGACTGCTCGCAGAACTTGCCTTGACACTGAGCGTGGGGAGGTCGTAGATGTCCTTGTCCTCGGAGCTGTACCAGTCACCGCGCCTTGGGCTGCGGTCCTCGCTGTAGGCAAAGCCGGAGCAGACAACCAAGCCTCAGCAGGTGAGGTCTGCTGGGCCAAGGAGGGCTGCGCCGCCTGCTGCTGTTGCGGTGGTGTAGAGGGAGTCGGAGATGAGGGAGTGGCAGGCACTGGGTTTGCACCTGCCGCGCCAGTGGCTGCGGCCCTCCGTTCTTCTTCACGGATTGCCCGGATGCGAAGGGCCGTAGGCTGATGCCACCTGTGTAGCTCCTCCCAACGCTGCTCGGCGACGTCCCGGTTCCAGGCCCGAAGGGCAGCAAGCTGCACCTCTGATCCCTGTTCCCACTGCAACTTGGGTGGTGTAAACCCAAAACGCTGCTGGACCTCGTCGATCACGTCCTCCTGGAGCTCCCACCACACTCGCTTCTTGTTTGCGGCTCCTCCACGGGTACCACGTTTGTGATACTCTTCCTCGACGGCCACGCGCGCCCCCTTATGGGGGAACCGCTGAGGGAGGGCCTAGTTAATCCCGAAAGAATGGCTATACGGCTGATAACCAATCAAAAGAGCAAGAAACCCCAAACGCGCGCCAAAGGCTGCGCCCCGAACAAAAAGAGGTGGATTGACCGTGGTTAATCCCTCAGCGGTTCAGGGGGTTGTTTCTAAACTCTAGTTCCGCACTCAGCGCTCTTTTTCTTGTTGAGCGCTTGAGCCAAACGGCGTTTGCCGTTTGACAAGTCTGTCATGTCATGCAACCCTCAACCTAAACCAAAGTGGCCTCATGCAAACCTCACACCAGTGAACACACAACTAGGCAAGTTACCATGCCTTTGGGGGCAAAGGGGTCGTTATTTCTTGACTATCTTAAGGCCCAAGCTTGGCCGCGATTCATTTTTCCAGACAACCCCCCAAATTGGTGGCCTTCCTTTTCTAGGTCCTCCAGCAGCAGCAGAGAGGTTAGAACAAGGGTACCCGATTTTTGTTTCTGTCTATTTTAGTAGGGTTGAACCCTCCCAACCAAAAAAGTTGGGTTAAACAGGGCACCCAGCTGGGGGACCTTCCTTTTGGCTTTCCTCCAACACCCACCAAAAGAGCGGGGTGTCACCCCCTCTTTACGGAGGGTTGGAGTCCGTGCCTGCGTTGCCAGGCTGAAGCCGCAATGCTCAGAGATATCCACGAAAAAGAGCACGGCCTCGGGTTTTTGGGGCGACAAAACGCACATAGTTTGAGCGCATTCTTTTGAGGGGTCTCTTTTTTGGAGGGTGCCCGCTGTGTTGGATCGGTTTAAAGGTCACTCAAAGGAAAATCACCCAATTTGGGTCTCTCTTTTGTGAGGGTGCCCCTGTTTTAGGGCAGTGTAAAGGACACCCAGAGGAAAATCACATTTCTTTTTGGGGAGGGGGTCCTCTAAGGGGGCCAACCTCAGTTGCCCCACGCAACTCGGAACATTGAAGGAATGCCACCCATGTCGGCAACCTTAAAGCACACCTGTAATTTCTGTTCTGGGACTGCCCACTCGCCCATTCGCTGGCTAGCTTCACTGCAAGCAACATAACCTCCCCCCCCAGAAAACAAGTTTCTTGCCATCCGTCCTAAATCGTTTGCAAGCTTACCTCAGCGCTCAGCTTTCTAGGGCTAGCTTCCATTTCCATTCTTTCCAGGCATCCTCTTGGAGAAAACCGCCCAACAAAACCCGAAGAAACAGCTGGTTGAAATGAAGTATGGTTAGGAAAACCAAACGGAGTCAACCTCTGGAAGCTTGGCAAACCACCATAAAGGCTATCCATGCTTTAGGTTCAATCCCTAGATTGGCAAACCACCACAAAGCTATCCATCTAGGAAACTGTTTGGATGCGGCTTTTGTTGATCTTCGCCTGTAGAATATTAAAAGAGTACTAAAAGAGTACTAAAAGAGTACTAAAAAAGGTTTAACAGGCGGAAGAACAGGTAAAATCCACAAGCGCAAATCCAAACCGTTGTCTAGAATCCGCAAACCACCACAAAGCTATCCATGCTTAAGGTTTCAAAAACCAACAAAATTCTTTTTCGCGCTGCTTGCATGCATCTCCTTGGGCCACGGCCGCGGGCAGGTGAGCCAAAGCCGTGATGGCCGTCATCTCGATGCTGTTCCGGTCCTATCGGCTATCTGAGGAGATGAGACAAGCCTCATGTTTCTTTTTCTTCGAAAAATCGGGGTCTGGAGCCCCGACTTCGAGCTGATTTTTGCTTTGGCTTCCGTTGAACCAATGGAAAGGCGATGAGCCAAGCCCATTTTCTCGAAGAAAAGGTTTCGAGTTGGTCTTCTTTTGGCCTCCGTTGAACCAAGGGGTTTTTAGGGTCAACAACTCCATTTATCCCCACCCGCTTGAAGTTGCTACGAACCAAAGCTGATTTTGGAGACCCCGAAGCTTGCAGCTGTTGGGGAAATCAGCAAAGGCCAAACAAACCAAGCTCTGATAAAAGAAACATGCCATGTATTGGTGTTGAGCGAAGCCGCACCTATATTACCCTTGAAACCTTCGAAAACCCCGTGTTACCCTGATAACCTTTCATCCTTACAACCCTTGCAACCCTTGTAACCCGAAACCACTTCTAGGATGATATTCTCCTTCTGGGCCTTCCTTGTCCATGTTGATCAATCTGCCGTAGAGTTTCTGATCAGCCCCACTCGCATGTGGGGCGGTTTCGAAAGTACAAACAGGGCTGGATGGTTTGCCAAAGACCTAGCAAGTTGGCTTGGACCCCGATATAAGTTAGAATGCAACTTGCCCATCTTTCAACCGTATCTTTCAACCGCAAAACATGTAATAACACCGCCAACAACCTGCCACCTTAATCATTATTCCCCTCACATCTAATCTTATTCATCTTGCTCGAATAATGAAATTTACAAATTACAATACTCATAAACACATTGATTCCAAAAAGGGGTTACAACCTAAACACAGTTTTGGGGAGTATTGTAAGGTGCGAGTTGTTCGACTTTTTATAAACATATTAAGCATCATTCGCAACTACAATTACATCGCTTACAAAACGGAATGATATCATCTAATGTATGTGTATTTTTGTTATGTCTTTCTCTGTGCTGTTAGATGTGTTATGATATTGCAATTGTTTATATCAACAGACAAAAACAAAACACAACCGCAGTAATTGCATTGATTGTTAGCATTGTCTAAGAACCGTTGGGCATGTACGTAACCTGCTTTAGGTGTGGATATTTTGCTTTTTCTGTCCTGCTCTTTGTGATTTAGTATGCTTCTTTCAACATAACGTACTTAACCTCACTTAAATCCCCTGCTCCGACTGCCGCTGTGAAAATCCATTCTCTACTCTTCTGGGCTGAATGACAAGTGGAGCAAGAAGCAAATATAAAAGTGCGTCTTACTTTAGCAACTTCTACGGATTGTAAAACTTCAGTTCTTACATGATTTAGTTTAAAAATCCTCACTTCCAATATGAACAATTTTATATGTCAAACTTACATTTAAAAAATGATGCTTTCGTTTAAGTATATTCTCTACAAATTTAGCAGCTATCCTATACGTCATATTAATCTTTCCTATGTTCCAGGTTCCTAAATTCACTGGATACATGTTTGCGGGTTGTGTTCAAGAATGCTACGTTGTTTTAGAACTACTTATCTCTGTTGTATATTTGTTAAACAAATGATTAATAATTGTTTCAATAGGTAGTTTATGAACAAGCATATCAGTTTTTTTATGCTCTTGAGTTTGTCTTTATCTTCCTGTGTGGTAAGTATCTTACATTCTCTGAATAATATTGTGTTGATAACATTGTATTTAGCATTGTCAGCGTAGAATTCACTTGTTGTCTCCTGAACTGGCTGAACATGTTCTGTGTCTCCTGTTCCTATCATTACGTTGTTGTGATTGTTATGTTCTACAAATTGTTCTACAATTATGTGCTTAAAATACCGAAATAAATGTCATCGAATACCAATACATTATTGCTTGTAACAACAAAAAGGTTCTAATTTAGCATCTCCATAATTCCTAACAAATAGTTTATCCATAGTCATTGCTTCACCTTCAAACGCCTGTAACACTTTATTATTCGTAGGAGCCTTGAACAACCATTTTTTCGTATATAGCTCTTGCCTGTCCCCCTCTGATCATCATAGGGTGATTTTCCTTAATGGCTTCAATCATACTTATGTATCATATTCAACTTGATTTTGTTTAGACTCGTACCGTTACTGTTTGGTTTACAATTTCATGGTTGACAGTAGAAAACACTAATTTATTCGTTGTGTGTTGAAACTGTCCAACCCCCAATATGATTATGAAATTCGAATAACTCCTCTGCCTTATCTACATTGCAAGTATCAACTACAAAAGCTTCTGTTTTGAAACTAGATGCCTTAATATTGGTTGGTATCAATCTGTAAAAGTCTTTGCTCATTTTAGATTTATGGTGCTGTAATAGAAGAAGCTTGATATACCTACAACCATTCCATAACTCTGCTTCATCCTTTAAATTAACTGTATAGTGAGACGATGCTTTTATATCCCCTTCTTCTTCTTCTTCTGCTTCATGAACTGCAACATTCTATACGAGATAAGCCATGAATTTGACCTCCGTATTCTGTTTGATAATGGACCGCTTCAACGATACGTCAACACAAAATAGTTTGATGTGCGATTGCCCCTTTCTGTTCTAACAATTCAAAATCAACATTCGTTATTAACTGTTCGACAATGTATATAACAGGTCTCCAACGTTCATGAATTATACTTTTATAACCCACTTTATGAAAACAAAATAATATCTCTTTTTTTGATACATGTATAATCTGAGAATGATGTTTGTTGTACTCATTGATGAACTCTTTTGGACATTTGCCATGCATTTCGATATTTTTGTTAAACAGCAAATATGTATTTTTGTGCATCAATAACGTATCCATCACAAATTATTGAACTGTGTTTGTATCTAATCAATGTTGTGCCAAAATACATCGGTTTCAACACAATAGAATGTCAGTTCGTGTATCTCATTAATATAAATTGTTGCATTATAAGGTGTCCAATGGTTCATTGATATTTACAAAGCCCATTTGTAAATGCACTGTTTTCATCTATTTCAGTTTTACCTTTTATATTGAATTTATCCTATAATAAACCCGATGGTGCTACTGTCTGTGTTTCACTTTAAGTTTCATACACAGATAAAAGTAATTTGGTGTAAATGTGTATCTACAAATCGTTCTATGTCTATCTGTATGAGTTGGTGTGAAAATTGCAGGCTATTATTGCCTTCGTACGTTTTCATATGCCCTTTGTACGTTCCCTCCTGCTCAAAGCGTTTGATGTCGTTTCTTCCTAAAGCCGAGACCGGGTCCGCGATGATCTGGGTGTGGCTCAAAATTAAACAGGAGGGGCAAACCGCAGGTTTTGGTCCATGTTTCCACTTACCAGGGCAACCCATTTTGGAATTCCGGTTTTTTGAGCCACAGCCATCTCTGACCCAGGTACTTGGACCGTGACACCGTGACACCACGCACGGCGCCTCCAAGGGATGGTCCAGAATGCCCGGAGTGTCGATGACCTGCGCGCGCCGGTTTAAGTTCCGCAATGCCCGTCTTTTGGAGTCCAACTCGTTCATTTCGGGGTTCTGCAGCTTTTTCCCCTTGGGATGACAACACTGGGGTTTTGATGATATTTTTGTCACCGCCGGCAAGCGCGGAACAACATACAAGGTCCCAGGCTTCAAGATCTGATGCCTTGCCAAACCATCCATTCTACGCAATGCTGGCACTGCCCGTCGCTGAGCCACGTGCACTCTACAACCGATGTCTTGGACTTACATCCTCTATGTGTGTGCGTGCGTGTGTGTACTGTTATGTAAGTGTTTCGGTTGTGTGCTTCTTGGCGCTTGCGCGATTCTAAGTTTG
This sequence comes from Effrenium voratum, assembly GCA_963377175.1. Taxonomy (NCBI): domain Eukaryota; class Dinophyceae; order Suessiales; family Symbiodiniaceae; genus Effrenium; species Effrenium voratum. Next base: position 86,028 of record CAUJNA010000575.1, on the reverse strand, counting down.
TGTGGAGTGTGCAAGTGCGCAATCGTGTAATTGTGTGGAACTGCGAGAGTCTGTGTAGGTGTGAGAGAGAGTGTGAGTGTGTGCTGTGTGCGTGTGCGTGTCTGCGTGTCTGCGATGTGTGCGTGGTGTGTGTGTGTGTGGGTAAGTGTGTATAATATGCGTATATGTGACTTGTCCAACAGTATGTATGTGTCTATATATCCATACTGTGATACTCGTGCACGTGCATCTATGCGTGTAAGAGTGTGTGAGTGTAAAATGAAGATAGGGCGAGAGACAGTGAAACAACAAAAAAGACAAACAGAGCGGGAAATAAACAGAGACAGACAGAGATCGAGAGAGAAAGAGAAAGTGTGTGTGTGTGTGTGCGCGTGCGTGCGTGCATGTGTTTGTGTGTCTGCGCATGTGTGCGTGTGTCTGCGCATGTGTGCGTGTGCGTGTGCGTGTGCGTGGGCGTGCGCCTGTGTGTGTGTGTGTGTGGGTGTGTGTGTGTGTGTGCGCGTGGTAAGGTGCGGCGTGGTGTAGCGTGGGTGTGGGTGTGGGTGTGTGCCTGCGCGCGCATGTGCGCTTGCGGGTGCATGTTCGTGTAGGCGGGCGGAGAGGTGGGCGGGCGGGTGGGTGGGTGGGTGGAGGTGGTGGGCGTGCTTGGATTTGGCTGTGCCTGTGTGTGTTTGTGTGTGTTTGTTTGTGCGTGCGTGTGTCCGTGCATGCTTTCAAAGGGTCTGCACTGACACGTCCTGCCTGCCACTTCACGTAGTTGTGGTCCAGGTGTCCAATGAACAGCGACTTGGTTGTGAAGGCATACCTGCAATGCCAAAAAAAACTGGACACCTTGCAAGTCTAGTTGAAGGACTCTTTTGAAGGCCATTCCTCGGAGCGAGACCAAAAGAGAAGCATGCGGTCCAACGCCCCAGAGGCCCCGGCTGTTGCACGTCCACATTCGCATTGGTGACAATGTTCATGAACGAGGATTTCCCCACGTTGGGATAGCCTGGAGACAACGGGTCGCTGAAAAGAGCGAACGGTTGCAACAGGACAATGATTCATGGGAATGTGGGCAAAGGGGACGGCAAACAAAGGATATAGTGAATCTTTCAACGCTAGAGACTCCCAGGACTTTGCAGAAAACTGGAAGGTGTGTGTCTCGGCCTGCCTTTAAGCGCAAGGAGTAGGGTGAAAATAGATGGTACTATTATCTTTCAGTCGAAGGGAAAAGCAACCCAAATCGTGTGTGTGTCTACTTTCAGCCAACTGATCGTCTCAAGGAGCACCAGGCCGTTTGGGTTGTCAAAAAACAATAGCGTCCCTGCGATGTGCCTTGCAACAGAAACTAAGAAAACAAGTTTCAGCCAGCAAAACACACAAAACACAGACACACAAAAAAACACTAGGAAACCGACTTTCAGCCAACCAAAGCACACAAAAAAACACACGCACACACACACACACACACACATCTCATTTGTTTTTTAAACATCAACCCCCCCCCCCCCATATCCCCCTGCAGGCCGTATTCGTTCGCCTGTCAGGATCAAGGTCCTGGTGGCAGGATTGATGGCCGGCAAGCGCCCCAGGTGCTGCCTCACCTGCCCAGCACTCCAATCGATCCCCTGTGGCCCTACCGTCTCGAGGGGTCCCGGTGCGGGAACCCACCTACCTTGGAAGGGATTTTAAACCCTCCAACTACCCGGAAAGAAGGGAGTCACCCACCAGAATTTTGGGGCCATTGGCCGTTTTTAAGGGCTTTTTGAGGGTCCAAATGTCTTTTACATTTGGCTTTCCCAAGATATTATTCAAGGGAATGGCGTCATACTGAAAATGTAGAGTGGCATGATGGGGAGGTCTGAGATGATGCTAGCTACCACCTCCCCTCCCTGAAATTCCATTTATGGAGCAATCAAAGGCAATAGCGGATGATGGCAAACGACGCCGGCATTGAAATGGAATGTTTTTGGGGGAGACTCGCCCGAAACTCATGTTCTGTCTTGCAACTTTTATTCGGGGTGTTTCCCCCAAAATGCAGGCCTGCCCAAGCTCCAAAAAATGGTGTGGACTGATTCCAGAACCTACCCACATTCCATTTGCGAACGGATAGGGCTGGAGAGCCCTCTCCGAAATTCCTGGGCCCTTGGCGACGTCGGGAGGGCGCCGAAATCCCCCTCTCATTATTTTCTCACACATACCCGCAGATCCGATTTCCAAAAAGGGTGCTGTTTTGGTTGAAGGTACGTGGCAACCGGCGAATGTGTTGAACCAAACTGGCAAAAGGGGTCATCCTTTTCCACCAAACTGACCTAAAAAACCCAATGGATGCTTTGTGAAAGGGAAAATAAAGGAACATCAAGAAGGCCACAAGAGAAAAACAAACGGAACGCCGAGGCGATGATCGGGAACTGGTCTCTTCAAAGTGAGAAAATGAGACCACCCTCCCAAAACCACCCTCCCAAAGGTGGCTAGTGGGAGGAATTGCAGAAGAGGGAAAAAACATCTCGCCTTTGCTTTGTGTGAAAACGAAACTCGATGAAACGTGAGCCACTTGCTCAAAACCCGGGTAGATGAAGGGTTGTAAAGGGCAGTCCCAGCCAGAAATAGTTGCGGACATCCGCCTTCTTAATTCTTTACATGGTTCTGGGTCATCTGAATACCGGGTATTGATTCTGACTCACGTGGCATTCTCTGCCCTTCTTTGTTCAGCTCTCAAAAAAAACATTCCGGTTCACATCCAGCACCCCATCGATCAGTACCAAGCCCTCAAGGACCGACCAGCAAGGAACTCACTTCTAATTATCCTTTTCACCCGTCAGTTTTTCAACATTAGGGTCCTGACAGTTGGTTGTGCTGTCCTGTTTTCCTGTACCGCCCCCGAAAAAGGGCACCAACTCGGAAAAGAGCAACGGCCGTCTACAGAATATCCAAACCCTGAATTAGGCAATCGGCGGACTTAGACCCATTCGTGGGAGAAAGGGTAAGCCATGGTAAGCCAAAAGAAGACCCAACCACGTTAGAGGGAAAGCACAGCTCATCTTTGTGTGTCTCTGGATGGTCGCCAAAAAAATGACAATGACAAGAACTAGTGGCTTCCCTGTTGTTTTCCCTAGAGCATCCAAACAAGACACACCCATGCGAGCTACAAGTATGGTCGTTGCCGTGGAAAACTGCGTGAGTCCCCCGCCAATAAGTATCCCCCGGTTTCTCCAAACTGATAAGCAAATCAGGACAGCTAGGTCCTCCAGTAGAGAGGTTAGAATTAGGGTACCCTTTTTCTCTGTAGTCTATTTTAATAGGGGAACCAACCCTCCCCCAAAAAAGGGTATAAGGGCACTGGGGGACCTAGACATGCTAACCGACCCTCCCATACCTAGACATTCCTTGGTCACAATTTTGCTGTTTATTGTCTCCAAGATGCACATTTCAGGCCATGCTAATTGGGAGCCTGGTGTCGTTTGCTGCGTCCAGTTTCTCGCCAATTTGCCCCTCATGGTCCGCTCATTTCCCAGCGGTGCTCGCTTAATTTCAAAGCGTTTCCACTCATGTCCAAATAAAAAAAATCGAACCCCTTGAAAAGTGACTAAGTGTAGGTGTTCTCAAAGAAACATGTGAACAGAATGGGATACCAGACCTTGGGGTTTCTCCAACAGAGCTCCCCTGCCAGATCAACCTGTTGACCCCATGAGTTTGCCACCACAGTCACCCATTTCTTGGTAGAGGTTCGGACATTGACAACTAATTGTCTGACTTTGTCCACGTTTCACCAAAGACAATCGCTCATTTGAGCTTGTGGCACTGGAAAAAAAAAACATGCCCGCAGAAACAGAACAACACGTGCATGTGTCAAAATACAGACCTCCAAAAGTGGCAGCTTGCTCCTTGCAAATTTGCCGACGGGTCGACTTACCACACCACGGATTCGGCTCCAAAGGACCAGCTTGGACCTGTTCACTTCGGCTCCAAGCCGCCAGTTGGGTTGGCAGAGGGTTTGGATTGGTTTGGGTTTTTTGGCAGAGGGCCGGGTTTCCCCCCTCCATTTGGCTGTGGCTCAAAAAACCGGAATTCCAAAATGGAACCCTGGCAAGTGGAAACATGGACCAAAACCTGCGGTTTGCCCCTCCTGTTTAATTTTGAGCCAAACCCATTTCACCACGGGCGCCAAGCCACCCAAATCACCCCCGATCTCTCGCCCCCGAACAACTTCTTCTGTCGGCCTCTTCGAGGAAGGACAAAGCCCCCTGAAGCTTCTTCACCGCGGTGGACATGCGCCCCAAGGCCTCGGCGCTGTCCGAGTTGACACGGCCCCTTCGGGCGGTTTCACAACCCAAAAACCACCCCAAAAAGGATTCGAGAAAGACCGGGAACAGCCAATGACCACTCCACTCATGGCTCCGTGATTCTTTTTTGAGGGTGCTCTTTAAGGTCGGTTTAAAGGGGCATCAAAAGGACACCATTGCTTCCTTCAAATTGGTTTGGAGCCCGGTGGTTTGGACGGGGGGTGCTTTCCCCATTTGGTTTCAATGGAAGCTGGGGTTCAAATCCAATCCAAACCACCAATTCAGGGGTACCTGACCCCATAAACATCGGGCAAAGCCTTTAACGAATCTTGGAAGTTGTCGCAGTGCCAGCGCTTTGTCTTTTTTGGCCAGCTAGGGGTTTTGGGATTTTTCAGAAAGCCGGAAAGTCGAACAAGCACAAAAAGTCCGGCAAGTGGACGAAGGAAAACAAGGGACACACCGAAAGGTCCGATGGAGACCCAAGCGGCGTGGCACCGTGGGGCGTGGGGAACCCTGGGTCCATAACAAGCCGCACCCCGGGCCAGCGGAGGCTGACAAGTTTGGAGGAAATCGCGGGTATGGCAGAGGCATTTTGAAGTCCCCGCAAAATAAACAAATAAATAAATAAATCCAGTATCCGAAAACGCCCAACTTACGCTTCAGGCGCGTCCAGGCGGGGTTGGGCCTACAAAGATGCTTCAACCCTTTTCCTTTTTCCTTTCTCCTCTTCCTCTAAAGTGCATGTGTGTAGGCTTGTTCCCATTGCTTCTCACAAACTCCCTTTTTGCTTTGCCTCTCAAGTGCACCGCCAAAAAAACAGCATCTGGAGCCTGCGCCTGCGACATCTTCCAATACTCAGGTTGAGCCTCAGCCCCAGGCAGCACGCTTCAGCATCTTGCACTTGTAAAGGCTGTCTGCGAACTTCATCATCTTCACCTGGGCGACTTGGGTCATGGGATAAGTCGCAAGGCCTTTGGAAGGAACGAAGTGAAAGCTTGGGCCATGTCGGACCAGAGGAGCACAGGACCATAAGTCAAGCCAATGAATCGATCCGAGTCAGCTTGGCCCAAAGTGTCCATGACAACTCCTGGCCATGGTGACTTTTGCCCATGGGGATGAATAGATAGGGAATGACTTTCCCATCCCTATCAACCAAGGAGTGTTCCACATGGCACATTTGTGCCTGGAATTGGGGGGTACCGAGTGATTTTGAGGTTGCTGTTGGCAAGAGAAACCACCATGGCCCTACTACCCCTACCAATGTTGAGACACACCTGCTTTTGGCTTGCAGAACAGGGCTTATCCAAGAGCCGCGAAAACGTGCTAAGCCGCAAAGCTTTCCTGAGACCAATGTTCTCCTCTTTGATCGAACTGGAAACGAGAATCTCAGTACTCAGCTGAGTAAAGGACCTTCATCAGCGCGCCCGAAGTGAACGACCTTTTTCATGCATGGGTCACTGAGAATGATATTGGATGGAGGGAGGTAAGTCGGTCCTCCTCGAAATGTGGGAGCCCTCTATTATATATATATATATATATATGATAAACTACCCCGTGACTCTCACCGAAAAGAACCAACCAACAGCCGTGCAACAGGGTTTCCCTGTTCCACTGAAACGAACCGCCGCCCTTGAAAGAGGGTTTCTACACTACCAGGCGGTTGCTTATTTATCCCACAAACAGCTAGGTCCTCCAGTGAGAGGCTAGAATAAGGGTACCACCTTTTTTCTGTAGTCTATTGTAGTAGGGGGACCCAAAACCAACCCAACAAGTTGGTGAGAACAGGGCACCCTAGCTGAGAAAAGGCGAACAACAACCGCGTCAACCGGATCTCCGGACTCCGCCCAGAAAAACATCCGCCGGAGGGCATACTCCTTGGCAATGCCGTCCACCACCTTCTTGCAGGCATTCACCTGGCGAGGCTCACAGAAATCGACGGCAGCAGGGATCCGGATGCATGAAAAATTGCCTTGTACATGGTGGTTTCCAACTTTATTCTGGTGTTGAAAAAGCCACGTTTCAAATGGTTGCCAAATGCATTTCCTTTAAGGAGCCCGGTGGAACGGTCCTTTTTCTTGGCCTTGGATCGAAACCCCGGGGCCCTTGGCTTCAAAATCGCCGGCTCGTCTTTTTGGTTGGGGTGTCCGCAAGTTGCCCCCCCCCCCCCCCCCACCCCCCGGTTTTTATTTTTTTTTCCCGTCGAAGGCGCCACTTTTTTGGGCCCCGGGGGGGCCCAGGATGGCCCAGGGGACTCAACTCGCCTGACCCAGCGCCAGCTTGTAGTGGTCCCGGTCGTACAGGACATTGCCTCGCAACAGGTCGGCTTTAGGCCCAGACTTGAGAGGCTAGAACTCGGTTGGCTAACTCTGCTCTGCTCCCCTACAAGTGAATAACTTTTAGTGGCTTAATTCGGAAAACCCCAGTAGTTGGCAAAAAGTTATTCAGTCCGAACATCCAAGCAACATGCACCAAAGAGAATAAGTTGGTACCATTTCTTTTTCTCTGTCGATTTTAGTAGGGTTGAACCCAAAACCCCAACAAAGGGTAAAAGGGCACAACTGGGGGACCATTTTTTTTCCGAGGGGACCTCCGCAAAATGGTGCCTTTCTTTCGGTTTTCCTGTTGGTTTCCCTTGAACACCAAAAACCGAGGGGGGGGAGGGATGTACCAACTCCTTGAAACCAACCTGACAAAAGGGTACCCGAAGAAGAACAACACCCAAGCAAAAGCATTGCAGCTCCAAACACCGAACCCTCAAAACCCTCAGCCATCCAAAAAGTCGATTTGAGCTATGCAAGACAGGTGTCAATGGCAGCGTTCCCTAGGGGTCACTGGAAAGCCCCAAGGTTGATGGGTCAATTTAAATCTGGTTTCCACTCAAACCGCCACTTGGGAGGTTCCAAAAGGGAACTGGAGTCAACCATGAAGAACGTCAGAACATTGACGCATCGAGGTCACCGAATCAGAGGGAGAGCAAGCCCACCCTGCGCCAGATTCCCGTCACGGCCGTCAAATGTTGGGCATCTGGGTGCACTTTTTTGAGGGCACAGTTGTTTGGTTGGCGAAGGGAAACCAAAAGGAACCACCCATTTTGGGTTGTCCAACCTTAAACGACCGACACGCTCAAGAGTGAAGCTCGAGGGACAAAGGTCTGCATAGAAGGGGTGGATGTCGTCGATCTTGGGAAACCTCAGAAGCTTGACGTCTTCTCGCGGTTCTTTGCTGGCGCTCAGCCTTCTCGCGGCACTTTGCTGGCGCTCAGCAGGGGATGACCGAGTCTCTTACAGGAAACCATGTAGGGGATGTTTTTTTTTGCTTGCGATCATTCCACTTCTCATTCCCTGCCTATCGAACCAGCAAGTCAAAGGATGCGAAAAATGAGAGAAAACCTTGCCGGCCAAAATACCGAGCACACATCACCAAGGACCCAGGGATAGGTTACTCCTGAGGACCACCCCTTTAACAGCCCAAAAGTAAAACAATGAGGCCAAACCTACCCTCTGTCAGGCTTCCTTTCAAAGGAAGATGGTCTTCCAGGACCAGAAATGGGGGATCAAGGGTTTATCCCCACTTCTGTGATAGGAATCTCCGGCTTTAAGCAAGGAATCTCCGCCTTTTAAAAGGGGTGTTAGTCTTTGGGAAGCCGTTTTTTGTTGCATCACAGAAGTGGTCCACAGCCCTGTCCAGGACAGAGCCCTTGGTCAGGTTCCGTGTTCAGGCGGGCTTGTGTAGAGGTACCGAGGTCCAGACTCCTCCAATATCTTGGAGAGCTTCTCGCTGTAACTCGTCTGGCAGAACTTCACCTGCTCGGAATCAAAACCCGACCGCGTTTTGAAATGGTGGATCCCCAGAACCATGCTTCAAGCATTCAAAAGCGGGATTCCGCACCAATTGGTGGCTTGGATTGTCCCTTACTACCCTGCAACTACCTGGGTGTTGATTCTACCTGGATGAATCGGCCAACGTTTATCGCAATGGGGGTCAATGTTAGCATTGTTTACCCTTCAGGCGTGTCATTGTCTAGCTTGGGACCAATTTCTATTGGGTGGAACCCAGGGAACAATTCGGGCCAATTCGGGCTCCCCCCCAAAGGACCAAAGTCCAGAGAGACAAATGACACCTCAGTTTCTACTCATCTTGGGCCGTTTTGGGTTCAAATCCCGTTTAGAAACAGGGCCTTGGCTCATAGCCTCAATGTGGCGTCTATATCCGAGAATAATATGATAGGCAGCTTCGATTCAACAAATCCAGGGTGAAAATGATTCAAATTACAAAGATGACATTGGAAGTTCGGCGAGACCCTGCTACCTGGTTCTCCCCAAGTCCAGCTGGGTATGGGTCAAATTTTAATTGAACCACGAGGGGACTGCAGGTCTTAGTCCTTGTTCCATTTACCAGCGTTCCATTTTGGGTACCTATTCTTGACCCACACCCATTAACTTGTGACAGTGGCCCACAGCTCGATTCGCCCTTTTTGCATTAGTCTGAATCGGCCGAATATTATTCAACATGGCCGAAGAATTATTGTTTTCGCTTTCAAGGGACTGAATCGGCCGGAAGCCAAACACTCCCTAGCTTCAGTCAGGCTGAGGAAATAGGGGCGTAGAGAATCAGAAACAGTCAGAAACACTCCCATCATCCTTTGCTGCAGGGCAAACCAAATATAAGAGTGACCCGGATTGCCCCCGAAGACTTGTATTCCCTTCACACCCAACGAACACTTTCAGATTGGAAGCACCCGGGGCTATCTAGCTCCGAGCTTCGCCAGATGTAGTGAAGGACCATGCCCGGGCTAACCCAAGCAAATGCGGGATGCGAGCAGGGGCAAAGAACCAAAATCCCCAAATTATTTTCTTGCCCTCTCTCCCACTGACATGGCACCGGTGGGAGGGTGCCTGGAAGATCAAATTCCTCTTGGAAGGACCTGTCATCTTTGTGGGAGATGTGGGGCGTCTGAATCCGAGATTTGAAAAGGCACCTTGCGCATGTAGAAGCTCCGGATGCGGGTGATCTTGAAACCTGCCACAAAACACACCCAACCCCCCGCCTTTCCGGCCCCCGTGGTTTGTTCCCTCTCTCTCTCTCTCTCTCTTTTTTTGGGGGCCCCTTCCGTTTGCTTAAGCCTTCTGGAAAAAATGAAAAGTCTTCAGTAGTGATAGGTTCCCTTTAAAACCAATAATAACATATTCATTTCAGCAAATTGACGAAACTAGGCTGACATCAACATCTCTATCAGCTCCCTGCCCCCACCGTTCCCTCCCAATTCCCTCATGAGATGGGGCTGCAAGAGCTGCATGGGAATGGCCGAAAAGGCGCACTCAATTCGATGCATCTCTGCGAATCGAGTCCCATGTCTTTGATCGCCGAGATGTTCACGGCGCTTTTTGCTCGCCATAGAAAAGCGTCGAATAGCGTCAAGAAACCGCGGCGCTTGACCCGAGCCGCGCACCAGGATGTACCACAGTCGGAGTCTTGCGCTGAGTCTTTGAGAGCACCTCGGAATCGAGAAAATCAGGCCACTCTTGGAGTCCTGTGCATTTTTCAAAAGAAAAAACCCAAAAGGAGTTGACCAATTTTCTGAGAAACGTCAAAAAAGAGCTCTCCCTCCCTCCCTCCCTCCCTCCCTCACTCTTTCTTTCTTTCTATCTCTCTCTCTCTCTCTGTCTCCCTTCAAGCCGGCTTGAAGACTTCGAAGAAGCTGCCTGGATGTCAACACTGACGCCAATGAGAAGGAATGCTAAACCACTTGATCTGTAGGTCTCCCTCCCATATCCATACTGCAACCCACTCTAAAAGGAGCTCTATCGGTGCGACCTCCCAATTGTCCACCCGTTTTGGTCGGAAATGTCATCCCCACCCCCCAAAAAAAAAACCCGACCCTCAGTGACATGCTTCCTCTTCACTTTGAGGCGCAATGTCCACCAGCTGCTTTGCCGTCGGTATGGTTTGGATGTCCTTGAATCGGTACATGACGCCTGGCTCGCTCGTGCTGGCCAGATCATGGGAGAATCCCACTGCGAGTCCGGCAAACACTGAGTCCAGGAGGAAGTCTAAAAACTGAAGGCAAGTTCCCTGGTTTTCGCGGAACAAACGAATCCCAGCAGGTACAGAACAAACAATGCTGTGCAGCCACCTTTTGGGCGTTTCCCCGAGTTGGCACCAAATTTGCAAGTCCATCCAGTGGGTTCTCGCAAGGGCCGGCCCTGCACGCACCTGGAAACGTCAGTGGGTTCCGGAGAGAAAACACATGCTTTTCACTTCCGTAAAGGAAAGCCACTTCAATTGGCCCATTTGGGGTGATGTTTGATACCACCAAAAGGCTAAAAGTTGTGTATCCTCGGACAAGCAGCATGGCACAAAAATATATCCCGTCATGCGCAAAGGAATCTAGGGGTAACCCTTTTGGTGGGTTTCCTGTTGATTTCCACTGGACGTACTTTTCCAGACGCATTGGTCAAACGCCCTCATGTCCCTCACAGGGCTGGCCTGGCGGACGGGCTTGCGATCTGCACGTTCGCTGGCAACAGAGTCGTGCTTGAGTCGAGTTGAAGGCCTTCTGCTTTCGATCTGAAGTTGAAAATCGCAATTGAGCCTCTGATCTTGCGGACACGCATAGCTCAACACGGGTCCATCTCAGGATTTCAAGCCGTGGCTTCATGCGCCAGTTGGAAACATTCAGAGCGGGTGAGCAAGGAAGCAAGCTCCGGGGTCCTGAAACAACCTGAGCGGCGCATAACTCTGTGCTGATTCTGAAAAAGCTGTTTTGACCGACCTGTGTGAGTGTTGTCCACTGTCCGCGGTTCGCCATGCGGAACGTGAAGTCAAGGGAAGCAACACGAAAATCCGCCGGAAGAGTTACCACTGAGCTCGTCTCCGGAAGCCCTCCAAGTCCATATCTCCACCAATCCGAACTGCCGCCCGATCCGGAAGAGATCGCCCATTTTGCACAAAGAATTAGATGCCAAAAAACTCGCCCCATACACCCGGCCTTCAGCCAGAGGACAGAAAACGGAACGGAACGCCCCGCGCGTTCGTTGAAGTTGCCGCGGACCTGTCTCGCAAGTGTCACTTCCTGTAACACAGAAACCTCAAATGAAAAAATGGCTGCCGTCCATAGGTGAAGCACAAGGGTAACATAGAAGCTTCAAACAACACGCCGTCCATAGGCGAAGGTCTGACCGTTTTTTTGTGTTTTTCTTCCAGTGCAGTGACCTTCGATGAGGCCCGGGCAGAAAACCGCATTGCCGGACCGGAAGGATCCGTAACTAGGTCCTCCAGTAGAGAGGTTAGAATAAGCTGGTGCCAACTTTTTTTCGGTCGTCGATTCTAGTAGAGGAACCCAAAAAAAAACACCATAAAAAAAAGAAAGGGTAAAAGTTGGCACCAATTGCTGGGGGACCAAAGGGAAGCTCACCCTTCCGCAACGGATGTCTCGAATTCCCGAAGCACCTCTGCCCAATGGGCGCTTCACGCCGGTCAGCGCAACGAGCCGGCGGACCCGGAATCCCATTCCTCGGCTAGAACTCGCCAGGCCAGAGCAAAGCCGAAGCTCCGAGCACGACTTGAGTGAGTTTCAACAGGCATTTATTTGGTGGGGATCCATGTCCACCAACCACTTGTGAGGTGGGTTCCCAAAATGAAATTCCATAGCCTTCTTAGCCAAATCAAGCCCTGACTCATTTCTTCGGGCCAGTGCGAGCGCCATTCTAAGCCATGCCGTCGAATTCCTGGGACAAATCGCAATCGCGCCCCCTGAACCGCTCCGAGCAGTTGCCATTCTGCTAGGGGTTGATTCCAACCATTCTTTTCAACCATGGTTCTTTTCAAAAACGAGCTGCTTCCCCTGTGTTTTGGATGGTTTCCTGCAAAGAAGTACCCCGAGAACTCTCAGAATCAAGAATCACCAGTGGTCTGAAAAACAGAAGCTTCTGCCCACAAAACACGGAGTGCGTCCGCGTCGGCTGGCTGCATAGAACAGCTCGGAGCACCAAACACAATTGGGTCAATTGACAGCCTCTCTTTTGCAACCTTAGGCCTTAGTGCCTTGCGGGCATCGCATTGTTGTTACGCATAGTCTGATCTGCTTGGCAATCGCTCAGACACGGGCACAGCAATTCGCGCGGCCCCCATTCCGGGGCTTGGGATGGTCCCGCTAACGCAAAAGCATGGGCTTCGCCCACGGTGTCAACCTGGGCATAGGATGCTCGTGAATGGCCCAAAAAGTCCAACCTTCGAATTCCGCTGCGAGATGCTTAGAATGAAACACTTGATTGAACAAACGTGAGCCGTGCGGCAGAAACCAATGGCGGGCTAAAACCACAAAACAAAACCAAAATCAAGACGCGACCCGAAACTTGGCACATGATGTCTCGCCAGGGTTTTCATAGGTTCATTCTGTACCATGGAAGGTTCAAGTGGGAAGCAACCGCAAGTTGCGCTTCCGACCCTGAGCTCCCAACCTGCGACAATACTTGGCTGAGGTAGGCAACCCCATGCCTACCTCGCGGTCCGAGGGCCCTAGACTCCAAACCCCGAGACCAACCCCGAGAGTGACTTGGAATGGTGCGAATTTTAACTAAGAGACCGCTTTGGTGGACATCATTTTGGTGGGGAATCATGTCCACCAACCACTTTGGAGGTAGTTGCCTATTAAGATTCACAGCCACTTGGAATGGCTTGTCTTGGGTCTGTCATCCTTTGATGTTCCAACTGACTCAGGCGCCCATGCCAGCTTCAGCTGCTCACGGCAAAACATAAAGCAGTTTGTACCTGAATCATTGTTCTCCAAACAATGCAACGGAAGAACCAATCCAGTTTTGCTCAAAACTGTTGAGCAGTGGCAGCGGCGACAGCAAGTTGGCTGCCGTAGTCTTTCTGCCCATCTCGAACAGATTCACAAGCTCTCACTAAGTGGATCGGCCAGAACAGTCTGCACTTTTTGTTTACCACCAAGATGGTCTTACACCAAAGTGACTAACAGTTCCATAAACTCAGCTGAGTAAAGCAGAATCCTGGGGAACCGGCTGCCTTCTCAGGGAGGAGTTCCAACTAAATCATGGCTTCAACCAAACACAGCTGAACCAAAACCCACCGCCACAGTGGTCATTCTTCTGTGTTTCTGTTTTCCATGTCTGCGTTGTGTCTTTGTTCTTGTGTCTTTGCGTGTGCATTGGTGTGATTGTGTATATATATGTGTGCGATTGTATGCCTGACATGGGTGTGTGTGTGTGCTTTTGCTCGTGTGTCTGCGCGCGCTTGCACGTTTTTTATTGTGAGCTTCTATGTTTGTGTGGGTGTCTGTTTGAATGTGAGTGTGTGTGTGTGTCTGCTTGCGCGTGTGTGTGTGTGTGTGTGTGTGTGTGTGTGTGTGTGTGTGTGTGTGTGTGTGTGTGTATGTGTGTGTGTGTGTGTGTGTGCGTGGGTGCGTGTGTGTGTGTGTGTGTGTGCGCGCGTGCGTGCGTGCGTGCGTGCGTGCGTGTGTGTGTGTGTGGGTGCGTGTGCGTGCGTGCGAGCGTGCGTGCGTGCGTGTGTGTGTGTGAGCGTGAGTGTGTGTGTGTGTGTGTGTGTCTGTGTGTGTGTTTGTGTGTGTGTTTGTGTGTTTGTGTGTTTGTGTCATTGTGTAATTGTGTAATTGTGTGTTTGTGCGTTTGTCTGTTTGTGTGTTTGTGTGGTTGTGCGGTTGTGTGGTTGTGTGCTTGTGTGGTTGTGTGTTTGTGTGTTTGTGTGCTTGTGTGCTTCTGTGCTTGTGTGCTTGTGTGTTTGTGTGCTTGTGTGCTTCTGTGCTTGTGTGCTTGTGTCCTTGTGTGCTTGTGTGCTTGTGTGCTTGTGTGCTTGTGCGCTTGTGTGCTTGTGTGCGTGTGTGCTTGTGTGTTTGTCTGCTTGTGTGCGTGTGTGCGTGTGTGCGTGTGTGCTTGTGTGCTTGTGTGCTTGTGTGCTTGTGTGCTTGTGTGCTTGTGTGCTTGTGTGTTTGTGTGGTTGTGTGCTTGTGTGGTTGTGTGTTTGTGTGTTTGTGTGTTTCTGTGTTTCTGTGTTTGTGTGTTTGTGTGTTTGTGTGATTGTGTGTTTGTGTAATTGTGTGTTTGTGTGTTTGTGTGTTTGTTTGTTTGTGTGTTTGTGTGGTTGTGTGGTTGTGTGTTTATGTATTTGTGTGTTTGTGTGTTTGTGTGTTTGTGTATTTGTGTGATTTTGTGTCTGTGTGTGTGTTTGTGCATGGTTGTTTTGTGTCATAGTGTTTGTGTGTGTATATTGCTGTGTGATTGTGCACGTATGTGTGTATGTGTAAACGTTTGTGTACTTATGCTTGTATGTTTGTCTGCGTATGTGTGTGTGTGTGTGCGTCTGTGTGTGTGAGTCCGCTTGCTTCCTTGCTCGCTTGCTTGCTCGCTTGCTTGCTCGCTTGCTTGCTTGATTGCTTCCTGGCTTGCTTGCTTGTTTGCTTGCTTGTTTGTGTGTGGGTGCGTGTGTGTGTGTGTGTGTGTGTGTGTGTGCGTGCGTGCGTGCGTGCGTGTGTGTGTGTGTGTGTGTGTGAGTGTGCTTGTGTGTTTGTGTGTCTGTGTGTTTGTGTCATTGTGTAATTGTGCAATTGTGTGTTTGTGCGTTTGTCTGTTTGTCTGTTTGTGTGGTTGTGTGGTTGTGTGTTTGTGTGTTTGTGTGTTTGTGTGTTTGTGTGTTTGTGTGTTTGTGTATTTGTGTGATTTTGTGTCTGTGTGTGTGTTTGTGCACGGTTGTTTTGTGTCATAGTGTTTGTGTGTGTGTATATTGCTGTGTGATTGTGCACGTATGTGTGTATGCGTAAACGTTTGTGTACTTATGCTTGTATGTTTGTTTGCGTATGTGTGTGTGTGTCTGTGTGTGTGTGTGTGAGTCCGCTTGCTTGCTTGCTCGCTTGCTTGCTTGCTTGCTTGATTGCTTCCTGGCTTGCTTGGTTGTTTGCTTGCTTGTTTGTGTGTGGGTGCGTGTGTGTGCGTGCGTGCGTGCGTGCGTGTGTGTGTGTGTGTGTGTCTGTGAGTGTGAGAGTGTGTGTGTGTTTGTGTGTTTGTGTGTTTGTGTTTGTGTGTTTCTGTCATTGTGTAACTGTGTAGTTGTGTGTTTGTGCGTTTGTCTGTTTGTGCGTTTGTGTGCTTGTGTGGTTGTGTAGTTGTGTGGTTGTTTGGTTGTGTGGTGGTGTAGTTGTGTGTTTGTGTGTTTGTGTGCTTGTGTGCTTCTGTGCTTGTGTGCTTGTGTCCTTGTGTGCTTGTGTGTTTGTGTGTTTGTGTGGTTGTGTGGTTGCGTGGTTGTGTGGTTGTGTGTTTGTGTGTTTGTGTGTTTGTGTGTTTGTGTATTTGTGTGATTTTGTGTCTGTGTGTGTGTGTTTCTGTGTGTGTGTTTGTGCATGGTTGTTTTGTGTCATAGTGTTTGTGTGTGTATATTGCTGTGTGATTGTGCACGTATGTGTGTATGCGTAAACGTTTGTGTACTTATGCTTGTATGTTTGTTTGCGTATGTGTGTGTGTGTGTCTGTGTGTGTGTGTGAGTCCGCTTGCTTGCTTGCTCGCTTGCTTGCTTGCTTGCTTGCTTGCTTGATTGCTTCCTGGCTTGCTTGGTTGTTTGCTTGCTTGTTTGTGTGTGGGTGCGTGTGTGTGCGTGCGTGCGTGCGTGCGTGTGTGTGTGTGTGTGTGTCTGTGAGTGTGAGAGTGTGTGTGTGTGTGTGTGTTTGTGTGTTTGTGTGTTTGTGTTTGTGTGTTTCTGTCATGGTGTAACTGTGTAGTTGTGTGTTTGTGCGTTTGTCTGTTTGTGCGTTTGTGTGCTTGTGTGGTTGTGTGGTTGTGTGGTTGTTTGGTTGTGTGGTGGTGTAGTTGTGTGTTTGTGTGTTTGTGTGCTTGTGTGCTTCTGTGCTTCTGTGCTTGTGTGCTTGTGTCCTTGTGTGTTTGTGTGTTTGTGTGGTTGTGTGGTTGCGTGGTTGTGTGGTTGTGTGTTTGTGTGTTTGTGTGTTTGTGTATTTGTGTGATTTTGTGTCTGTGTGTGTGTGTGTTTGTGTGTGTGTGTTTGTGCATGGTTGTTTTGTGTCATAGTGTTTGTGTGTGTATATTGCTGTGTGATTGTGCACGTATGTGTGTATGCGTAAACGTTTGTGTACTTATGCTTGTATGTTTGTTTGCGTGTGTGTGTGTGTGTGTCTGTGTGTGTGTGTGTGTGTCCGCTTGCTTGCTTGCTCGCTTGCTTGCTCGCTTGCTTGCTTGATTGCTTCCTGGCTTGCTTGCTTGTTTGCTTGCTTGTTTGTGTGTTTATGCCTGTGTGTTTGTTTGCGTGCGTGCGTGCGTGCATGCGTGTGTGTGTGTGTGTGTGCACTTGCATGTTTGTGTTTGTGCGCTTCTGTGCTTGTGCGCGTTGTGTGTTTGAGTCTGCGTATGTGTCTAGCCAACTAGCAACATGTTGTGCGACTCAGAACCTGCAATCACCAGCCATTTATAAGGTCACTTAGTTTTCACACAGCCATGCTGCCAATTCTGCTCCGTCTTTTTGCAAACGCTCCTCAAGCCTCAAGATCGAAACACGCATGCCGTGCGACCCTTTGACTATCTAAAACCAGTGCCGGGTTCCGAACATCCTGTGGATGGACGAAATCCTGCACCACTTGGAAACCATGGGAAACCATTGTTTGTTGGTATTTACAGGGGAATCATCAGAAACCAGGGTTTCTTAGGTGGTGCCTAAGAGGATTTGGTCCATCCACAGTCGGACCTTACGAGTGATTCTGACTTCCACGCCTCAGCCTCACAGGTAAGTCCCAGGGCGCTCAAGAGCGACCTCTCCCTGTCCCTGTCGACCTGGACCAAAGGTTGGCCCATGGACTTGGTCTAAGTCCTCCAGAGAGGTTGGACTAAAGGTACCCAAGTTTAGTCTGTTTTAGTAGGGGAACCCTCCCCTAAGATAGGGTAAAAGGGCACCACTGAAAAACCTGGTGGTCCAAGAACGTTGATTTCAATTCCCGAAAGAGCCACCGGTTGCAGAAGAAGCCCCGCCGCGTGGCCCAACCCCTGACCACGTAAGCCCGTGGCCACAAGCTGTCCTGTCAGGGAAATGAAGGTGTTTGTACGTGTGCGACTATATATAGTCTAGGCATGTAGACACGTAGATGGACAGGGAGATAGGCAATGGCACAGATAGATAGACAGGTAGTTTGATTGGTTGACTGACGGGCAAAAATATTGATCAACAGATAGAGGTCTAGGTATGTACGCGCGCACAGGTATATATGTATACATATAGATATTTATATATATATACGTATATAATATGTAGAGCGCTATATCATGGGCATGGGGACACCATGTACATGGTTTCCCAAGAATTAGTTTCGCGAGCATTCCCGGACAACAACCAGAGCCAGACATATACATACATATATACAAATATATTTACATATACATATATATATATATACATGCATATCTATACATATGTGTATATATACATATGTGCATGGAATGGTGATTCCTCTCTGCGAGTCTGGCCTTGGCGCATGATGTGAGCTGTGGGTCTCAGTGCAATCCGCCTCACTGCCACATGAGGAAGCTGCTTCTTGGTAGGCATACATTTGGCAACCGAACAAGCGGGGATACGGAGGGAGCGGGGATATGGGGGGATTCCCTTGGCGCCGTTTCGCATATCAAACTTGGTCAAGGTGCATCCCCCTGTATCCCTGGTGGTTTCCCTGAGCCTCCAAGCGAACTGGACCCGGCAAGCAAGCCCAGGCAGAAGGAAGAAACAAGGACCAACTGAGAGCGCTGTCAGCAGATGCCCAAAAGGGGCCAAAAGCATGCAGCATGCATCTTTGAGTAATTAGAAGTTTACTTGAAGCCGGGCCCCTGCACCATGGAATGATAAAAGCAGCCCACTGGGCACCATACAAGACTTTGCGCAAGATCTCTTCACAAAATATGCACAAACGGTCCAGCGCAGCTTCTCTGGTCTCGATACAGGTACTGCGCAGAAACTCTGTGAACAGTCTCCCCAATACAAAGTCCGGTGTAACGTCTCTTCATTGGGTCCTGCGCAAGATTTGTTGTTGCAGGATCTAGTCCAACAAGGATCTTTGGGAGGATCTCGGTGGACGATGCATAAGCTCTGCTTGCAAAGGCTTCTTACGAAGTCCCCTATAAGTCTTGCGCAAAATCTGTTGGAAGATCCTGAGCAAAGTACGGGCTCTGTAAAGGCGGCACCAGGTCCCAAAAGGGTCCCAAAAGGTTTGACCACACCCCACATGGGCTTTCAGCAAGTTTGACAACGAGGCGAACCCTTTCACTTCACATACGAACCCACTCTTGAGGAAATTTGTGACGAACTGCGAATGTCAAAAACCTTGGCCAAATCGTGGGTGTGCCCCAAACCCTCCGTTTTACGCAGTCAATGGTTGCAATCTCGCCTACCCCATGTCGTGGCCCAACGAAAGTTAGCATCTTTGGATTCTGTCAGATCTTTCGTGGACCTTATTTTTTGTTCATGTCTGTGCTTGATCTCAGGAAAATCCTTGCATGAATCAAAACAGCCCGTAGTTACGGAACCTTAACATAAAATGGTGTGACAAGACGATCCCAGTCGGCCGGCTCCTGTGACTCCATCACAGGAAGCGTGTCACTGCCTGGCGAAACAGACGCTCAGAGGTGTCCGGATGTCAGCTGTAAAACAACGAGGGGCTTTCAACAGACTTGAAATTTGGGTATGGTTTCCGGAGCCATGCTGCATGGCAGGGGAAGTCTCAGAAATTTGGACATGGGCCCAGATGTTTTAAACTTTGCTTGGTTTGGGACCAAGCTGACAACAGTGCCAACCAAGATGGCCGTAAAGAAGACCGATGGGCTTGGGGCTATGGCCAAAACCTCGACATCGCCCGACATCCAAAATCCGACCGCTAGGACCACCCGCGCCCGCCGGAACCAGAAACCGCGGCCGCGAAGCCCGGAGCCTTCCACCTGAAACCTCCGACAAAAACCTCAATGGATTGCCAACATCATGTCCACAAAGCCATCTTCATTGATTCCATCTATGGTGTTGTCGGAGGCTTGCAAAAAACCACAAGCCATAAAAACATTAAGCTACCACAAGCCATAAAACCTCAAGGATTGCAAATATCATGTCCACAAAGTCATTCTATCGAAGATGGAATGGGAGACAATACATGTGTAATTGCTGTAACTCCCCATTTAAACAATTTGTTCCATTCAATGAAACAACCCATAAATGCTGCGCCCATTGAGAAGAAGCACGCAAGAAGTCCAGAGAACCAGGTATTACGATTATGAACTCTGAAGCATAAGATATGGCTCTTCCAAATTGCAGAAATAGAAGAAGAAAGCAGAACTGATGCACCAGTACAATGATGATAACGTAAACATTATACATAATATATGTTAATATTAAAGACTGCTGAATTAATACTTGCTGTTATATGTAATTCTCAAAAAAGGCAAACAGTATGTTGTAATCAAATAGAAATCCCCCGGAAAAAAAAAAATAATAAAAAAAAACATTCAACACAAATATTATGATCAGAGGGCAAGGATACGATTGCAACTGAGACCTCGTTAGCAATACCAAATAACTATTATCATGAAGGAAGTCGCATGCTAACGGATTAAATCCTGAAACGAAAGGAAGGTCATCATTAAACAAGCAAAAAGAGAACGTGAAAGCTTCCATGGCATCTGTTCACCTACACATATGTCTTGCATTAGTTACAACACAGTGAACGTGAACTGATACGATTGGACATGCCAGGAATAAATCTCGTGGAAACAGAACACAAGGACCCTGGATTTGCCAATAGTTGTCATCCAAAAAATATATGTCCTACCATATGAATCTAGATGGAATGGAAGTCATTGTTTACAACGCAGAAAACAAATAAAGAGACAACAGCTGTACAATAGCGCGCTTAATGAATAGATCTATAGTAGTTATTCAATGGCTTGGAGAAGATAACATAGAAATATGGCATGAATGTCCATCACATTTACATGTCTAGAATGTTGTTTCCTACTTACATCTTCCCAAATTGTCAACCACGCCATAAAGAAGAACTAGAGATGGAGAGCTATATAACTGTAAATGAGAGAGAGACAATATTCAAGCATTAGGAAAATACGTACAATTTGTTGCTAAGATACAACTATGACGCTCATAGCAATTACATGTCAGTATCCATTATGCCATGAGAAATAACCCTGTCCTGCAACTGCTCCATGAAACTCCACCAAACATGTATGAGTTTTGCTTGGCTTCCCTTTCAATCGACCTTGCAGACTGCAGACTTGCACCCCCTCCATCCTTCAGTTGAGGGCAACCCGATTACAATATTTTTTGACCTAGGGTGCACATTTCACAGGGAGACCGGACGAAGCAGAAGGCCGTGTAATGAACCTTGTCTGGTCATGCAAGTGTCGATCTGCGTTTAGTCATAGAATTGCTCGCTTTGAGTAACACACTTGTTGCTCTGAACGAATTGTCAAGTAGAGACCCCTACCCTTGACATGGCTCAACCAGCCAAGTTAAGCATGGACATGGGTAACCTTTTGAACAAACAAATACCCCCTGCAAATTGAATGAAACCAATCTAAACCAATAGATCTCATCTACTTGTCACCAAACTAACCAAAAAGGATAACTACTTTGGATGGACGAAATCCTGCACCACCGTTCAGAACCTGTGGAATGAGTCGATTCCCCAACGTGAATACCAACAAACCTCGCGGTTTCGTCCATGGCTTCTGAACGGTGGTGCGAAATGGATTTCGCAACCATCCACCTCCATTAGCTTAAGGAAAGCAACATATATTTCCATAAGAGAATTCGATTCCAACCTTAAAACTTAAAACCAACGGGGGAAGCACGCAAAAAATACAATTGGAAGATTAGCATGGGCTCGAAACAATGTGCCAAAAAATCACAGACTCAAACCTGCGGTTGCCCTAGTTCTGGACATTTCGAGCCACGCCCAGATGCGAATTTGGCCAAGAAAAGCCTCCAAGCTCCTTCTGCAAGGCGGGGCGTTTTGGAAGCGGCGAGTTTGATCGAGAAATCGATCCTGAAAGAGCGGCTCGGGCAGCTCGAAATAACCCCGGTGCCACAGCAGCAGGGCCTGCGGCGCACCGAACGGCCCTTCTTTCTGTGCTCGTCTCTCTGTTTTGAAGAAAAAACATACGTTTTTGCTTTCTTCCTTGCTGTTTTCAAAGAGAACACGGTATATGTTCTTTTTTTTCTGATTTGTTGTTCCGAACATGGTGCCAGCCTAAGGTCTCATTCTTTTCGGCCCTCAAAACTGGCTGTTTCCCTTGGGGCCCCTGAGGAATTGGTCGGGGTTCTCCCTTGGAGGGCCCGGGGGTGTGCATTGGAGGGGCCATGACCAAGTTCACTCGTCGGGACAAAGATTTACCAGTGATTTGAAATGGCGCTACGCAGGTGCTAGCCTTTGCTTCCATACACCATGCCACATTTGTTTGAGCCGCTGCCGTTTCTCTGCGGGAAACAAACCTCACTTGCTGAGTGGATGGCCCAAAGAAAGTTCAAACTTTATATTTACCACTAAAATGGTCCCAAAAAGTTTAAAGTTCATATCCACGAAACACACTGCATTTAATCTCTCAGGTCATGGCCACACGTCGCGTGCGCCAACGCTCCTCCCTGAGCAGCCTCGGCGAAAAGGTGAACGAAAATTGGAGACCCCCCTATGCCGAGCACCCGTTGTTGTTTGTCTTTTGTATTATATAGCTATGTTCATAGCGATATATACATATATATATATATATATATGTATATGTATATATATATATGTGTATGTACGTTCATAGAAAATGTAAGCTCCTTCAGTCAGGGGATCCCCCGGAAAAACTAATATCCGAAGGAGGTTGTCATCGGAAGTCCTGCGGGGTGCTCTTGCAAGGAGAAAACCAAAGAGTCTCTGACCCCTGCCCTGTAAGGCGAAATCCTGCAGGTTTTCGTCGCGACAACGGCATCAGATGCCTCATGGACAAAACTGCTCAAGCGCAAAGCAACACACGTGTGAGCCACCAAGTTCACACCGTGAGTCCAGAGCGAATTTCAATCCGCGCCTTGTGGAGCATTTCCAAAACGTAGCAATTTGCGTGGCACGGACCCTTTCCCAGCGGTGGATGCCCTAAATACTGCAAGAAAGCCAATCGCAGACTGTAAATTGCAGCTCTCTACTTGGGTGCTGTAGATCCCCCAGCAAAAAGTTTAATGTTTTGCTGGTTAAAAGGAAATATGAGGATAATCCAAAAAGTTAAAGTCTAAAGTTCCCTTTTCCCCCACAGACACGGACATCACCAGACCCTATGTGATAACGTAAAGCCAACAGCGCAGCCAACACTTGAACGCATTTGGTGTATCCGACCGAACCTCACC
Organism: Effrenium voratum; assembly: GCA_963377175.1. Taxonomy (NCBI): domain Eukaryota; class Dinophyceae; order Suessiales; family Symbiodiniaceae; genus Effrenium; species Effrenium voratum. The sequence goes on along the minus strand of CAUJNA010000575.1, from coordinate 63,364 downwards.
TCTGTTCCACTGGGAAAACAAAACAGCAGCTATTTACATGATTAGACTTTGGCCCAGTTATAGAATGTATACTCTATTATTTGCTTTCCTTTGAGTCACTGGTAAAATGTAAAATGTATCCTATAGGTAGTATAACCCAGTTTAGCCGTCCATCTCTGACCAAATCTGCTGCCGTTGCAAAGGCGGCAGCTCCCAGCTTCTCTGTTGGGTATTTGTCTTGGGCGGGCACATGAGTTGCAACTCGCTCACCTCCAGGGCCATTGAACCTGCCAATGGCTGAGCCGTGGCTGGGCCATCAAAGGGCGAATGTAATTTACAGTGAGCATGCAGGCGCACTACTCGGACCCTCCAAATTCCCTTACACATGGGTTCAAAACAACTCTTCAAACGGAGGATGCCAAAATTCAATCGCCAGCGTTTCGCCCCGCGAAAGGCCATGCCAGTGAGGCAGGCCGCATCGGAAGGGCGCAGGCCGGCCAAGTCCCTTCCTACGCGATCGCATCGCGATCGCCATCGCAGGTTGACCCCTGGAGATTTTCTTGGATGACGTTGGGAGGGGGAGCAAACATCTTCAGATTTTAGCAGGTAAGTGGATTTGGATTTCAACCACTAGACCACAAGAAGCAAACATGTAAAATATTTCCCAACAACAACCATGTTTTCCACCGAACATTGCTTCTGGATATCCATGCCGTCCAGAAGCCAAATTCCGACTTCCCCTCACGGCAAGCAAAGTACCGCACGCTTCGCATGCGGCTCAACCCTCGGAGACGAATGGTTGTGCCTGCCAGCCCCCCCCCAAAAAAAAAAGGAGCACTGTTTTTTTGTTTGTGCTTCCTTTTTTTTCAGAAATCGGGGATCCATCCCTGTTTTGGGTGGGTCTCCTTTGTTTTCTCCCGAAAAATCCACGACGCCGGGGGCTTGTTGGGAGACGCCTGGAAGCCTCACGTCAAGGCTACGAGAAACAGCCGTATTCCCTCGCGCATTCACATAAGACCCCTTAAAACGGGTCCGCCCGGAAAAGGACAAAACACAAAAAGTGATCTTGATGGTGTTCATTTCACCCTGAGGCCATCGCCAATGGCTGAACCATCCCTCCCCTGCTCGGACCCCTTCCTCGTCTCGTTCTCGAAAGCAAAGACGTTTCCAGAGGTTGGTCAGCTCCCATCGACGGTGGGTATTTGAAAGGTGTGTATCCCAGGACTTGCGTCTGTTGGCTGACATTAGCTGCCAATAGCTGCAATTAGCAGCCATTTGAGGACACGAGTTTTCTCACAGAATCTGGCCGCGACAGCTAGCAGTTGCCTGGGAGCTCCAACCACACGGAGAGCTGAGCTGCGCGCGAGTTGGGTCAGCGCCTGAGCGAAGCAGAGCCTGGCAGCGGTTGTGAGGCTCCCAGCCTTGGGTGTTTTTACCTTGGGATTCGAAGCTCAAGCCGAGGCGAGGCACAATCAAAACGAGGTAGGTGACATGGTCGATCCCCAGAGCCATGCTTCAAGAATTAAGAGCTGGCGGAACTCCGCACCCATTTATGGCTGGGATGAATTGCGGAACTCCACAGCCAGCAAATTGCAAGGGGATTGGAGGGTCCAGCTTAGCCTCCAAGTACCCGGGTTTTGAGCAAGTGGCTCAGTTGACCTTTTGATAAAATCGAGGGCTCTGCCACACCGCTGAGAGCCAAAGAAGTAAAGACATACATTCGTCCCACACATCCAAACGTGGCCACGGTAAGAAAGGCTAGCCGACTTGTTTGTTGTGTTTCCCCATTGTGATATTGCTTTGCCCAAGAACACAACATTGACCACCCTTGGGGGCCACTAAAAAATGACCAAAAAAAAAAGAAAAGGAAGAGGTCACAAGGTCGATTCGCTTCGGGCAAGGGAGCCTTGGGTGATTTCAGCCTTTGAAGCATAGCTTGAGGGTCCAGGGTCCCGTTCTCTGGGGGGGTTATGTGAGTCCAAGCCAAAAAACCTGGGCTTCTTTTTTTATTTGTTTCTTATTTTTTTCTTTTTTTTTTCCGGTGGGACCCCCTTTTGCTTGGCAAAAGAACAAGGGAAACCAATTCGGAACATCACGCTCTTGTTGGTTCCCCTGGTTTGAGACGACCCCACCTCTTGAGGAAGGTCGCTGTGGCTTGGACAGGGCCGGCTTTGGCTGCGAGGCAGACAAAAAGTTGGGCTCGGCCTTTGATCACACCACAAAAATGGACAGGGGGTCCGTCTCACCGGGGGATGGTTGCGAAATCCATCTTAGAGGGGGGGGGCGCATTTTATTAGTAGGGGGAGAGGAATGAACTCATTCCAGGGTTTCTGAACGGTGGTGAAAAGATTTCGCAACCATCCACAGTACCAGGGCCCTTGCATAGATTTGGGTTCGAGCGAAATGCGCCAAAAGAGCAAAACGCGCAACACGCCTCCACCACACAATGCACCTCGGGATCCTGCTGCAAAATGGTCCTGCGGGATCCGGCACCAGGAGAATCGCCAGGTCGCCAGTAAAACGAAAGTCAACCGCAGCCTTTGAGGTGCTGAAGCTAGGAATCGATTTTCAAGTGCTTCTTGGTTGACGTTGGAAGGGGATCGAACATTCAAATTATAGCAGTTCAGTGGGGATTCCCACTAAACCACAAAAAGCGAAAACTGCAACAACAACCGTGGCTTAGTCTCATGCTGCTTCCCCTTGCACAAATCCCCCTTTTAAACACAGTGTCTCTCTTGAAATCAAGCGCAAACCCCACCACTTTTTCGGGACACGCCTAACTAGGTGAAAAACTGCCTTCCAAAATGAGACAAGAAGTTTGGAGAGACAAACTGCCTGACTTGCCTCTAACCCGGCCGCAAGCGGCGCTTGACGTCCTGCGGCATGCCAAATGCAAAGCCGTGCGCCCGCCGCTCGTGGCTGCATTAGCATCTGCGAAGCGGCCAACGCCCCAACCCGCGCCCGGCCCAACGCCCCACACTTCTAGTTGATCCAATGCCAGCCACGGGCCGTCTTTTTGCCCTGGCTCTTTTCTAAAACCTGCCCATCCCCAGAATGGTTGGGTCGTTTACTGAAGACAACGATCCCTGAAACTCTGGCCAAGCCTCTACCGTCGCAGGTTCGGCCAATTGTCTTACCTCCCGCTCCGAATATTCACGATTTCGCAGCACAACATATGGTCTGCGGTTGCGTTTCTGCGATTTTGTGTTTGTGTCTGTCGGCCCTTCCCAACAACTCCGCGCATTGGATATCGCACCTGAAACATGTAAACTCCTGTGCCTCAGTTGTTGTTTTCAAATCAGGGACCTTCCGGAAACATGTTTTCCGGATCTGTCCAATTCTGGGTTGCGCTTCCCCTGAGCAAAAGTCTCTAACCTTTTCTAGGTGCCATGGAAAAGCCATTGGTTTCCAAAAGCTCCAAAGGGCAAAGGTCGCAGCAAAGACCAGCCATGACTTCTTCTTTTGCGGGCGGGGGGGAGGCGTGGGGCGTGGGGTTTTCATGGGTTTTCAGATCTCCGGCCCTCGTGCCTGAGCCATGTGCCAGGAGAAGCTCCACTGCCTCGGGTCCCGGGTCCCAGCACCCAGGTCCAACTGCTTGGACTGGACTTTGGGTAAGCCGGAAACCCGGTGTGGTTCAAATGAGCACCCGGGTCCCAACTGCTTTTTGGACCCAGACTTTGGACTTGCCGGAAAAGGCAGTAAATGGATTGCGTTTGGCCCTTTTCGGTGCAGAAGCCCTGATTGGCCTTCAAAACCAACAACTTGGCGGCCCCCTAATTTTGAGAACCACTGGCGTGAACCCAAATGTAAGCACATGTGACATGTGGTTGTGTACAACAAGTGGCAACTGGAGTGGGGAACACGTATTCGCCTTCCCTGTAGTACTAAATCCACCCCTACAAACAAATAGTATGCTGTTGGCCAAAGTCAAAAAGACTCCCCCCTCCCTTTACATTCAATTGACCCAATTTCTAAACCAATAGTAAACTTCTGACACGCACTTCCCTTCTGTTATTTGAAAAATCAAATTTGTAAAGTGTAATGCATAAGTTTGCTTTCAAAATTGAATTGACAAATCTCAACAAGTGCTTTGAGCAATTCCATATAACTTCTGTACTGGGCAGATTACAATCTTGACACCGGGAGGGGGGGGGTTGACCCCCGGGATTTGATCGGAGGCGGCGTTGCTCCGTGTCCGTGTTGCACGAGCTGACTACTTGAAGCTCCAAATCGGAGCTGATCAGCCTCGATCAAGTGCCTGGTCAAGGGGTCATGTGGAAACTCAAATTTTCCTTGGCCGGTGTCAAGCAAGTGCGGTCTGATCCTGGTTCCTGTGGAACCTTTATTGGCAAAAAAGTTGCTTCCACTGATGGCACTCCTGGATTCGAAAATCAAGCCGATTGATCTGCAAACAGCTCTTGCCCGATTTCTTGGCTCTACTTCACTACTTACCGTACGAAGATTGAAACAGTTGCAGCTGCTGATGTTTCCTGGCCATCATTGCAGAAAGCTTTGACTGCTTATTTATCTATCGGCAGGGCCATTAATTTGCACTGGAGTATCTAACCCGCTCAGAACGCCACCAAAAGAGGGAGAAAGAGAAAGAGAAAGAGCAAACAAAAAGAGAGAAAGATAAATAAAGAAATAAAACAACAACTAAATAAAGAAAGAAAGAAAGACAGAAAGAAAGAACGAGGCAGGCAAAGGAGTGTTTGTTTGTAAAAGTTCCAAGTTGCCAACCAGTAATTTCTCTGGCCCCTCAAATCTGTGGACATGTAGCCATCATGTTGGAATACTTAATGACGGGAGCTCCAAAGAGCTTTGGCAAAGATCAGTCTCACATAGGCCAAGTGTGTTGATACCTTCAAGGTTGCAGGCCGTCAAATCTTGTTCCGAGTTGTGCCTCGCAAAGTACTCCCTGCTTGCCTAGGTCCTCCAGCAGAGGGGTTAGAATATGGGTACCGTTTTTGTCTGTCGTCTATTCTTGTAGGGTTGAAGAACCCTCCCCCCCCCCAAAAAAAAAGGGGTTAAAACGGGCACCTAGCTGGGGGACCTAGTTGCATTCCACGCAGACGTGCTGAGTCAATGGATGGTAGATGAAAATAAAACAATTCGCCGCTTGGCACCATGGGCCCATCCTCTCGCTTCCCGAGTGGACTGGCCAAAAAGCAGTCTGAACTTGAGTCATAGCCAAAGCCCGGTATCAACATGGTCGACCCAGAACCATGTAAAGAATGAAGAAGGCGGCCGCAGCTATTTATGGTTGGGAGCATCCCTTACTAACCTTCATCTACCCGGGTTTTGATTGTGGCTCACTTGTTTTGATTTACCACTAAAATCCGGTAGCCCGAAAAATCTCAAGCCCAAAACAAATTTCTCAGGAGCGAGTCCTTTTTTTCAGGGTGGTTTCTTGCATTTGCTTAAAACCCACACGGGAAAATAGAAAATGCTCTTAAGCAAAGGGAAGGTTCCCTTGGTGTCCGCTTGAAGCCAGTGAAAAAAACAACAACGAGAACAAGCCCGCCTTCGAAGACATGGCCAAGGCCAACCGTTCGGCCGAGCTTGGGCCCCCCGACGGCGGAGCTGGCAGTGACCGCTGCATCGTGCAGCGGCTGGTACCCGCTGGAGCTGGCCTCACGCGCACGCGGACGCCGCGTTAGGCCGAGCTCGCAGGTTGACGCGGCCATGGGCCTTTCAAAAGCCAAGTCGGTTAGCCCCCGGTGAACATCCGATTCAACCCAACCACGAAAATAGGTTACCAAGAATGGGTGGTGAACTCACCTACCAACCAAAATGGGATCGATCCCAAAGCGGTTTTGACAACCACTGCCATGCGCGAAATCCCAAAAGGATTCCCAAGAAAAGGTGCCAGTAACTCCCCGACAAGAGGGAAGCGACCCCAAGTTGTTTAGGTCCTCCCAGTAGCGAGGTTCAAATCAGGCTACCAACCTTGTTCTATAGCCTATGCTAGTAGGCTATAGAACCCTCCCAACCAAAAGAGGGGTCAAGAAGGTCGAATAGCTGGGGGTCCTGGGGTCTTTAGACTTTTTTCACCTTTCGGGATTTCCCGTATTAAACCCACAAGAGGTGATTCCCTTTTTGACGCCCCGCCGATCGCCCACGCCTACGTTCAGTGGAGTCTGCCTTTGGCTTATTGGGAGTGGCCCGCCTCGCAAAAATTCGCCTCGGCCCCAAAGGGGCCAAGGGCGCTCAGATCTCTTCTCCAAAGAGAATCTTCGCTTTTCCCCTCCCCCAACCCCAACCAAAATTTTGCCGGGCCGCCCCCCCCCCCCCCCCAACCCCCCCCACCCACGTCGGCTGGCCCAAAATCCTGTCCGGCGGGCCTTGAAATTTTCGGGGTTCGTCGGCGTCCAGCTCCATGGGTCCATTTTTGTCGAAAATGTGCTTTTGCCTGCTGGCCAGGCCTGTCTGACGTGTCTGAGACTAGGCTCAGGCCCAGCCCAACCAGCAACCCGCCTGCTGGCCAGGCCTGTCAGCCCCCCCAGCCTCAGGGAAGCTTGTCTGAAACAGGCCTAACCCCCCCAGCTCCCAGCCCACCAGCCCAGCGTGCCAAGGTCGGTTTGTCTAACGTGTCTGAGACTGGGTTGAGGCCAACGACCAGTCTCACGCTACGCAGTCTGTCTGACGTGCCCCAGCCCCTCAGTCCGGCTAAGCAGCTCAGCCCAGGCCGACCTCCTGCTCGCGTCTGGCGCAGCCTCGTGGCTGCTACTAGCTTCAGGCCCAGCCCAGCCAGCAGCCCAGCCTCAGGCCCCAGGCCTTCCCACTAGGCCCAGCCCAGGCTCAGCCCAGCGTGCCCCAGCCCCCCAGTCCGGCTGCCCAAGCAGCTCAGCCCAGGCTGACCAGGCCTTGACCTCCTGCTCGTGTCTGGCCCCAAGTCATCCAGCAGGCCCAGCCCCTTCAGCGTCTCAAGGTATGCCAGCCTGAGACTAGCCTCAGGCCCAGTCCCTCAGCCCGCCTGCTGGCGTGTCTATTGGGGATATTTTTCCGGGGTACTTAAGCAAATGGAGGTTTGTATTCCCACCATGTACCTGTCTTGGGCTGAGCAACCGAGCAAGAAATGTATGTCATGGCAAGCCGCCAGCCACGTGAAATGGAGGTGCCCAAACACCCAAAGTTGGTCTTGGTTGTTCCGTGGCGCCCGTTGTTGTTCCCCTTTTTGTGGAGGCCAAGCCCCACTAAAAATGCTCATCCTCAGAAAGAGGTCCTTTTTTTTCCAAGGGCACTGAGCAGCTGAGATAGTCTTGGTTTTGGATTTCAAACCTTCCGAGCAGGACGGCTTCCGAACATCGAACTAGCACGGGCGAACTGGTGCGGTCACAAGCTTTCAGTAGGATTCGGACCTTCCCAACACTGGATTTCGGTGTTCCTGACCCTTCCCTCAAACTAGGCTGGGCCGAGGCGGGCAACGCGAAGCGTTTACAATTACAGGCCGTCACTCAGATGTTCGGTGACCCTGGAAAAAAATGTTTGAACCCTTTTTAGGGGAAGACTTTTTTTTGTGGGGCAGCCACCAAAAAAAAGGGGAAAAAGGGCGCCACTGAACAACTGAGATCAGCCTCCAACTGCTTCTCCCCATGCGCCCGAAAACCTTGCAGTGGTTGGGGTGTCCGGAAAGAACCCTTCAAACCAACCGAAAAATGGGTCAACCAACTCCAAAAAACACACCAAGATGGGAGGTGTCTTGAAATAGAATAAGGGTGTCATTTTGTCCCGCAAGCCTTGCATTATCAGCCTCAATCTCACAGCCAAACACTCACTTAACCCTTCAAGCCAGTGCGAAATCAGATTCAGCTCCAACCCAACCCAACCCCACCCGGAGTCACCCAAAACCCACCCAACAGCCCTGGGTGTCGGATCTGGGAGAGATATGCAGTGGCTCGATCGCCCAAGTCTGATTTCAGGAGGCCCTCGAAATCACATTGGGCATCAATGTTAAAAGACCCTCTAATAAACGCCCTTGAGGAAAAAGCTGATAGGCAACAAAGACTGGAATATTTGTTTGTTTTATTTTTAAGATAGGCAACAAAGACTGGAATGTGAGTGAGGCTGTCGCTTTGATGGGCCGCGTGATGAATCAGCCACGCGGGTGGCCAATGAATGCAAGCTGACACTCTTCAAAGCACCTTTTTCTCTGCGACCCATCGTCTGGTTTAGAAAACAAGTTTGCCTGGCATCATGTCTAGGGTGGACACACATGCTATGCACTTCAGTCAGGAGCTGAACGAGTGATTGGTCTCCTTTTGAGGTCCACCTGGACACATTAACCAAAACCTCCCAAATCTTTGCGTTGATGTGGAGGGCCCCTTGAAACCTGTAAAACTTCAAGGGCACACGCAGGGACTACCGACACTGCGGTGTGCCTCT
>CAUJNA010000575.1:0-50000 GCA_963377175.1 Effrenium voratum | reverse complement strand
TTTTCCTTGCGTTCCGTGCGTTCTGCCAAAGATCAAGGGCAATTTCAGGTAGTTCTTGCATACCGCCAATGCAAGCTGCTAAGGCAGTATATACCCCTTGCATAAATGCTATATAACCATACAATAGCTCCAAACCCCTGACCTGGATCTCAGAAAACAGGGTCCTTCATCGGGGCCTGGCCCACCCCGCCTGCTCTTCCATATACGTCTGGGTATGCCGCTACACGTACGGGCTTGTCTCAAATAACACGCTGGAGCCCGTAAAAGAAGTGTTTTTTTCCTAGCTCCCCTTTAACATCCCCAAAATTGAAACGCAGACACACCCATACCCCATTCTTCCCATTGCCCTTGGATCTTGGCTGGATTTAGGACCCCAGCAAAAAGTATCTTTTTTTGCCTGGTTAGTGGAAAACAAACTTTTTTGCCTGGTTAGTGGAAAACAAAGGGGACCCCAAAAAAGCAAAAAGGGCAGCTAACTCTGGGGAAGGGATATATGTATCAAACACATGACCAGGCCCACGGAAAGCGCGAAAGCGAACTGAGGAACTGGAGCTTTGGGTGCCGAGTCGGCTCCCTACCTTGATACCTGCGAGAGGGTTGAACGAACATCCCCCCTACCAAAACAGGCAGGATTTTGGTGTGGGGTCCGGGACCCCATGAATTATCCATTTTCTAGGCTTCCCCATAAGGAAAATGGAGCCACCCCCCCCCCCCTACTTTTGGAGGGCTTCACGCGGCGGGGTTTGAGGAATATGTCGATTTCAAGATTGCAGACTGCCATGGAGGTATGGAGGTAGACTCGCTGGGTGAAGTGGTTGCAGTTGCACACTGTCTGAGATAATGGAGGTGAAATTACGGTGAACTGAAGGAAATTCTCAGACAACCCCAGCCCTGCAAGAGGCTGGCAGAAAATAGTTCAAGCCAACAAAACCATATCTGCCATGCTTACACATATAGTTCAACTGAAACAAAAATCGGATCCAAGTTCAAATATCTTTACCATGATCACTTCCGCTCCTTTTACCCCCGGATCGGTGAGCTCGAGCCAGAAATCATGCAGACAGATCCTGTCCGTCTTATGTATGTTTGTATGTGTATATAATTGTATATATACATATATGTATGTATGTATGTATGTATATATACATATGGTCCCGTGTTCCGTGTTGCTACCCCCCCCCCCCCCCACCCTCCCCCCCCCCCCCCCCCCCCCCCCCGTAAACCTCTAAACCTAAACCACCCTAAACCAACCCTAAATCAACATAAACCAACCCTAAACCAACCCTAAACCAACCCTAAACTAACCCCAAATACACCCTAAACCAATTCTAAACCAACCCTAGACCAACCCTAAACCACCACAACCCAACCACAGGACCACAACCACAGGGGGGGGGTACTTGTCTGACCCATGACCATTGGGGGGGAGGGGGGGGGGGGGGCTGGCAACGCTGTACCATATATATGTATGTATGTACGTATTTATTTAAACCAATGCAAACACCCAATGAACCAGGTATACCCTGACACTACCCTTCACAGTGAGTTTTCACTCCATCGTGCTGTTTTTGGTTTTTCCATGTTTACGGCTAGTTTGGGCTATACCCCATGTTTAAGTTGGAATTTGGAGGCTCCAGGCATCTCCTTTCTCTCAGTTGTTCAGCGAGCCTGGAAAAAGAAGGGGACCCCTTTTGGGGAAGTGTCCATGTTTAGTGGGGCAGCCGAAAAAAAGGAGAAAAAAAAATCGGTGCCACTGAACAACTGAGTTCCGAAGCCTCCACTCCTTCGCCCCCCGCCCGCGCTCCGCTCGCTCCGCTCGCGCCTCTTCCCGCTGGTGGCGCAGGCGGAGCTCCGGGCAAGGCGCCGGCGGGGTGGAGACCTGGCGGAACGCCCGGCAGGTTCTGGGGCGCTCTCAACTTGGTTCTCAAGGTGTGGGTCCCCAGAACTGGGGAAAAAGGCGCTTCTCATGGGCGATTGAAGCCAAAAGGTGCTCAGGAAAATGGGCTTCTCAACATTGGGTGCGTCTCTGCTGGATTCCTGGGTGGGCGCTTCTCTGCTGGTTCCTGCTGGCTTACCTGAATATTTCAAGTCCGTTTCGAGGATGGAGTCGTGCAGTCTTACCTGAGCTGAGGTCCGAAAGTCGAACTTTTGGTGGAAACTGCCCACTACACCCCTAAACTCCTAAAAGCCGAAGCAAATGGCTGGGCACTAGCAAGCAAAAGGATCCTTGTTCCCCAACACATCAGCCCCAAAAAGACACCAAAATGCCTTTTTGTTTAGCTTCCCTCCACATTTTCACCCATGTTTCCACAAGGAGCCACACGTTTCCCAGACAACTCCAACAGGATCCCTTTCTCAGCTGAAGGCTCTAGGCTTGGTTGACGTTGGGTTTGGGGAGCAAAAATCTTCAGATTTTAGCGGTTAAGTGGTTGGATTTCAACCACTAAAACACAATAAGCAAAATGTAAAATGTTTCCCAACAACAACCATGTAGGGGTCCAAATTGCCCAAAGAAGCTATGGGTCGGAAGGTTCCAGGGTTGATACCTGGGCCAAACTCTCGTGCAACAAGGAGACTGGAATCAGCCGGAGGCCGGAGGTTTCTCTCTTTTTTCCCCGGACCCAGACTGGACCAGCCAAATTTGGCGGCCAAATGGCTGTGGCTCAAAACACCGGTACCCAACATGGAACCCTGGCAAGTGGAAACATGGGCCCAAAACCTGCCTAACCCCTCCTGCTTAACTTCTTGAGCCACAGCCAAATGACAGCCAAATGAACAGCGACATTTTCCAGGTCCTTCGGAGAGGTTACATAAGGGTACCCTTTTCCTGTAGTCTATGTTAGAATCCCCCCCAAAAAGTTGGTAAAAGGACACTGGGGAACCTAGTTTTGGGCAAGGCCCCGCCTTGCTCTTCGGCTCCGGTGTCTGCAAGTTCCACTCCTTGGCACTCCGAGCGAAACAAATGCAGGGAAGGGGTGAATCTGGCGTTTGCTGGTTGGAGACTTGGAAGTATAAACTCTTGGTTGGAACGGAAAACCTGCGAATACGCTGGTCAGTTTCTCATGGATGGAAACTTTCGATCAACTGTTTGCCAAGGGTGGCTCTAAGCTTCCGTGGCGTCGGAAACTGTTGTTTTCCAAAAGGACAGCCGGTTTCAGAACGCAAGAACAACCAAGTACGGCGCAAACTCTGCAGGACAGTAGCCCCCCGCCTCCCCACCCTGTGTGTCCTGTGTGCCGGTCAGGAGTGAGACAACCCCGAAGCTCTCGCTCGATTTGGCCAAGGGTCAAGTCGAGACTCGAGATCTGCGCGTGCCTCGCCAGCACCTTCGAAACGAAAAGATAATTTCTCCTTGACTAGGTCCTCCAGTAGAGAGGTTAGAAGAAGGGTACCAACTTTTTCTGTAGATAATATTTTAGTAGAGTTGAACCCTCCCCCCAAGAAAGGGTAAAAGAGTGGGGGACCTAGTCTTGAGGCAGGAAAATACAACCCCCCCATGAAGCAGATGCAGCTGCCCAAGTTAGGTACGGGCCAACAAGTCTGGTTGTGTTCTATATATTACATTTGTATATATCTCCTTGGTTGCTTGCCGCTCCTCTGCTAAAAGCTTGATGTTTAGTGGTTGAATTGGAAAACCCATCAGTTGGCAAAAAGTTAAAGTCCTAGCATCCAAGCAAAATGCACCAAAGTATATGTATACCCCCTCGTTTTCGTGGTGGTTTGAATTTCAGGGTTCAAGTCTGGGGCAAAAAGACGCAAAAGGACTCTCTCTGGCAGCAAACGACCAGTGAGGCTGACTGTGAAAGTTGGTCTGGGATCATGAAAACCAGAAGGGATCCCAGGAAGCAGTGAGATCGCAACCCCGCGTCGCGACACAAGGCCAGTTGTGTTTCGTCCTTTGAAACAACCTGCAACACTGCATAAGAAGCTTCCCCATTCTTTCCAGGGATCCTTCTTTGCAAGAAACCATCACACATGCAGGGGAAAACGGCTGGTGTTTGAAAAGAACGATGGTTCAAGAAAATGGCAGTGTGTCGAAAATATGTACCCAAAACGGGGAACCCTGGTAAATGGAATCATGGATTCAACCTGCGGTCCCATGGTGGTTTAATTTTGACCAGCCAAATGGTTGGACACCCCTGCCGGGACCTCCAAACCTTCGCCGAAAGCCCCAGCTTGCCCGTCGACCTCCCCAGAAACATCCCCCCGACTCCCCCGGCAACCCCGCGGAAAATTTGCCTGCAAGCATTGGGCTGCCCTTGAAAACCACCGAAGAACGGGGTACACGGTGGTACACCCGCAAAGAAGATACACCCAGATCCCCCAACGAGCATCGGCCGAGTCCGAGGCCTGCGCTGCATCTGGGGATCTTGATCGGCGACGCCTGAGCCACACCAAGCCGGACAGCCTCTCATCGAAGGCAGATTCCCTTCGAAGACGAATTTGTGGGTCAAACTTCCGAGTTCAGGCAAAAACCGTGTGGTTGTCTCCACCTCCGTGTTCCATGAACAGTTTTAATCACCAAACTTTGCCTAGTCTTTTGATGGCACTTGTTGATGGCCGCGGGAGCATTGGTTTCCCAGTGGGACACAGGCCTTCGGCGCAGTCAGGTCATCCTCCTGGCGTCCAACTCCACTTGCATCTTCAAAGCATTTGGCCATGGGTCATAACCTGTGGTACCATTTTGGGGCGGATGAACACCCATGTACCACCTATTTTGATGCTCACCAGCCATTTAGTAATCCTCTGCCAGTCTGACTCGCCTGGGGTTCTGTGGTTGTTTTCGAGGGCCCTTGAGACATTTGGTTGGGGTTCTGCATTGGAGGGGACGTCACTCAGCTGCACCCAGTGACCCGAAAGGCAACAAAAAATGTCGACGATCTTTAGTGGCGGGTAACCCACCAAAAAGGAAAAGGAAAACGGGGCGAGTCTCTCAGCTGGTGACTCATCATGTCTTCCAATTCCCAAAGCCGAGGGCCAAACAAGTTCTGGATGCCTGTTGCCTTCTCTTGGCAGGACACACATTCAATATCCATGACGTGTCTCAGAGTACTCCCCACTCAGTGCATCTTGTCCTGCAAGCAAAACTCATCTAACACAATTGCGAAGCTAAGCGTGCTATCTCTGGTCCTGGATTGTCCACACATCAATGCCTCAAGCGACATGTCAATGCAAGAGTTGAATGCTGAGGCCTCTCTTGCCACGTCGCTATCAAAATCATCGCAAGAGCAAACAAGCTAACTTCTACTGTGCATGGACCAAATCCCGCACCAGTTGGGATGGCTGCAGCCCCTTGAGATAAACCGCCAAGTGCGAAGTGGATTTTGTGGATTTTATCCATCCACAATATTGCCACGTTGTCATAAAAAAAAAAAAAAACAGACGCTCCGCCAGTTCTGTCCTCAAAGTCGAGGCTGGGCCTTTCGCGGCTCGGCGAAAGAAAGTTGTTCGCCTGCCTCTGGTTGGTTGGTCGCTTTTGTGTGGGCCAAGCGAAGGCAAGAGCAAGCGACCCCAAAACAGATGGGTGGTTTGGAACCATTGATTCTAGGGACTGTCCCGCATTTGGACACAGAGCCGGTGAGGGGATTATAGCCAAAAACCAATGCGCTCATGCAAAAATACATATATATAATATAATTATATTATATTATATTATATTATATTCTTATATTATATTATATTATATATATATATATCGGTGTGTATATATATATATATATCATGCACTCATATTAATATGCATGCATGCCCGAAGATTCGAGCCGATATCCCTCCAGGCAAGCTTTGCTACGTGTCCAAACTGGGGCCCGCGGCCAACTGGGACGCCTCCGTCGGTTCCCCCGCGGCGTGCTCACCTCCTGCACGTAGATGGAGAAGGCACGACTGACTGTTGGACACTTTGGATTTTGGGCGTTGGAGAAAGCAGTCTGGGTCCTCCAGTAGAGAGTACCCACTTCTTTCCGTAGTCTAATTATTTTTGCAGGGGAACCTTTCCCCAAAAAAGAAGGGTTGACTGCTGCAATTTCGGAGTTTTATATCGCAGTCAGAACAGCTGGCGCGTATCGCGCCCCTTGAACTTCTGCAAAATGGCCAGACAAAAGCGTCATGCTGTCAGGCCTACCACAGAATTGACACAAGTCCGGCGCTGCGACCGTCCAAACATCCTCGAGTCTAAAGTTACGCTCGCCTGGCGGGTGAGTTTCTTGTTGCATTCCTGCTTGATGCCAAAATCGAAATCCTCTTTTGAGCAAAACTCCCTTCCACAACGGAAATCGGTTTTGGGTGCTGAGTTTGAGACAAACTCAGACCTGCGGCGGCGGCTCTCAGAATGCACTCCTTCTGTACAGGAGAAGAGAAATCGAACGCCTCAGCTCCCCGGAAGTTCGAAGCTTCACGACGCACGGCTTGGACTCAACTTCGGTGTGTGGTGCGCTCCTTTGACTAAGTGGAACGAAGCCTTTGGCCCCTGAGACTCCTATTCGCCAAGCAGAAGAAACAAAAATAAATAAATAAATAAAATATGTTTTTAAAAAAAAAAAAAAACAGCAAAATAATCTATCAGAGCAGCTTTTGCCGCATCTATGTTGGCTGGGACGGAGGTCTCCCACTAGCCTTCATCTACCTGAAGCGCTGGGTGGAGTGAGGAAAGAAAGCTCAGGATGAAAAAATGCATGGCTGTGTGATAGAGGGATCGATTTTAGCGGAGAGCTCAATCGTTTGGGGGGAACACCCCTTCTTTATCCGCTGGGTTTATTCACTAACCCGGGACCGACAGTCTTCGTGCGTGACACACACACACACAACTCTTCTGAATCGGCTGGCCCCAGTGTCAGTACACCTCTCGAAGTCAAAGGCTCGAAGATGAACAACTCTTAGGCGTTTAGGGTGTAGTAAGTTTAGTGGGGGCTTCCATTCATCTCACTAACAGCCACTTTTTAGCCGGGTATCTAAGCGAAAATTCGGAGTGCCCAGATCCCACCTCACTAAGGAAAACAACAATCCCCGTCGCTTCTGTCTGCTGTCTACTAAGGTTCCAGGTGGTTTCATTGCT
This sequence comes from Effrenium voratum, assembly GCA_963377175.1. Classification (NCBI taxonomy): domain Eukaryota; class Dinophyceae; order Suessiales; family Symbiodiniaceae; genus Effrenium; species Effrenium voratum. Next base: position 42,949 of record CAUJNA010000575.1, on the reverse strand, counting down.
TGGCGGAGCACCAGGTTTGCTTTTCTTTGCTGGGATCTCGAAGCGAACACTACTGGATAATCCGATAAGCAATGATGATCCACAGGCCAAAGGCGTGCTTCTGTCTGAATACATCACGCGCGGCACCAACACCCTTTGGCGCCCCTGCCAAGTCCATCTCCCAGACACCGGCCTGAAAGGCCAAGAAATCCCTGGTTTTGAACGTAACCAAGAAAACCTCCCTAGACAAAAAGGAAAATGGCTACCTAGAGTGGCAACTAAGAAAGGCCTCGGAATGGAAAGCAAAAGGCAACCTAAAAGGAAACCAAGCATTTTAGGGGACCCGTACTTGAGAAACAATAGCACACTCACACAGACACACAAACACACGCAAACACACACACAGGCAAACAAACACACAAACACACAACTCTTCCGAATCGGCTGGTGCGGTGTCACCGAAGTCGAAGGCTCGAAGATGACAACTCGGGATAGGGAGTCCCACCTAATCCGCAAAGTGTCTTCTTGGCGGTTCTCAGCAGTCCCCTTACGATTTTAGGGTTTAGTGGGTTTAGTGTGGGTTTCCATTCAACTCACTAAAAGCCAGTTTTTTAGCAGGGGTATCTAAGCGAAAATTCGGAGTGCCCAGATCCCACCTCACACTAAGGAAAACAACAATCCCCATCGCTTCTGTCTGGTGTCTACTAAGGTTCGGTTCATTGCTTGGCCGAGCACAAGGTTTGCTTTTCCTTGCTGGGATCTCGAAGCGAACACTACTGGATAATCCGATAAGCAATGATGATCCAGAGGCCAAAGGCGTGCTTCTGTCTGAATACATCACGCGCGGCACCAACACCCTTTGGCGCCCCTGCCAAGTCCATCTCCCAGACACCGGCCTGAAAGGCCGAGAAATCCCTGGTTTTGAACGTAACCAAGAACACCGCCCTAGACAAAAAAGAAAATGGCTACCTAGAGTGGCAACTAAGAAAGGCCTCGGAATGGAAAGCAAAAGGAAACCTAAAAGGAAACCAAGCATTTTAGGGGACCCGTACTTGAGAAACAATAGCACACTCACACAGACACACACAAACACACGCAAACGCACACACACACACACAGGCAAACAGACACACAGACAGACAGACAAGCACACAGACAGACAAGCACACAGACAGACACACAAACACGCAGAGACACACAAAGACAGACACACTCACGAACAAAACCAAACAAACATACATGGGCCTTTCTCAAAATGGTGAGATCAAGTCACCTCACAGTTTCCGTCCCATGGTTGCGAACTTCGGGCCCCAAAACACCTGGGAAGCAAAGCCATGTGCATTCCCAAAACCGTGGAACTCTCGTGGGTGCTTGGATGCGTTCAGGTCGTATGTTCGGGCAACCTGATGCCTTGACTCGCTGTCCGCCCTTGCGGACGAACACGCGACATCTGAGGAGCCTCTCTTCAAAAACTTTTCGCGCGGTCAAGCTCAACATGGGCGTCTTCTTGAGCCCAACCTTTCACTCGTTTGAAGGCAAACCATAAACCCATCAGTTCTCTGGGGTCTACCTGGAGTCTCCATGACCCTTACAAAATGAGGTCATTACCGAACATAATGGGGTCATTGACCCAGTTTTAGAGGGTCCAGACTGAGACACGCCCAATTTTGCCGAGCCCGACCGGGCTCGACCCGGCCTCGCACAACATGTCTACCTCAAGTCTCTCCCAGGCCAAAGAGGTCCGCAGAACGGGCGGCAGAGTGCGGGCCATATGAGCCTGGATCCTCAAAACTCTCAAAAAAAGAGAGATGGTGATGCACAACTCATACGGCGCCTTCCCTTCGCCTTTTTGTGTTTTTTTCTTTCCTGGGATTGAGCGAGTATGAACTCTAGTCAACTTGGTAAGCATCGCTGGCGCGCGGGGAACAAATTTGTTGCGCGGGAGTCATGTCCACCTTTATCTCAAAGAAACTCAGCGGATGAAGAAAAAATCGAACCCCAACAGGCGCGAACGACTCCTGTGCCACACAGGAAAAATGAGAACTTGGGTTGCTTTTAGGTCCGATATCGAAATAGAACAAGGGCTTCTGCTACATCTTGCAGCAAAAACGCCCACCTACACCCTCAAACTGCCCTTCAACAAGGGAGGGGTTGGAATTTTGAGGGTCCAGGCAGCCAATTCCACAACCTGAAGATGCTTCCTCCACATGTTCCGGGCCCTGGCGGCCTCCGGGCATCGCCCCGCTTTTAGTTCGACGTCGCTTGCCCAAGGCCAAAGTCAACCGAATGGATGCCAGCTTCCGCAGGTAACCAGCATGTTCCCTTTTGTCTTTCAAGCTGTGTTCAAATATATACGGCTGTGGCTCAAAAACCGGTGCCAAAATGGAACCCTGGTAAGTGGAAACATGGACCAAAACCTGCGTACCCCCTCCTGGTTAATATTGAGCCACACCCATATACATGGGGTTGAAGAGTGGTGGGAACTCCAAGCCAGGCTGCTTGATGTTGCATCTTGCACAGCTCCGAAGACCAGGGCCATGGATGGTTTGGTTACACCTTTGCGTCTCGATAGAGGCAACCGCTTTCAGACGCGTCTGAGAGGATGGGCTAGAAGAAACATGCAAAGGACAAACAACAAACAGCAAGACATCTAAGATTCTAAGAAATCCGGAAATGAATGTTTCCCAGTATAGAAGCAAGATAATAAGCACTAATATACATATTATATATATATATGTATATATATATATTAATATAAGGACAATGGTATAAGGACAATGGCTGGTTGCATACCTTTTGGGGCATAGGGGCAACTTTCACATTGCCAGCATCTCCTTCCACACCATCGGTATCATTAAGGCACGCATCCGACACCCTGAGCATCGCACCTTCACATTGCCAGCACCTTCCACACCCATCAGCATCACCAACAGCCTGCATTTTAGAAACGTTGGACACGTCATGCGGCTTCTCACGGGGGGATTGTTTGGGGCAAGGTCCTTGAGGTTGAGACCTAAAGGAAGGTCGAAGAGTTGGCCCAAAAGGCGAGGTGTAAACCCACCACCCAGAGGCTCCGATCGGCTTCGGCTTTCAAGACCCGAGCCCTCAGACACCCCGGGAATTGGTGGTTGGGGGTCTGAAAACCAAAGGGGAAATACAAAAAGCCCTCGCTTAGAAAGCCTTAAACCTCCCACGACCAGTTCCCCCAAGCAAACGCCACGCGCTCGGCTGGCCGCTTTTTTCGCTGGAGCCACGCAGTCGATCGGCAGCCACCCCCCCTCTGCGATAGAACTACCAGACAGCCAGCCCCACACATAGTCACACTTCCAGCCTGCATGGTAAGTTCCAGAAGCTTGGCTGATGGCAGTTGACCCCTCTGCGAGATGTGTGGTTTCACCTTTTGTGGGTCGAATACGGACAGTCCCACTGTTTCAATCAAGCTAAAGTCCAACGATCCAACCAAAATAGCCATAAAGGAAAGATTAGGGAATGAAATGGAAAACATATCTGTTGAAAGCGATCCCAAATGCCTTGCGTGCCTACGTGAGAGAAGCAAGACGACTTTGTCACCATGGGAGTTCAAGTTGGTGGTGATTGACCGGAAGACACCACGGCAACCTAAACCCACCTGTCCAAAACATTCCAAAACTATGGCCAAAAGCTCGACGCTTACGACTTACGTAGGTGCGTGACTGCCTGAAAGTCAGAATGCGTGTTGACCCCTCATTGAACCTCTTAGTCATCATGTAATTGCAGGTGGGGATTTATGTCCACCGACCATTTTTTGAGGGGGGTCCCTAATTCATGGCCGGCGCAAGTGCTTGCGACTGAAGTTCAATGTCAGCACATGTTTCACGCTTGTGTCCTTGTTCAAAGTGTCCGTCCCATCACAGTTCCCATGGCCCACCTCTCAGATTTACAAAAATGATATCTGACTCTGGTCCATCTCTATATCCGCCATTTTGCGCAACGGTTTTCCTTGTGGTTCCCCTTGAAAACCAACCACAAGGGGCGCTTTTCAAAGTAAAAAAGACGAGCCCACATCGGCAACTGCGTCTTATCCGTTCCAAGCAGCCGTTGGAATCGGAGGACTCCGTGCGCGTGTCCTGGTGCGAAAAGCAAACAGCAACTTGGTCCCCGCAGAAGAAAAAAAAAGGTACTGTTTAAAAAACACAAATCCAGATTGTTAGCAGATTGAACAAATGTTCTTCATGTTAGCAAACGTTGTTCTTTGCAACCAACCCAAAACAATAAAACTCGAGAAAACTAAGCACAGTGGATAATTAGACTATGGGCCCATGTTTCGGCAGCTTCTGGTGTCGTGCCGAGAAAAGTCCGTCAGCTTTCCCAACCCATGAATAACATCCGCCCCTTCAAGGCGGATGGATCCGGTCCATGCGGATCTGGAGTGGCTGATCCAGCGCCAACGGCAGATAGCCCCTCTCTTTCTCAGTCGCCGGATCCTGGGCGGTCGGAAAAACAAAAAAGAAAAAAACACTGCTCAGTTGTTCAGTGTCCCTGGAAAAAAGTTGGAACCCTTTTTGGGGAAGACCGTGGGGCAGCCACCAAAAAGAAGGGAAAAATAATTGGTGCCACTGAACAACTGAGCAACTTCAAAGACCGCACTCACCGTGACCTTTTTGGGAAAACCTCCACCCCGCCCCCACTTTGACTAGGTCCTCCAGTGGAGAGGCTAGAATAAGGGTACCAACTTTTTCTGTAGTCTATTTTAGTGGGGGAACCCTCCCCCCCCAAAAAAAAAGAAAGGTCACTACTGGAAAAACCTAGTTGAGGTTCAATTTCGGCGCATCTTCCCGGGAGGTGATATCTCTATATACCCAGAGGCTCCTGGCTTCGGCTTTCAACGGAAGACCCGACCCCTCCATTAGACACCCCGGGAATTGGTGGTTGGGGGTCTGAAGACCTGGCTGTCTGAGGGCCCTAAATCAATCGGGGCGCATAGGCTTGCACCACCACAGCGTCTCGAATCGGCGTCTCGATCACCTGCTTGTGATTGGCCGGCCGAGACTAGAAGACTTGTGATTGATGCAAGATTTGCTTGCTTTATGCTCACCTGCTAAAAGTGAACAACTCTTAGTGGCTTAATGGAAAACCCATATAGTTGGCAACAAGTTAAAGTCCTAAGATGCAGGCAACATGCAACAACTTTTACCCATGTTTACCCAAACTCCCATGCAACTTTGAGTAACCGCCTGGCAGGAATCTTGAGCATATGGGGCCGAGTGTCCCACCTGAAACAGTTTAGCCAAAGCCAAAGCATTCTCAATGTAAGTCCTGGTCACCAAACAACAAAACACACAAAGCACTCTCCAACTACTGCATTTTGCTTGCCGTACTCCACAAGAAAAAGCAGTTGGGGGGTGCTGGAACGTGCTTTCAAAGTTTGGCGTTCAAGTCAGCCAATTGCCTGAACTTCCCTATGCAAACCCATGGCTCCAAGTTTTGCGGGGGAAGCCATGCTTCCAAAATGGGGACTTACATGTAACCAACGGCGGGCCACAGAACCATACGCCAGGCATGCAGAGTCAACAGGCCGGATATCGGCACCCATGGACGGTTAGGACTGTCTAGGTCCTCCAGTAGAGAGGTTAGAATAAGGGTACCAACTCTTTTCTGTAGTCTATTTTAGTAGGGGAACCCTCCCCCAAAAAGGATCCGGTAAAAGGGCACCAATTGCTGGGGGACCTAGCTGTGCTACTACTCAAGTCTACTCAGATCTCGATTGTGGCTCATCTTAGCGGCTCATGTCTCCGCATGAAACCACAGGGCCTACCCAAAACAAACCCATGGGGTGCACAAAAAGGAGAGTCCCTGTAGTGTTGCCATCTGCCATCATTTGTCGAAGCAGTCTTTTTGTGGAGCTTGGAAGGCTGGCAGAACGTATCCCTCTGCATGGTACCCTGGTAGGCGCTAAAACCATTTAAACCCGATTCCGCAAACATGACGTTGGCCAGACACGTCCAGTGACATTGCAATGCTGCGCAAAACCTGGCCTGCTCCTCGCTCGCGGTCTTCAAGGGAACCTGCGACACGAAAAGCTACGGTCGAAATTGCAATCCTGCACAAAACCCGGCCTGCTCCTCGCAAGCGATCTTCGAGGCAACCTCAGACAACAACAGCTACATTGTCGGGAGACATTAAATGTTGTGCAACACCTGGCCTGCTCCTCGCACGCAGTCGTAGAGGGAACCTGAGACAACAACAGCGACACGTCCGGTTACATTGCAATGCGGAGCAAAACCTGGCCTGCTCCTCGCACGCAGTTGCAGAGGGAACCTAAGACAAAAAAGCGACACGACAGATGACATTGCAATGCGGAGCAAACCCCGGCCTGCTCCTCACACAGAGTCATTGAGGGAGCCTGAAACAACAATAGCGACAAGGCAGGCGGCATCGCAAACCAGCCTGCTCCTCGCATGCGGTCTGCGAGGCAACCTGACACAACAACAGCTACATGTCGGGCGATATTCATTCCCACAAACCTGGCCTGCTCCTGGTACGAAGTCTTCGAGGGAATCTGAGGCAACACGACAAATGCACCCCCGCGGCCGCATCCGCATCGAAAGCCAGCCTTCACTTCAGATGCCAGAGCGGCCATGGAACAAACTCTTAATCAAAAGGTCGCTGAAGAGAACCCCAACCCCTCCAAAAAGAAAGGGTTTGTGCTGGGTGCTTGCGGAATGTTTGACTCGCCTGCGATTCCAATTCTGGCGCTTTCTGGCACTCCTGAGGCAAAGGCGAGAGCGCTTCTTAAAGGGACCCTTGGATAGATGTCCTCTTTAAACATCCGACAAGGAAAAGCTCGTTGCAAAAACAACAACAAACAACAAGAAGAACTCGTGATAAAAATCCCACATATCGTTAAACTCCCGAACCAAAGCGGGTTGGAGAAACCTAAGGACGCCTGAAAGGAGTCGATCAAACCTATGGAAGCTTCCAGAAGGCCACTGTTCGTTGGTCCCGGAAAACTGCTTTGGAAGCCTGGGTGTGTCTTTCTTGTTAAGGCTGGACCCGCAAAATGGGTGGGTGGTCCCTCAAAAAGACAAACACACACACACACAAACTGTTCGTTTGCCTAAAAATGGTCTTCCAGAAACAGTACAGCCAAAGATTCGCACGAAGCACCCAACGGTGGTTTGACCATCCAAGTACTTTACAGAGACCCACCAAAAGGCGACGTGTTCACCACCAAACAGGGACACATTACAAAGGGAAGCCTTATCTAATGCTCTTGCTTTGCAGCAACTCGGGTCTTGCAAAGAAGCCACGCCGCGTGGCCAGATTCAGGCATTGGCCAAACTGGTCTGGAAGATTTGTGGGTCAGATATCTCAACATTCCCCTTGGCAACACTTGACCCAATCATCTCTACTCTTGGTATGGTAGCAAAAAACTGTTTTTTGCAGACCCCCAGTAAAAATGAACAGAACAAAAAATGCCAAGAACAGCAAAGCAATGATTCCATTTCCCTGTACAGGTTAAGGGAACCCTGTACAAAGCAAGTCGACTGGCTCGCCTGAGATCCATCGGGTGAGGTCGCCAATTGAGTGGTCATGGGCCCCAATTAACAAAAAGTGCCCTGAACGTCGTGACCATGCAGAATCCCGAAAACCCAATCAAGACACCCGACCAGTTCCTAGGCCCGTGTCGGCTTCTTTTGAGGCCCAAAACCCATCAGGGTGGACTTGAGACTAGGTCCTCCAGAGGGGTTAGAATAAGGGTACCCACTTTTTTCTGTAGTCTACCCAGTCTTCAGCAGAAAAACGCCCTCCCCCCCAAAAAGGATCCGGTACAAGTTGGCACCAATTGCTGGGGGAAGCCTCACACCACCCCTGGATGGTTTGAGGCCTTCGCGTCAGAGTCGGGGCCGAAGGCCTGGCGAAAGCCGAAAGCCGAACGCAAGTCCATTCAGCTCGGTGACTCGGTGAATGTTCGCCAAGTGGGAAATTCAGCTTGTCCATCATGTTCGCAACGAAGATGTACCAGGGATCCGGTTGCATGAAAAACACCTGAACATTGCAACTTGTAAATGGTGGCTCCTTCTATTTTAGGTGGAAAAGACATGTTTCAAATGGTTGCAAAATGTACCTTTTAAGGAGCCCTGACCAAACGTAGTTGACATTCCAGGGTTTTAATTACTTGTCCAAGTTCGAACTTTCGCCCGGCAGCTTTTGAATATGGAGTTGGAAGGGAAACGAAATCAGATTCCGGGGTCGACTCCTCGTGAGACCTCTGGGCGTTTCGAAGGTTAGAAATGCTCTTTGGAACAAACCTCATGGACAAACGTGACAGCAACAATCGCACCCCTCCACAGCGCGCAGGAAAACAAAATAACACATTGGGAGGTACTGGGGATGCAAGGAATTGTGACAGGAGTTCCGATGCTTGACACTCTCTTGAGAGCCTGAAGGGCCCGGAACACGGACTTGAAGCGAAAGATGACCTGGTCACAAGCCAACTCTCTCTGGCACTCACGCGTGACCTGAGGGGGGGGAACCTCTGCACATCTTGCTCTCTGGCTCAAGACTTTCCGCTGTCAGCCCCACACCAAGCAGTGTGATGCGACTACGCCATCAAGCTTTGCGCATATGGCTGTGGTTGTCAAAACCAATGGGATCCCATTTTGGGGTAGGTGCAACACCCATTTTAGTCTAGTTTAGTATGGCATCAAAGTATTTGAACGCATCCATCATTTTTCCAATCGCAGGTTTTTAGTGACAGATCCATCTTCCCTTGTGCTAAGCGCAAGTGTGCACATGGCCCTGCCATGTGGATGGCGCCGCTGCTTCTCAGCTCCTGGCCAGGAATCGCAGGAGGATGTTTGTGGCCAATGTCCACCCCCAAAAGCCTTCGGTGGAATGGGAACGCCGGAATCAGACCCTTGGCCGCAATCAGTTGGCTGACCGCGACCATCACGAAAATCCCCCACACTCTGATTCAAAACTGGCATTCAGATCAGACGGTTTTTGTAAATCGGACATGATATTCCCCAGCATTCGAACCCGTCCGTCCTCCTGCATCCCGGCCCTGGCACCGGAAAGTTGCTGTGAAGTTGGAGAGATTTCCCGGGCTGTTGGTGGTTTTTATAGTTTGGACTTGGATTTGAACCCCAGCTCGCCTAACGCACAAGCCGCCAAACCGGGCAGAGTAACTCATTCCCAGCGAGTCATACGGGGGTGCGTCTCTTGTGTTGAGTGGCACCTGTACTCTTGGCGTTTCAAGGACAACCAAAAGCACCCCCCACCCCGCCCGAATTTTGTAGGTCCAAAACAAAACATTCCCTACTCAACGTCCGGCTGAAGAAGCTTCGAATGAGTCCTCGACCTTCGATCTCGGTCGCAAATTAAGGAAAGTCATGGCTTCCCTTTGACGCACGGAAGAAAGATCCTGGCGCTGAGGGGTCCCTCTCTCCAAACCAACTTGGGGCACGCGAAACACGCGGGGCAAATGGGTTGCAGGGCTTGCGGCCTTGCGGGCGCCTGTCTCTTACCCCAGACTTCTTCAGCACACCCCGCAACTCCAGCCCTCGAGACGCGTCTCCGGCGAAGCCCCACTGATTTTGAGCCATAAGGGAAGGTCCTGGTCTTGAATGGCCCCACTATCGCTGTGCAAATTGTCCTAATTCCAACACGTGGCGCAACAGACCCTCAAAGGAACTTTCAGCATGAATCCAAATAAGGAAACTCGCTCTTGGATTGCTGTCCCCTCGTCAGAACTCAGTGGCACAGCTCATATATGGCACACCTTCACAAGCTGGAAAGCGCCTGAACGGATTCGGCAATCCCAGCAATCGCCCCAGGCCCACATGTGGTCCCCCATCTCCCACGCCACGCCACGAAACAAAAGACATGCCAACCACCACATGCCCCGAATTGTTCCAAAAGCCTCCAATTTTCACACACACACACACACCAAAAAAAAAACAAAGAAGACAGAACACATCCGCACCCTGGAAAGAATCAGTGCCCCCCACCACAAAAAAATGAGAAAAACAAACTCGCAAAAAACAAATATCACCCCCCAACAACCACCTTTCTGTGGAATCGGATTCCGTCAAACGGGTCGAGCCCCGCCCGCCTATCGGTGCGCGAGTTCACCCGCGCGATCCAATCTCCGGGTCTGAGCTGCTGTTCCTGGAGTTTCCGCAGACCTCGCGACCGACGAGAGAGGGGTTGGAGGTGGCAGGTGGGGTGGGGTGGGGTGGGGTGGGGTGGTGGGTAAGATGGGGGGGTGGGGTGGGGTGGGGTGGGGTGGGGGGTGGGGGTGGGGTGGGGTGGGGGTGGGGGTGGGGGGTGGGGGGGTGGGGGTGGGGGGGTGGGGGTGGGGCGGGGTGAGGTGGGGCGGGGTGAGGTGGGGCGGGGTGAGGTGGGGCGGGGTGAGGTGGGGCGGGGTGAGGTGGGGGTGTGGGGTGGTGGGTGGGGTGGTGGGTGGGGTGGTGGGTGGGGTGGTGGGTGGGGTGGTGGGTGGGGTGGCGGGTGGGGTGAGTGGTGGGTGGGGTGGTGGGTGGGGTGGTGGGTGGGGTGGCGGGTGGGGTGAGTGGTGGGTGGGGTGGTGGGTGGGGCGAGCGGTGGGTGGGGTGGTGGGTGGGGTGAGTGGTGGGTGGGGTGGTGGGTGGGGCGAGCGGTGGGGTGGGGTGGTGGGTGGGGTGAGTGGTGGGTGGGGTGGGGGGTGGGGTGGTGGGTGGGGTGAGTGCTGGGTGGGGTGGGGGGTGGGGTGGTGGGTGGGGGAAAAAATGGTAAAAGTAGGGGGCCTGGGGGGTGGTCTGTTGATGGTCCCCTGTTATGTTTTTTATATTCATCTCAAATCTGTGTTCCCCCTTATTCGTTTTTAAAAGAGGGTTTTCGGGGAGCTTATTTATCGTTTTCGTTAAGGTAATCATTTGGGTAAATTGTCGCCTTGTTCATTGTTGGGCTGGGGGCCGACATTTTTTTCATTTGAAAGAGGTAGCCCTTTTAGTAGTTATCAAGTTCTGGGGTGTTGGTGGTGTATTTGTTTCGACATCGGTTTTGTCCGCCCTTCGGTCGTGCCACGACTACGTGGTCATCGTCTTCATCTTTGTTTTGGTCGGGGCACTCAGAGCGATGACTGTTTGAGAAGGAATTGCATTTGACAGATTGAAGACACCTATGGAAGCAAGTCGTCGGTTTCATTGACTTACCAATTTCATTTAGCATTTTGTGTCAAGACTCTGTTTGGTTTGCGCTCTCTCGCTGTCTTTCCAACCATGGCACCAAAGCAGATTACCATCGGTGCTGGATATGACCAGAATGAGCTCTCTCCAGAGATGCTTCAGTTGATTGCTCAAGTGGAGGGCATGACCTTGGACGAAGTGAATGCATTGGACACTGAGTTTCAGGTAGAACTTCAAGCTGTCCAGATGAGGACGTCTTTCTTGAATGAACGTCGTGCCCAGATTGCTCAGCAACAGGCACAGGCACACGCCAAAGCAAAGGCGGTGGCGAAGGCACAGGCGAAAGCGGACGCGTTGGCAATCAAGAAGACTGGTTCTACCACAGTGGTCATCTGCTCTATTCCCTCCATGAGTGTCTATTCCATCAACCTTGAGAAAGCCAAGACGGTGGGGAGGATGAAGAGCAAGTTTGTCCGCAGGAGCGCTCTCTATCCCACCTATGGTAAGAAGGGTGGAATGAAGAAGGATGACCTTCTCATTGTGGATGACGCCGGCACGGTGCTCCCACCACGTGCCTTCATCTACAACACCTCGGCGTTGCTCGGTGCCAATCCCAGAGTTGTGGCAGTGGAGCGTGCCAACTTTGACCCTGAGACCTTCCAGTTCCCTGACTTTGACCGTCGCACGGATGTCCCCATCGATGAGGAGGACGATGAGGTGGATGATGAGGAGAGCGACGATGAGGACTGAAGTGCTTCGTCTATGTTCCAAATGACCTGCTTGAGCGATAGACCGCTTTGGTTCGAAAGCATGTGGCGATTAGAATGTTAGGTTTCGCTCATGGCATGCGCAGCGGGAGGAAGATGGAAAAGAGCGATGAGTCGATTGAACCTTCAGATTGACGGTTGAACCTTTAGATTCGCAGTTTGCTTGTTTGTCATGTATTGACTTGGTGGTATTGACTTGACGACATTGACTTGATGACATTGACTTGACCTTTTCTCTCTCGCAATGTTTCTAGTAGGAGTTTAGTCAGGTTGAGATTGGCTTAGTCCTGAGTTTCGACTGCTCAATGTCGTCCTCATCGCTTGGTGTCAAGGGCACCAAGAAGGAGCACTGGACACAGCGGGTGCCAAGACAGTTGCGTGAACAACGTGAGGAGAACCAGACAATCTGGGAAGTTTTGGAGAGAATGGGAATGAAGGCACAGGTGGAGAACGAGATGGGTAAGACGTCGCTTCCTTCATCTTATTCGGTGGTTGTTCTCTCTGCCAATGGCGATGACAATGAAGGAGGAGGACGTGAAGAAGACAAAGACGGTTCTGACCATCCAAACGACGACCCAGACGAAGACCCAGATGACGATGACAGTCATCACGTGCCTCGCTTCACTGTGGTGGTGAAGTTTCAGGAACAGGAGCATCTCTTCCACTTCAAGGAGCCCGAGACCATTGTGTTCAACTTACTGTTCCGCACCAGTGGCCGGTTGAACCTGCCTTGGTTTCAACTCACCTTTGAGGTGGACGGTCGTCAACTTGGAGAGTATGATGAACTCATGGACTTTGCCTCGGAGGTTGCCGACGAGGACTTGGGCTTCATCGTGAATGTTGACCTCTTCCACTATGACGATGCTGGACTGCAGAACTCGGTTGCTATCATCGTCTTGGAGCAGTTCGGACAGAGACGTCAGTTCAACCTTGAGATGAGCAACTTCAACTACGACAACATCAAGGACTACGTCAGGGACTACTTGACTGAGGTGTTGCAGTTGGAGCGTCACGACATCCACCTTCGCTACAACGACCTCGGCACTGAAGCTGTCGCTGACAATGCCGAACCTCTCGCCGGACAAGAGTTGCCGATGCATCTATTCATTGTGGGCGAGGGTGGTGTCTTGCGAGGAGGTAGTCGTCCCATGAACCAAGAGCAGGTGCTGAAGTCCTTCCTGAAAATCTCACGAGCGATTTACCACAAGCGTGTTGAGGACAGAGAGGACGAGGTCTCCGACACTGTGCCAGTCTTCATCCAACCGATGCTGACGAGCATCAAAGAGCAGATTGTGAGGATGAAGGTCAGGACATCCACGGGCGACAACATCATTAAGATGGTTTTGGAGCAGGTTGAGGACAGCCACCTCCAGAACATCAAGTCGGTTCTTGAGTTGCGAGACGGCAAGACTTCAGAGGAGAAGTTGGCAACAGTTTCAGAGCTTCTCTGGCGTGAGGTGGGACTGGTCAAGGACAGTATCCCCCACCTGCACAATGCCAAGGTGGAGATGACGGAGCTCCTTCTGGAAGAGTTCGGGCGACACTATCACCGTCTGAAGGGTGGGGCTTTGAACTACTCGCTGGAAAAGGTGGTCAGAGACATCGACGCCGTGATGAACCTTCGCATGGGCCAAAGACAGGCGTTGTCAAGGGCAGAAGCCAACGAGGACATGCAGGTCTCTGACAACTCATGCGTCTTGATGTGAGACTTGTTTCTGAGCAATCAGTCGCAAAACCCACGACTGCCAGTCGCAGAATTACCGACTGCCAGTCGCAGAATTACCGACTGCCAGTCGCAGAATTACCGACTGCCAGTCGCAAATCCCACGACTGCCAGTCGCAGAATTACCGACTGCCAGTCGCAAATCCCACGACTGCCAGTTAGGTGCAGTTTTGCTTGTGGAATGGTGTAGGACAGCAGTTTCCATTCCTAACACATACCTTCCCAATGCAGTTGTTGAAAACAAGAGTCGTGCAGTTTGACAGGGTAGGCTGTGCAGGAGGTTTCTGTTGAGGAGGCGAGGTCAGAGGTGCCTGAAAGATCCTTTGAGTCTAAAAATAGCCTCGCAGAAATTTAGACTACAAATCTGCGCCGAGTCTAAATTTGTAGTCTAAATAGCGCGTCTAATCTGCGAGTCTAAATCACGCAAATGCATATAAACACCTTGTTGCACCACTTGTTTTTGCATAGAAGAGCGCAGCAAGCGCGCCATTATTTGTGTTTCTCTCGTGTTTGTTTATATGCGCAGCGTGGCGGGAGGATGTGTGGCTGCGAAGCCCTGAAGTGTGAGAGCTTGAGAAAATTGTCAGAGATTTTGCGACGCACACCCATTGTATATAGGAACCACGGCCCAAAGTTTAGAAAGCCCAGAGGTACAAACTTGTGTGCAACAGTTCTCTGCCTTTTTGTACACTTGCCCTGCGCGCAGCCATTGGATTGTACACAGGACACTTGCGCCGCATGCATCTTTTGTACTGTGAGGCTTGTACTTGTGCTACACGAACTCCAAGTTGTGTGCCACAAACGCCTGCGTGCTTGCCGCAGCTGTGTGGGTTTTTCCATATATATACTTGTCCTCGACACGTACAAGCCTTTTCTGGGCCATGAACACGTGTGCGGATGAAGCGTGTTCAAACTGTTCAAACTGTGAAGCGGATAGCATGTGCTGTATATAAGTATTCAAACTGCGGCATCCTTGAATCAGCAGCTGCAGTTGATGCTTGTTTACTGACTTACATGTACTTGTGCTGCTTGTGTGTTGGGCTTTGTGGACTTTGACCTGTGGTGTGTGATGTTGTCCTTGCCGGCAAGTGTCATGTGACTGACTCCAAACTGGCGCCCTTTTGTGTAACATGCACATTGTGATTGAATTGAGCTTGCCAGTTTGTCGAGCTAGAACTGCCACTCGCAAATACACCGTGGTTGGATTTGAACCATAGCGGAAAACGAGTTCCACACAGCGCATGCGCTTGTACATGTCCAAAGGAGCATGCAGCATGAACAATATTTATTTTCTGGCGGCTCCATTTTGGCTCTTGCAAAAACAAGGAACCTCCGATGAGGGATGCATGAAAGGCATGCACATGTGATACAACCGAGGTGGGTATGATGTACAAAGCTGCATCGGCACTGCACAAGGAGCATTCCACTACGCCACTACGCAGCCTGCATCTGTGTTGTACACTGTTCAAGAGGTGTACTTGCATTTGACAACTTGGTACCTGGTGTGCGCCATGGAGAGCCGCTTGTACACAGCTGATTGGCCGGGGAATGTCACCAAAGCAGCGCCTCGCCTTGACTTGTATAAGCATGCGCCTTGAAACTGCGAACCTTCATGAACTAACTGTACACACACGTGCACGAACTTGCGCCGCTACCAAGGATGTGCTGGCGAGGGCGCAGCAGTACAATGCGCCAAAGCCGGTGGCAGTGCGAATTCTGCCATGCAGGAGCGCGTACCAGCCGCAGACAAGTGCCTTCCTCTTCTACGACAGCGATGCGGATATGACGGAGGCGCTGAAGGCGTTTCGGGCGGCGGACCACCATGCAGAGCGGGCTCGGCCGCCAGCGGCAGCAGCGGCACCAGCGACGCCAGCACCAGCACCACCCCCCCCTCCCCCACTACCATCCTTTCCACCACAGCCACCGCAACTGCAGACACAACAACCACCACTACCACAGCCACCACTGCCACCACCACCACTGCCACCACCACTGCAGCCACAGCCACCACGGCAGCCACCACCCCCGGCACCTGCTCCACGGCCATCGGCCCAGATGAAAATCCAAGCTGTTGCGCCGGTGGTGTCACGCGCTGTGAGCCCAATCACACCGCCGAAAAGGGCCGGCCCCGTCAGCAGCCCGACAAGCCCGCCGCCGGCAGACCTGGTGGGTGTGATTCAAAGCATGGCGCGTCTAGCTGCTTTCAACGGACCTGGGTTTGAGGAGCGAACTTTGCGGGAGCAAGACCAAAATAAGTATCAGTTCCTCTTGCCGGACAACGAGTACCATGCGTACTATTGCTGGCAACGGGATCTGGCCGTTCAGGAACGCGCGGAGCGGCTAGGCGGCCGAGTTCCTGCTGGCGAGGGCGCTGGAGTTCCTGCTGGTTCCGGAGTTCCTGCTGCCAGTTCTTCCAGGCCACCCCCTGAGAAGCGGAGGAAATTCGATGCCTTCGGAACCCCGCGTTCCTCGAAGGCTGGGCTTGGGAGTCGTGTGAATGTGTAAGAGGTGTGCTTGGATTGTACACAAAGCGTTGCCCTTTTGCATGTACAATGTATACCACACTTCTTTGCTTGTACATCTATCTGTGCTTCACATTGTGAGTGTACGATATGTACGCACGTTTCCGCCGGCTGGTACACACTTTTGTGAGGCGCTCAGGACCCTCATGAACGCTGAGAACTCTGAGGAAGATGAGAATGCTGAGGATTCAAAGGCATAGCGTGACATGCACACAGCTGTGTACAATACAAGTGTACAATGTACAATTGCACGAGTGTACAACTGAAGACTCTTTGCAGTTGTATTTTCATTAGACTTGACTCCGTTCGGGCTTCTTCACTGGCCAGGCGTACCCGTCAAGCGCGCCCGCGCAGCCCGTCCAGGCGTCAGCCTGGGCTATCTGCGCCGCATGTCATGTGTGCGTTGCCGGACAGGCTGTGATCTCTGGGTCAGCCAACCCGGCGACAAGGTTGGCTAAGGCGCTGCAACTTCAATGTTGTTCACCCTACTTGGATGCTTGTCAGGCCCAAGCTACGATGCCATCGCCAGACGAGGCCTTTGCGCGGCATGGTACACTGTTCTTGTGCCAGGAGAGCGACGGCGAAGACTCCTTGCCCACGGAATCCGAGGACTTTTGTGCTTGCCCACGCTTGTATGCATTGCCTTGCACTGATTCGCGCAGGAGCTGAGTCCGACATCGCCGGCTGAGGAGCCGGACGTAGCGTGGGATTACTTCTAGGCGGTTCAGGGGTGAAAAGGCGTAATCACAAAGGCTGCTCCCTTATAATTACAAGGTCATTTGCTTTGTACACCCTGACACGCGCTTGTGCACTCTTGCATTTTTTACGGTTCGCCGTCGTCTGCGCTTGTGTGCAAGTCAAGGGAGCCAATTGAAGTGACTAACGTGTGAGGGACTCAGAGACCACCATGTAGTCATGTATAGCGGCCTTGACTTGTATACCTTGCCCTGGCCTGAAAACTCTGCATTTAACGTATAAGAGCGCGGCCACCCAGCCAAGAGAGAATGTGAGCAACTCCTAGAGGAATGAAAAGAGAAACAATGCTTTCTATAAAGGCTGGTGTGGGACTGCTGCCACCGCTTCGGGCAGCGTGCTTCAATTTGCAGTCTCGATCTGCTTGGAAAAAAAGGCGCGGATTGGGCAATTTGCGAGTTTGTCAGAGCCTCCGTGACAGAAAACAATGAAGTCCCAGCCAAACTGCATCCAAACTGCATCCAAACTGCATCCAAACTGCATCCAAACTGCATCCAAACTGCATCCAAACTGCATCCAAAATCCAAACTACATCACCATGATGCACTTTGTACCAAAACTGCATTGGCGACACATGAAACTGCAACACGCCAATGCACTTTTGATACAGAGCCTCACCGGAATGCAGTTTCAATGCAGTTTGGATCAAAACTGCATCATCATAATGCAGTTTGGATGTAGTTTGGATGTAGTTTGGATGCAGTTTCAAACACAAGTGCATCATCATAATGCAGTTTGGATGTAGTTGGATGTAGTTTGGATGCAGTTTGAGTGCAGTTTGAGCACTCGGGGCTCTAAAATTGTGAAACCAATCACTGCGGGCAGCCATTTTCTTGAAGGAGGAGCCTCTTTTTTTCAGGAACAGCTCTTTTTTTTTAAGGGATAGCACAGTTGTGTGACCAGAGCTGCTCAATTTCTTGAAGAAACATCTAAAGATTTGGTGCAATTTTGCACAATTGGTGTGAGCCAAAGCGACTTGTACATATAGGCAGCTCCTGTTGTGTTTTCCTTTTGGGTTTATGGTGAGTCTTCTGTTTCAATCACAAGCCCCAATGTGTGGAATATGTTTTCCACTTTTTCTTTTGAGCTGTCATGCAACCTGTATAAACCTTATATATCTTGGGGTGGAGCATGGTGCAACTTTTCAGTAAACTCACATGGCACAATTTGTCCACCAAACTCCAAGCCTTGTGGCGCAACGCTGGCAGCAAGTTCAAGTGTAGTACAACTTACAAGAGTGTTTCCGGCTAACTCTCGCGTGTACAACTGCAGAATTCAACCAAATTCGCATCACAAAATATTTACAGAGCACAACATGGGTTCAAATTGGTGCAATATACTATTTTAGCTGTGATTGCCCAACACTGCCTCACAGTGCGAAACACTTGAGAAACCAATCCGGGCCTGAGAGTTTTGGGCGCTGCGGACTGTGGTGCGATCATGGGCGATGAGCCGGGCCCGCCGTTGAAGAAGCGCCGAGGTGGAATACAACAAAGGCTCCAGGCGTCTGCGTTAGAGAATGCGCCCAGCACTTCGAAGCTTGCCACGCACCTGCTGGAAGAGTTTGCTCTGGGAAAGAAATCCCCTCAAGAATGCCAGCGCCTTGCCAGTTTGGCAGTGAAAGACATGACAGCCGCTGGGGTTCTGTTAGAAAATATCCCCGTGGATTTGCGGAAGCTGAGCGAGTTGGGATCTGGAGGCAGGCACTTGAATAACTGCTACCGCGACATTATGCGGATGACTTGCAGAATTCCGTCCATCCCCATGCCCTTTTCAGTAAACATCCCAACCAAGCAGGGTGATGAGACTGCCGGTATCCTTCTCCCACATGTGATGTTTGCCAGCATGTACCACCACTACAGGGCGGCCTTCGGGCAGTACATCATGCCTGGCGGAGAGGACGCTCTTCAGGAGTTCTGGACCACTGGAAAGCGCATGCCGCAGCTTGCCAATCATCCAATCCTGCGAAGGGCCAATTTTGAGGCCAGGTGCGTGCCGATTGCGCTGCACGGGGATGAAGTCCCAACGGTTGGCCGGGGGAAGGTATGGTGCAAGCTTTCGCTGCTGCTGTCCTGGTTCTCCGTCATGGCCGTCGGCGTGCCGACCCTTCAGGCAATGAACTTGATTTGGGCGCACGCTCCGCAATGTGCGGTTGAGGGGCCTGATGGGACAGTGGCCGTTTTTATGCGCATCATGAAGTGGAGCTTTTCTGCCCTTTTTGCAGGGACCTGGCCCAGGCGGGATTGGCGGGGAGTTGCATATGAGGCTGGCTCTGCGGATGCGAATCGGGCCGGCGAGCCTCTTGCTGACGGCTATTTTGCATGCCTTATAGGCTTATGCGGCGATTTAGATTATTGCGCGAAATTCCTGGGACATCCACGATGGAGCTCCCATAGTGAGCCCTGTGGACTTTGCCGTGCCACCTTTCGAGGCCCTCTCACTTGGCTGAATTTTTCAGAGAACGCGCCCTGGGAAGGAACCCAATGGACACCCGAGACGTGGGCTCGCAGGCCGATTCGTTCCACCTGTCCTCTTTTCGAGATGCCCGGGTTTACCAGCATCGCGGTGCTCCCCGATTATATGCACAACAAATATTTGGGGTATGCGCAGTACCTGTTCGGCAGCGTCTTCTGGCTTCTCTGTTTCGTTCACATGGCAGCCGCGCCATTGCAAAACCTCAGGACCCTCGCCAACTTCATCATGAGCTTCCAGAACCGCCACCGCCCACAACATGGCGAGCGCTACCCTGCCAGGACGCTGCGCAAACTGACAATGTTTGTGAAGAAGCGAGACTTTCCAAAGCTTCGCGGCAAAGCCGGTCAAATTCGGGGATTGGAAGACGCAATGATAGCGATGTGGAAGCGCTATGGGGACTTGCACACCCGGGACGGTATCCGTATCAAGCTGTTGCTGGAACTCAGCCTGCAATGCGATGAAATCTTGGACTCGCATTCGCCTGCCGACGGGTACTGGGCACTGCCGCCCCCGAATGCAGCAGAGTTGGTGCGCAAACAACGACTGCTGGGTCAGCTGTACGTGCAGCTCTCAGAATCCTATGCTGCACAGGAGGTCCGGGTGTTCAATATGTCAGCCAAGCTGCACTATTGCCTTCACAGCGCGCTATGGGCTGACAAACTTCATCCCCATTTGGCCTGGTGCTGGCGAGGTGAGGACCTCATGGGCCGCATTTCCACCTTGATTAGCAGCTGTGTGAGCGGCCGGACGGACGTATCTGCCACCTTGAAGGCGGCAGAAAAGTATGGGCTGGCTTGCCACTATATGTGGTCTGCTGCTGACGGGCCGCGTCGCCTTGAAGGCCGCTAAAAGGTACAGGATGGCCAGTCTGCCTTTTTTGTCAAACCTGCTGCAGCTGCAAAATTGAAGGGCTTTCTGCTCGTGTTGCATTTGTCCTCTGCGCCTTCACAGTTTTGGGCTGCCAGTTGCACCTGCCCACACTCACAGTTGTATACCGTGGAAAGCCTTGTATGTTGCCGCTTGTGCACGTCACAGCACTTCTGCTGCGGAGTCGCTATATAAGCTCCCCCACCGCATGTACACTATATTTATAGTGGCACAGCCACCGCCGCTTGTACGACCGGCCACTCATGTATATAAAAAGAAATGCGTTGGACGCTTGTACTGCACCTGCCCACACTCACAGTTGTATACCGTGGAAAGCCTTGTATGTTGCCGCTTGTGCGCGTCACAGCACTTCTGCTGCGGAGTCGCTATATAAGCTCCCCCACCGCATGTACACTATTCATAGTGGCACAGCCACCGCCGCTTGTACGACCGGCCACTCATGTATATAAAAAGAAATGCGCTGGACGCTTGTACTGTGCGGAGCCGGCGTTTACAGGGTTGCGTCACGTGCCAGTTTTGAATTGTGGGCGGCCCACGTGTGAAACATCTGTTTGCTTCCCACTTGCATTGTGCGCAGATCATATAGCAAATGTAGACTTGTATTGCGGGCATGCCCAGCATTTCCAACGCTTGTGCTGCCGGCCGCCCGTGGGTTTTGCGAAGCTTCCCTCTTGTACTTATACCATTTTTTGCGCGCGCTTGTGCGGATTCCCTTGCAGTAACGAAAAGTTGGCAGTGTTGGTTCCAAGCAAAAATCTATGGACAATTGACATAAAATTGAGACTAAATTGAAGCTAATTTGAGGCTAAATAATGTTTCAACATAAATTTAGCCTCGCCTTATTTAGACTCATTTTGAGTCTAAATTCTTGTAGGAGTCTAAATCGCATCCGAGGCTATTTTTAGACTCAAAGGATCTTTCAGGTGATGAGGCTGTTCCCAAAGTGTCCAGAGTCAAAGTATCTGCGTGTGTCCCCTTTTCTTGTGTTAGTCTCCGCATTTGCCACGCTCTGAGGTTGAGAAGACATCGCTCTTATTGCCTTCGTTGCTGTCGTCTTCTAGGTTCTGGGATGGGAAGGGTTTTGCGGTTTTGGGTCTTTGTGTTTTACTGTTGCAGGGAGGGTTCAAACAAGAAACTTTGAAGGTTGAAGTGGAGAAGGGTTCGTATGAGACACTTTGAAGACTGACGTGGAGAAGGGTTCAATCAGCATGTTTTTTCAAATCTATGGAAATGACACTAAAACCCAAATCCCGAGCAACCCGACCAACCGAGCCTGTCCCTGAAAATAGTTCTAATAATTTCATATTATTAGAACTATTTAGATAATTATTTTATGGAGTAATGTCGCGAAGCTGATTAGGCTATTACTTTGTAATAGCGTAATGTCCATATGGTAATGAAGTGAAAGCATCAATATAAACCCTTTTATTTTCATAATTACTGAGAGATTGCTTTACTTGAGACATTGAATATATTTGATGCGACTTACTTCTGATGAAGTTATATGTGATTTCATGCTTTTTGTTTTGAAACAATGCTTCGTGATAGTTCTGATACGACAGTTCTTTTTTCACTTTGTGTTTCACTACACCTTTTGATTTCTTATGTTCATCAACCTCACCGTGAATTGTGAAGGCGTAAGATTTAGGTTTTAATCCGATGAATTTAGTAATGATTTTTCCATTCACTTCGTCCTTAAACATTCCTAAGACCTTCTTATTAGTTTTGTCATGACATGGATGCTCAACAGGATAGTCGCTAAAATCCATGTGTTGCTTTATATCATTGAAATCCTTATAGACATCATCAGTCATTGTTTGAATTACATAACTGTCAGTATCGGTATAAACCAGTTTTATGTTTTCATTATACTTCTTTTTCAATACATCATAGTAAAACTGATACATATGTAATTTGCTTAAATCTAAAATGCTCATTCCCAGGAAAATCGGTTTATCCAGTTTCAGCTTCGCTTTAGTTTTTTCAACTCCTACCAGATTTTCATTAATAATAAATCTGTTTTTGAATGTTGGATTATTAACACATTTTTCATATCTTACCTCATTATCAACTAATTCAAAATCCATATGGTTTCGCTTGTCTTCCATAGTTTTTCCGTACACCGCGTTATTCATTAATTTGAATAAATCTTTCTCAAAATCGCTTTTGGCTTCTTTCCTTTTACCAGTGTTGAAGTCAATCCACGGTTTCAACCATGCCCTCTGTTGAAATTTTATTATCCTATGGACTTTACCCATTTTCATTCCCATTTTCAAATAATACTGTAAAGTCTTGATATGAACCACATATTTTTCTTTATCCTTTAGATTTAATATTAACTTACTTGTTTTCTCGTCCTTGGGACTAGTCGGAGTGGAAATCATGCAATGTTTCGGGATATTCCAAATCAACTTCCATAATATAACCGAACTCATCGCTTTCATTCCATTTTTCAACACTGGGCGTTTTCTTTGCCCACTTGATATTTTTTAGCGGTAACTTCTGGGACATTGCTAAACCATACAAGTTATTCGCATCCAAGTAACTAATATAATTTGATGGCTTGTTCTCATCATATGCTTCCCCCATATACTTATTATTTGCCACTGCTAATTTATGACTAACCTGACACATACCACCTCTCATTCCCTTTTCAACCATCTCAAACATTTCTTGGTCATGCAATTGTTCTATTTCAACACCAGTTTTTAGAAGCATCGCGTCCCATGCGAAATTTGGCAACGTATAATAATGAGCGGGGTCTAAACCGTAGTATTCCATACACAAGTCTCTAAAGTTTTCAAATACATCGGTCAGTAGTAAAACATCAGTTCTTAAATACAGGTCGTGATACTGCCCGAGTGTTCTAATCCCGAAGTGCTTCCATACTTTCAGTGCCCTTTCATAATCTTTATCACTTACATGTTCTTCACTCAATTTACTGTAAAACGCTTCTTTCGGTGGTAAAGCCCTTTCCTTAAATCTTTCAAAATCATCAAAGTAGTCATAGGGATAAATACCCTTATCAGTCAATAAATCCAAATCTTCATCGGTTTTAACATACGGGTTTCTAACGCTGTATCTGAAATTGTTCTTCCAGTTCTCACGCTTTTTATCATCCTCATATTTACTCAACTTCACCAACTTATCCAACGAAGACGATAAGAAACTGAAACTGTCCTTGAATCAAAGATTTTTAAAACCAAAGGTTATAAACTTTTCGCTGTTCTGAGCGATACATTCTATTTTAGAATTCTTGTTCAGTTCGTGAGCCTTGTTGATGATTAAGTGGGCATCGTAGTTTTTAAGATTATGAAGAAACACAGGGATTTTATAATATCTCATACTAAATCGTAGATTGCAGTCCTCGTGGGCGCAACCTCTATACTGTCCCGTAAAGTGGCAATGGTCCCAACACTTCTTTTCACCTTCCTCAAATTTGTTTCCGCAAATGAAGCAGTTAGTGGCATTATTGAAGTCCTCCCAGTCCTCCTCGGTTTCAATACGGTCTTTGACCTCCTTCATTTTCTCAAAAACATCCCATTTCACTTTATGCATTCTTTCAACAAACTTATCCATACAATCTTCACCTCTGTATAAGTAAGGCTCACTACTTCCGGTTATAGCATTGACTACATTAATCATAAAACCACACGGACGATGATTTTGATATGATGTAGTTTTAGCTTTTGCCGATTTGCTTTTAACATCAATAGGCACAGTTAAACATTCAAAGTCGGCATAGATTACGAATGGAGCTTTAAGTTTCTTGAAATGGTTTTTGAATGCTATTGTTTCACCTGCTTCTGGCATTTCTATTTTTTGACCCTCAACTGCTAGACATCCTTGTTCTTCGTGTTTCTTTAAAAGTTCTTCGGTCTTGAAACCATGTGAGCAGGTTCTACAGTGATACTTCTTCGCCTTCATCTTGTTAGTCTGACTACTCATTAACTTATCGTAATTTTTGATATAAGCGTAATGCGATTTAACATCATCAGTCAATTTAATTAAATCGATTTTGTGTTGTGCTTGTGGGTTGTTGCTTCTTTTGTATAATAAAATAGTTTTACTATTCGTATCGGGGTTTATGTAATAAACATTGACCGATATGTGTTTGTTCTGTTCTTCAAATAGTTCAATCTCATCATTACCTACTGGAAAGTCTATTCCGTCCCATTTGATAAATTTGTCATCTACATATTTCTTATAATGATACATGTCGCAGGGATGGTCTTTTTTGTATATCTCATAAAATCCACATTGAACGGAATATTTAAAACATAAGTCGTCCTCATTTTTAATATTAATACAAGCCTTTTTGTTTGCCACCCAGTCGGGTAATGGAATGAATGATGAACCACGGGTAGGATTGTACCTATCATAACTGATGACTAACTTTTCAACTTGACCAAGAACCAATCCCGACTGAATGTATTCGGTTATTTCAATTTGTGTCTCAATGTCGTGCCCAATGTTGTTTAAGACGGTGTTCAACTCGTCGGGATTATGAATATTGTATCTTCTGCTTCTTAACCGCCTTTGAATAAGTTCGTTGTCGGGATTTTTGAATGATAAATCGGTTTCCACGATTATTTTCATGTTCGGGTTTCTGTTCAGGAATTCGGCCAGTCGTTGCTTCTGGTATTTTAAGTAGGATAAACCTTTCAACCCCTTTAATCTTATATCACTTACCGAGTAGGTGTTGGCGTATCCCTTGAACGCTTGTTGCTCGTCTGTGATTTTGGACTTGAATCGCTTGACATAATCCTGTAAGGGTCTACCTCTCGTTAGTTTTAGATAATTAGCACCTTTCATTAAAAGGCCATGCTTTCTATATCCGTCACTCCTCGCCACTTCCTTGAGTTTCGTGTTCAATACGTTTGAAACTGGTTTGTTCTTATCATATCTGTAGGTCTTATCGCCTATTTTGAGTTTTTGTGTTTGCCTCCCTTCTTTTTGTATTAGTTCGCCTTGTTGGCTGTTTAAAATGAAATCTATGATTTTTTTCTGACATGGTAACCATAATACTATACTCTATATAATATAAGGTATTTTCTCTTTAAGTAGTTTTTCGGGCTGGGGTTGACTGTTGGAGAAAATGGGTTTCGGGTTGAGAATGAACGCATTAATCTCATTAAGTGTTTTTAATAAGATGAATGATTATTATTTTTTCATAATGTGCATTGTCGCGAAGCTTGCGAACAAATTTTAGATTTCTTGTGTTTAGATAAATTTGATTTGCTTGATATCGTCCTTCCGCAGTCCTCGCAAGTGTAAGACTGTTTTAGGTTATTGTTGTAGTAATTCTGGCGGTAGTTCTTCTGGTCGTCCCTCCACCTCACGGGTTGCTCACTGTCATCGCTCGAAGTCTGGTTCTGTTCGCTTATCATCTGTAAGACTAAGTCGTTTTCTGCTTTCATCAGTTCAACCATCATATCAAATTCGTCATTCGTTATTCTCTGTTTACTATTACCGTTAATGAAAATTCCTGTCATTTTACTATATTAGGGCGTTTTGTCTTTAAGTAGTTTTTATTTTTTCTTCTTACCTCGGCTACTTTTTGTATTTGTGCTTTCTGGGCTTCTGCTCCTGCTTCTTGTTTCCATTTGTTCCCTCGTCCATTCACTACCTCTAGCTATTTCTTGGGGTGAGTTGCTCCTGCTTCTTGTTTCTAATTGTCTTCTGTTCATTTGATTACCTCCTGCTCTTTCTTCTGGTGAGTGACTTCTGCTTCTTGCTTCTACCTGACGTCTTGACCAGAATGATGCCCTCGGTTGTTCTTCTTCCTGTTCCCTTGATTGTTCTGATGGTGTGGATGTCTTCTTGTCACGTTTGAATAGTTCAAATACGCTCTTGTCTTCTCCACCTAAAAATATGTTTCTTAACGATTTTATTTCTCGGCTTTCCTCTTTCTTATCTTTTTCGGTTGATGCTGATGACGATGATGTTGTTAAATGAAGACTTTGTAAATCTTCCTGCTTTTCATCTTTTGGTTCATCCTTTGGTTCATCTTTTGGTCCTGAAATTGCATTACTATAAATTTCATCAGCAAAATCTTTTGCTATATATCGTGTTGTTTGTGCGTCTGCCTCGTTGTTTTCATATAACTGTGATGTTGGCGCTACTTCATCAAACATATCAGGGAACAATTCGTGTTGAAGAACTTGTTTATCAGTTTGAACCCTAGCATTCAACCGTAGTCTCCTATCGTATTTTGAAAGGTCAAAATCGTCAAAATCTATATTGTTGATTGACAAGTCAATTACCTGTCTTTCGGGGATGATTTCAATTTTTAATCTGTGCGTCATCGCTTCCTTTAGCATTTCTTCAAAAGTAGGACGTCGGCGTAATCCATTATATTTAACAGTCATATTTAAATATTATATATTTTTATTGTTGAGTTGATGAACTTGGTTTCTGTTTGAAGAATTTGTTATAAACATTGTCATTGTAATATGTTTCTAACCGAGCACGAATTCCTTTTCTTTCTGTTGTTCTTGCATTGTTATATTCGTCTAATAATTCTTTGAACTCATCGTATTTATCTGCATTTATTACATTAAATTGATGTAGTTTTGAAATTATGTTATCCATCATAGTTCCCGGATTTTTCGATAAATACACCGGCCACAACCACTTTATACTAGTTAAATAATTTTTGAAAATTCGTTCGTCATCAACTTCTTCGTTTTCGACATTTTGTAATTCCAACTCGCTTGCTTTTTCATGCATTTCCATTATCTCAGCATTAGTAACGGTTGTTTGCGCGTCATCGTCATCATCTTTACCTTTTTTCAATGCTTCTACTTCAACAACTGGGTCGTCTTCTCGTTCATCTTCTTCTTCGCCTTCCTCTAATGGTTCTAATTCTGGCATTTCATCAGCGGACACCATTGAATGAACTTCTACACCGGCAGGATATGAACTCTTTGATATAGCGCTTGCCATTTCTTCGTGTTGTTCTCTCCAAAGTCTCATTTTTTCAACAAGTTCTTCTTTCTGTTTCTGTGCTTCCGTTAGTCCCTCTTGAATGAAAGACTGGTGTTGTTTCAGTGTGTCAGCAAGTTTCAATTCATCATTAAGTTTAGCTCTTACACTGTCAGCGTCCGACATTGCTCCTTTCATAACTTCTCCTCTTCGGTCTAGTTCTTGTTTCTTTTGAATGTCTAAGACGTCCTTATTATCAAACTGACTACCGTATTGGTTTAATCTGTATCTTGTCGCTTTTCTGTCTATCACATTTTCAATTGATGGACGGTTCTCATCTCCTACTAATGTTTCTTTCAATAATTCATCATAAGAAGGTCTCAAATGTAATTGTGATTTCAATGACCCTACTTTTACCGGTCCTACTGTATTCAATCTATTAATTGATTTAATCATAGTATATTAATTATTTAGAAAAATAAATTAATCAGAGATATTCTTAATCATTTCTTCTAAATGCTTCTTTCTTACAGTTAGTTGTTCCTTTGTTTGTATTCCGTCTGGTGACCGTGTGTTGTCTAATATTTTTCTTATTCTGTCTAATTCCTTTCTGTAACTTTCGGTTCTGTTGCTTTCAGCTAAATCATTTCTATACTTTATTAATGCTCCCTGTGATTGTCTCGCTTCCAGCGTTTCCTTCAACTGCTTAAAATAATTCATTCTTGAAGCAACACCCCATAAATCTGAAACATTATAATGACGTTCTACTTGTGGCGCCCTTTTAAATTCTACATTTCTATGACTTCTCATAAGCATGATTAATATATAATATAAATTAGATTATTATTTAAAACATTGATGAAGATAATTTGTTTATTTTTTCTTGTGTATCTTGTTTTTTCTTTTGTTTAAGTTCTTCATAATGTTGGCTTAATAGTTCTGTTGCCGTGGGTTTCTTAATAGTTTCTTTAATCACTTCTTGTTTAATCTCATTCTTAATTTCTTCTTTTACTTCTGGTTGTATCTTTCTTATATTCTTTTGTGGATTGACTGGGAGCATCTCGGTTTTTGCCCCTTTACAATTTTTAGGATGTGAGTGTCTCAAACTTTTCAATGTCATCTTTTTAGAGCATTGTTCACATTCTACTAATTCAACTTCTTTTTTAGTTCTTGGTAATGCTTTTGCTTTCGCTTTTGGTTCAGGAATGACTTCTTCAGGTTTAACTTCTTCTGGCGTTGGTTCTTCATTAACTGTTTCATTTTGTTCAACGACTTCATTATTAACAGGTGCTTCTTCTGTTTTAGTTTCATTATTAACATCTACTACCTCAATACTTGACATATAATATATATAGATTTTCCATATGGAAAATATATATATTATTTAAATAATATCGCTTTTCACAAACAATAATGACAGGGATACATTTACCCCATTTAAATTAATTTCATTTCCTAATGAATTACTAATCCAAAAATCTAATTGTTTAAAGCTTCTATTTGATACATCCAAGTAATCCAGAGGGTTTAATTCCGAATCAAAGACAATTCCCGCGTGTGGTGCTGTGACTGGTACTTTCTTAACAACTGTGCTATCGCCGGTTCTTAAATTTACTTGATTATAATTAGACAATTGAGAAGAATGAATATAAATATTTCTAATGGGTTGAAGATTAACGAAACCAGAAACATAAGGATTATTATATTGATAAACTACCATTTGATAATTTCCTAAAACTTCATTAACAGATTGTAAGTTATTAGCATCAAAAGTTCCATTCCATATATAATCTGCATATGTTAGTTTCATTTGTTCATCAGTTAACACAGCGAACTTTCTATCGGCATAGTTTGAATAAATTGTTATTTTATTAGTTTTCACACTGTAAGTAACTTCATAAGTATTTGAGAAATTAGTATTATCTACAACACCATTTATTTTTGACTTTAATTCTGTCGCTAGTTCTGTGCCAGTATATACTCCTTCGTCCAATTGTAACGCTAAATAATGGACATTTGTGTTATCTTCATCTGGAACTAGTGGAGAAGAATAAAAGTATAATATATTATTTAATCCTGACTGAATTGAATACCACGAGTTAGGTAATGTTACTTCGTGAATGTAGCAATGAACTCCGTTGTCTGTTTGTAATGTTTCCGGCAATTCAACTTTGAAATTCGATGATGTACCACTAATTCTATGAGCGCTGTCAATATAAACTTTTTTATATGTAAGCATTATTAATTAATTGAGAAATTAATTTATAACTTTAAATATATGATTAATAATAAAAAGTTAATTTATGAAATGAAGCATGGGAAAATTAAACATTATCAACCTTATAAGAAAACAACTAAAATAACTAATGTTATGAAACAAACTGACAAAATATTAAATAGTTGTTATCTAAATTCAAATTTAACTGATGCACAAGGGTTGAGTAGAGCATATAGCAATGGTAAAGGTTTGTATATTGATGGTGATAAAATGTATGTAAGCGGAACATTTGGAAAAGGAACTTTTGGAGGTGCTGTTAATGACATTCTGGCAGATGTAGGACTTCCCTTTAAAATGACTAAATATTCACAACGATATAAAGACACATCAACAGCATTGGATGAAAACAATGAAGTTAAACATCTTATAACACATAGTCTCGGTTCAAGTGTAGGGGCACAGATAACAAAAGATTGCCCTGAAAGAGAATTAACTTTAACTACTTACGGAGCGCCGTTTATATCGCGAAGGTCTAAAATTACCGATGATTATATTAATTTTAGAAGTATCTTAGACCCTGTCAGTATTGCTGACCGTGGTGCTAAAACTGTTTATACTGGTTCATTAAATCCATATACTAACCACGATTACATAACTGGATACGGAGACCAAGACAAAGATGTTTCAAGAAGTGTTGACCCGGTAACGGAGATAATATAGTTAAATAAGTACTTAAATATATAACTATATAATATTATATATGAATAATCAGTTAAATGAAAACTTGACAGAAATTGAAACAACACATACACCATTAACAATTGAACAAAGATTAATGGATTTATATAGAGATAATAAACGAACATATGTAAAATACCAATGCGGATGTTATATATTTAGAGGTTTTGAATATTCCAACTGTTCTAATTTTATCTTGTTTAAAGCAAAAGTCGCAAATAATAAGTTCTTGTTATTAAATGACAACAACAGATGTAATCACATTCAATCAGACATTGACAATATAGTAAAAAGACAAAACATAAATTTATTATCATAATAATATTAATGATACAACATAAGAAATATGACAATGAAACAACGGATGATATGATTAAGAATGAAAATAAAAAGTATAAGAAAAGTACGTATGAAGAAATTAGAGAATTAGTAATGGAGAAAGAAAAAGGGAATAATCCAGTTGAAGATAAGATTAAGAAAAAGAAAATGAAAATATTTAAAAATAATAATTCTAACCAAAAGGATTACACTAAAATATTTAATTTAGTTTAGTTTAAATTATTTCTAAATTAAATTATATATAGCAATGGAAACTTGTAGTGCTGAAGATATTCTAATTGACAACCTCTCATTCAAGTTAAATAAAGGTGCAAGTTATATCAACGACCGTCGTTCAGTCTCGTTTTTCCCTTCTGGAAGTAATATCTACACCCCTTCATCTGGTCAGCGTGTGTTGAAAATAGCGTTAAATGCTGAAGATAATAGTTGGTTAGACCCTCAGAGTGTAATGGATTATTTCACTGTTGAAAACACTGACTCGTCAGACAATAGACGCTTACGTCCTCTGTCTCCTGCTTATTCCTTTTTTAGAAGAGCAAGACTAATTGCTGGTAATCAACTTGTTGAAGACATTGATTATTACAACCGAAATCATCACATGATGAGTTGCATGATGTCAAAAGGAGCAAGAGACAATGAAGACGCCCAGAGTTTTGGTTATAGATATGATGATGATTTAAACACACGTCGTGCAGTTCCTGCATCGGGTCATATTGGTCCTGCATATGACGCTTACACAATTCCAGGCTTTAACAGAAAAATGGTTGTAGGATTTAAACCGATGCTTGGTTTATTCAATCAATTTAAGTATATTCCGTTAAAAGCGTGTCCACTTGTTTTAGAGCTTGAACTAGTTTCAAATTTTACCGATTGTGTTGTTACAGCGGGTGGGTCGAGGTTTCCAGCAAGTGGCAACACAGACACAAGCCTTCATACAAATGAGCAGTTCTCAATTAGTAACGCATTCCTTCAAACTGATTTGGTAAGCTTGGACAATGACCTCCACAATAAATATATTGCTCACCTACTTGATGGGAAAGAATTACCTATTACTTATAATACTTATATTTGTCAATCTAATCAAGTACCCGATGGTTCGTCATCAATTAACACCACAGTTGTTCGTTCAGTATCTAAACTCGTTGCCGCGTTCATCTCTTTCAGTAAAAGCGGAGTAGGCGATACTCACGTTATGAAAGAATACAACAATTTCTATCATCCTATGTATTATTTGAACTACCAAGAAAGTGGATACTACAATCACGACCATGATTTAGAATTTCAACTTCAATTAGGTTCAAAACTATATCCTGAGTATCCTTGCCGTTCATTAACACAAGCATTCTATTATTTACGAAAAGCATTAAATTTACCATTGTTCCATCAACATCATTTATCAATTGAATATTATGCATATCGTGTTGATAAGTTTATCTTTGCTATGGATTTCCAAAAGGTTCCGGATTCTTCATATTCTGGAATTAACACGAAAGCTGGGCAACAGCTTTTAATTCGTGTTAAACCTGTTGGAAATATGGTAACAGCAAATATGCCAGATACAATATATATATATATAACGTTAGTGAGTGAACAAATATTATCCATACGCGATGCCGGAGTTCAGATACTCGATTAAAAATAAGTAAAAATAGGTTTAAAGACATCCCGCTTTATGTTATATAATGGAGAACATATATCAAAATGGTAAAATATACGCTGTTAAAAATGACATCACGGATGAAGTATATATAGGTTCTACGGTTGTGAGTTTGTCAAGGCGAATGGTTCAACATAGAAGCGATGCAAAAATGTATCCTGACAAAATGCCATTGATAAGAAAAATGAATGAAATAGGTATAGAACATTTTTACATAGAACTCGTGGAAGATTACCCGTGTAAAAATAAAGAACATCTCAACAAAAGAGAAGGAGAGCTGATAAGAGAACTTGCAACAATCAATAAACGAGTTGAACAAAGAACGCCAACTGAAATAGCAGAACAATAAAGAGAATACAGAGAAAAACACCACGACCACTTTTTAGAATGTAGGAGGGAATGGGCTGAAAAGAACCGAGAGAAACTGCGAGAGCAAAACAGAGCACAGAAAGCAAAAGATAAAGATAAAATCTATGAAAGAGATAAAGCCTGGAAATCAACTAAAATTGAATGTCCGTGTGGTGGTAAATATACAAATTGTCATAAAGCGGAACATCTAAAATGTAAAAAACATCAAGATTACATTAACAATAATAATTAATATAATTAATTTCTACAATTAATTATATCGATTATGCCTTCAATAAATTTAACAAACTTTGAAAATGTTGTAGCACACACAATTAGCGAAATCAATTCTACAAGCGGGGTAACAAACATTAGAAACATATACGCTAATCAATCAGATATAATTGATTTACTCAACAACAAAGCAGACCAAGTAGATACTTACACAAAAGCACAGATTGACGCTAATTTTTATGATATAACTCAATCATACAATAAGACGGAAGTTAATGTATTATCAAATAATATTAGTTCAAATACATTTTTAATAGGTAATCTGACAATAACTTCAAATACAAATTTTAATAATATTTCATCAAATACAAATTTAATAAGTAATTTAAATTATACTATGACAACTAATTTTAATAATATTTCTTCTAGTTCTAATTCAATTAATACAAATATTAATAATATTTCATCTAATACACATTTAATAAATAATTTGAATTCTACTATAACATCTAATTTTAATAATATTTCTTCTAATACAAATTTAATAAATAATTTGAATTCTACTATAACAAGTAATTTTAATAGCACTAGTTCTAATACTAATTTAATAACAGGATTAAATAGTACAGTAAATTCAAATATTACTGCAATTTTAGATTTACAGAATGGTGGTTCATTTAATGAAGCAGATTATCATAATAAAATAACAACTAATAATTTATTATCAAATAAGTTAAATACATCAATATTAAATAATACATTAATACATAATATAACAACTACTGCAACTTTCAAAATAGCAGAATTTGGAAATTATAATAATTTCTTTGAAATGTATAATAATTATTTTGATAGATATGTTTATGGAAATTTAAGTGGAGCAACTATGTTTTTGAATCAAAGAGGTTTTGGAAATGTTGAAATTAATATTTCTTCAACTTTTCAAAATGATAAAATAATATTAAATCATAATACTACAATATTAAGTAATTTACAAGTATCAGGTTTATTTTCTTGTTCTTCTATTTTAAATATAGCAGGTTCTGATGCTAGATATGTTTTACAATCAGATGGATTAAGTGGATTAATAACAGGAAATACAAATACAATTAATTCAATAATTACTAGTAATAATTCACAGGAAACATCATTAGGACAAAAGTTAGATAAAATAGATACTAACACTCAATCAGTAGCAGGTGCTATTAATTTTAGTGATAATACAACTTTACACAGTAATTTAAATATGTTGACTACGGGAAGTATAATATGTAATAAGTTTAGTACTACACCTTCGCCTAATTTAGGTTTGCAAATGACTTTTCAATTGTTTAATAGAGAGTTCAATATTAATAGAGATGGTAGAATGTGGATGAGTAGCGCAGGAGGTCAATGGGAAACGCAAATAGGAGATGCTAATGTTGGACGTGTGTGGGTTAAAGATAGGTTCGGTTCAGGTGCTGTTGGTGTTAATGGTTATGTTTTAAACTGTGCCGGAAAATCGAGATTTACTGATGCAGTTGATTTTATAGGAACTGACAAGGCAGTAAATCTTAACAATGGTTCATATTTGAATTTAATAATAATGGTTCTATTAAAAGATATACACCAGATGCTATAGAAGGTTTATATATGTCTCATAATGATTTTGTTGCTCTTTCTGTTGGTGATATTACTAATGCCAGTCATCAATAGTTGATGTGTGATGGATTAGTGAATAAAACTATTTTTAGTAAACCTATAGATGTGTTAGGTAATATTTATACAAATGCTGATGTTAATTGTGATAATGATAATATTGGTACCGATGGTAAATTAACAATTGATACAAATTGTGAATTATATAGATATGTTAGTGCTTTTTCATCTTTTGATATGAGGAATAGTGATGCTAATTCTTCAATTAGATTTATTTGTGGAGACCCCGCTGTTCAGTCTAACATAGTCGGGGCAGTTAATATTACTAGCGGATGGACTTTTAATACTGCTACTGCTGATTTTATGGGTAATTTATTTGCTGATGATGTTTATATTAAAACTAATGGAGCATTAAGAAGCAATCATTTAGCACCTACCGGAGGAACATTAATAACCGTTGATACTAACTTAGCAGTTCAAAATGCATATTTAGCAACTAATACCATTCAATCATTCGATTTAACAACGGTTTCATTTTTGAATAATATTTCAATGACAACAGGAACAGATATATTAATGGGAACATCGGAAATATCAACTTATTATGATGGAACTAATTTATCTACAATTGATGTAATATTCAGAACATCAAATACAGCGTTTAGAGTTTCAGATAGTTCAACTACACCTTCAGTTTTATTATCTATTGATAAGACATTTGGAACAACAGTAAATACTGGAAGTTTTACAAATAATGCCTCATCAACTTTTAATGAAAATGTAACAGTTGCAGGAACGAAGAAATTGTTATGTAATACACTTGAACCATCAACAGGAACTAACATAGATTTAACAGCAACGACAGTAACCATTAATGGAACGTTTGTTGATTCATCTGATTCGCGGTTGAAATATGACATAGACAATGTCAAATCTAACTGTATGAATATTATTAAGAAATTTAAGCCAAAGAAGTTTAAGAGACACGATAGAAATGATGGAGGTAAAACTCATATAGGATATATCGCAGATGAAGTATTAAAAGCAATTCCTAAAGAGTTTGAAAATATTGTATGTAAAGATAAAGAGTATTTAGGATTGAATTATTTAGTTTTACCCGTGTTGGTTCATAAAGCAGTATTAGAATTAAATGATAAAATAGATAAACTTGAAAAAGAAGTTAAGGAATTGAAAAAAGAAAAATCTAAATAATAATATATAATGGGTATTGGTCAAAGCAAAAACGAAGAAAATAACAGTATGGAAGACATTAAGAATTTAAGAGTAGATGAAAAAACGAGAGCGGATACTTTAATAATAAAATCTATTCAAGAATGTGTAACGAGAATAGAAAAGTTAGAAAATCAAAAATCGGACAAACTATTATATAAATTACCTGCGTTGAATTTATGCAACGCTTCATTGATTTAAATTAATAATATTAATATGATTCATTAACATTATTAATTAAAAATATTAATAAAATTTACTAATAAAACTTTGTCTATCATCATTGATGACTTTAATAGTTATTTTTTTCACTTGTAATGAAATAAAATTATCCATATTACGGCTATACACTAAATTAGTTTCATAAAGGTCTTTATTAAGAAAATAATAAATATCAAATAAATTATTTGATGTTAAAGTACGATTACGAACATGATTCAAACAAGTAAATGAGGTAGATGTAGCAAATATATCATATCCAATTAATAATTTTAATGGTTTATGTTTTTGATGTAATTTATCTAACTCACTTAAGTTAAAAATATATGATGTGCCGTTATTCATAATATTTTTCATATTGATATTATCAATTTCAAAATATTGTGTATTCTTTAATTTGTAAGACTTATACACTGGTTTAAATTTACTAATGTAATTTTTAATAATATTATTATTTTTTATTTTTAATAATCTAACATCACCTAAATTATAAGATAATACAAGGTTTTTAATGTCTAATGGTAAATCATAAAATAACATAATATATTTAAATCTTTATTTTAAATGCTTTTTCAATTCTAACATAAAACATATTATTAACATCTTTGGAATTCATATTAACATAAAAGAAGGAGTATGGTTTATCATCTACCGCTTTATGATACATATTTAACAGTTGCTCTTTATCAACGATGGCCGAGTTTTTCTCAATGAATGACATTAACTCTGATACATTCTTTAACTTAAAGATATACAACGAACTAGAATTCAACCTAATGATTGGTGCTAGGACACGATATTTTTGAACGCTTAAACAAAAACTAATGGCGTCGTGTCTGCCTCTCGTTGCCAGTCCATGAAGTAACTTACTATATCTAACAAATTTAGGGTCGTCTGCAAAATCATCAACTATGATTAAAATTGAATGTAGTTTCTTCATCTTCTGTTCTTTCATATAATGAACTATCTTTCTTTGTGTGTTAATTATTTCTTCCAGCTCTTCAGGTTGGTAGGTGTCACAATATAACTTTTCTTTTTCATCATCAACCTTCATATTATCTTTTTGATATTTCTTGACTTCAACGAAGGTAGGGTCATTATGAACCGACGGGCTAAAAATGAATATACGGGCGAAGCAGTCCCTATAAACATTTAGGATAAGGTTTTGAATTAAAACTGTTTTGCCGCCCGTTGATGAAGCAACAACAATTGAGCGAAAAGGTAGTTTTGGTACATGTTCATATTTAGATTGATTGAAATCATAATCAGTTATATTTATTGGTTTTATTATTGGAACATCAGACATAATAAAATAATATTAATGTTATTTAGAAAATATTTTATATTTATTATTTTATATGACCATTAGCCATTGCATTTGTGGTAAAACTTATGATGACAAATATTTATTTAAACATCTAAATTCAAAACATCATCAGAAGTTTGAGGAATATAGATGGAATAAAGACGATACAATGAAAAAAATTTAGAAGAAAAGAAAGACAGAAATGAAAAAATAATTTATCTTATTACTTAATATGAACAGAAGTTATTCAGATTATATTGATATAATAGATAGAGTAGAGAATTTAGAACAAGTTGTTATAACTAATAATAGATTTAAGAAAGTATGCTATTTTGTTTTAGAACTAATTAAGTTTGTGATACAATATATTAAAAATATAAATATTCATATAGATGGGAAGAAAGAAAAAGAGTAAAAGCAAAGAAAGACCAACGCCTGATACTGAAACACGAAAAGAAACAACGGAAAGTATTAAATCAATGGGTGAAAGTAAATCTATAAAATGTGATAAATGTAACCATGTTATGAATTTTAAGAATGAATTGACGGTAGATAAAAATGATGGCGTTAAAGTTAGTTGTGTTCCATGTATGTTTTCTTATAAAAAATCGGATAAAGATTTGAATATTAAGAAAAAACTGGTGGTGATATGGTAGTAGAAACTAACGAACATTTGATTAATGTTAGTTTTAATAGGGACATAAGTTAGTATTTAAAGAGTAGATTTAACATAATTGCAACATTTAGTTTTAAAAGTTTAGTTTTATAATTTAGTATATATGGAGGAACATTTAGCGAACATTGACAGTAGTTTAGAGTTGTTGTTTCCAAGATTAGAAAAAGTGTTGGAGCAAAATGAAAACATACTGAAAATCTTAAAGAGCTTGAATATTAAACCTACATATGATAACAATAACAATTATCAAGCAAAAGAAGTAGATAGAGACAGTAGCGAATACAAAAATAAACGAAACATTTATGTTAAAAAACTGAATGAAAAAATCATAAAAGAACCTAAACAATCAAGTCTGGATTACTATCAAGTCAAGTATAAAGAAGACACCAAGAAATACGTTTAATCATTAACTAACAAAATTTCGTGTCTCAAAAGCGGTTTGTTTATTCCTGCTACTTTGTAAGTTTTATTACCCATAATATCATATTCAATTTTATCAATATTGAATATTTTATTAGACCATTTAGAGTTATACTCCTTTCTGTCGGTGTAATTGCCCCTTTTCTTTTGGAACACTTTTACCTTGTCGTTCTCCTCTATTTTGGGATACTTTCTTTTGTTTTTTTCTCGTAGTTTAAGATTGACCTTT
This sequence comes from Effrenium voratum, assembly GCA_963377175.1. Taxonomy (NCBI): domain Eukaryota; class Dinophyceae; order Suessiales; family Symbiodiniaceae; genus Effrenium; species Effrenium voratum. Next base: position 4,513 of record CAUJNA010000575.1, on the reverse strand, counting down.
ACATTTATTTCATTGTCGTCCTTGTGTGCTTCAGACGGTGCCATCCTTGTTGATGAGTGAGATGTGCTGTTATACTGTTTCAATGCTTGCGTTAGGGCATCGGTCCATTTCATGTTGTTAAACCTAACTCTATCGTGAATTTTGTTTTTCATCGTTCTAATAAAACGCTCGGCCACATTTGCGTGGGTCTTCGTGACGATGTGGTTTATTCCTTCACTGTTGAAGAAATCCTGAACTTGATTTTTAGTTGCAAACGCTCCGTCGTCATCAGAATACACGGACATCGGATAACCCATCTTTTTAAAGCTTGCTCTCAACGCCTTCAAAACGTGCTCTCCGTCTCTTTCCTCCATCGGTATTACATCTGCTAATTTACTGAAGATGTCAATCACGACTAAAGCATACTGTGGAACGTTCTTGTCTTTTGCTAAAGGTGACATATGCATTATGTCTATTTGATATTCATATCGTGCGAATGGAGCGGTATAGGAATTAGTACCTCTATAATTTTTGATTTGTTTATTTGGTTGTTTCTTTAAGAAAGACTTTACATCGTCTAATGTTATTGTTGGGTCTTCTTCCTTTGCCTTCTTGTGTGTCGCTTGTATGCTTCCGAAACCCTCGTCTAAGTCGTAATAGATGTTGCTGATTATTTGGTCTTTTGTTAATCTCACCATTATATTAAATTGTTAGAAAATATTTTTATCAACATAAACCCCCACCCCTTAACATAAAATAAAAACTACTTAAAGAAAAATGGATATAATATAGTAAGAGAAAAAATGACACTGTTTAATTATGATAATTGTCCTTGTAAAAATAAATGTAAGTCTGTCGTGGCACTAGCTAATATTTTACCTGTTGATGTGTGTAATCTTATAGGTGGCTATATTAGAGAAACATGTTTTGATTGTTGGTATTTGATGGATGAAGAAGAACATTTTATGAGAAATAAAGACATTCCTGAAGAAGGACTGGAAAAAGCAGAACTTCAATTACAAGTTATTAAACTAATGCAAAATAATGTTTTTACACTACTAGCAGAAAACCAATATAGTATAAAAATAAGACATTACAGAAAACACATTGACCGAGTATTTGATATGCAAGAAGTTAAAGAACGGTTTAAAATAGAAAAATGTATTATCAAGCATTAAAATCATACTATAAGAATAATGAAAATGAAATTTGTATCATTTTAAGAAAATGTCTTAACATTGAAGATTTAAAAACATTTAAACGTTGTGGGTTTAGCTTTCCAAACCTAAACAGTTGGTGGTCATATAGAAATAACAATTATTGTATGAGATATATTCTTAGCGAATTAATTGAAATTTACACAGACCAACTAATAAAAGGATACGAGCATTATTGTTGCGAGTATAGTATGAGTTGTTATAGTGGTTGTATCGCTGGTGAGATTGAATACGGGTCAAATTAACTTTTGTTTATTAATATTATTATCTTATAATATGATTAAACATTGTTTTATAATCTAACAAGAAGGTTAAGACATTTAAACTAAACCTGAAACCCAGACCAGCTGACCAGCAACCCCTAGCCAAAACTACTTAAAGAAATATTACCTTATATATTAAGAGAAAAATGAACGGTGATGGAATCAATAATTATATCGATAAAAAATGCTATGATTGTTGTCACTTCAAAAAAGAAAATATGGAAATGTATAAATTGAGTTTACCTAATGAAATAGTGAATAATATTATTCATTATTCAATGGATGGTGAAGAAGACATATGTAAAAATTGTAAAACTTGGAGAGATAATCAATTTTTAACCAAATGTCTGTTGGGAATAAAAAGAATACATAAATAGAAATGTAGAAGATGATATTTTAATATTTCTAACTGTAAATAAAATACCACCTTACGATTGTGTTAAACAGTTTCTTAAAATCAGTAAGAAAATATGAAATGATTGATGATATATTATGGATGTTGGGTTATAATCAAGAGAAAGGAGAAGATGTTAAAGAAAATATCAAATTATTTATTGAAAGTAAAAAGTTTAATGTTCAGAATACAGTGAGAGATGTTAATATTATTTTTAAAATGATGTATGAAAGAAGTAAGACAAATCAATTAAATTATTATCCTGAACTGAAATTATAATCATAATATAATAATAACATGTAAAATCTTATATGTTATAATTATACTGAACTTTTAACCTATAAATGAAAATTAGTGAGAAAACACTAACAAAACAAATACACCACCAACACCCCAGAACTTGATAACTACTAAAAGGGCTACCTCTTTCAAATGAAAAAAATGTCGGCCCCCAGCCCAACAATGAACAAGGCGACAATTTACCCAAATGATTACCTTAACGAAAACGATAAATAAGCTCCCTAAAAACCCTCTTTTAAAAACGAATAAGGGGGAATACAGATTTGAGATGAACATAAAAACCAGAACAGGCAACCATCAACAGACCACCCCTCCGGGGGGGGGGGGGGGGGGGGGGGGGGGGGGGGGGGGGGGGGGGGGGGGGGGGGGGGGGGGGGGGGGGGGGGGGGGGGGGGGGGGGGGTGGTGGGTGGGGGGGGGGGGGGGGGGGGGGGGGGGGGGGGGGGGGGGGGGGGGGGGGGGGGGGGGGGGGGGGGGGGTGGGGTGGGGGTGGGGGGGGGGGGGGGGGGGGGGGGGGGGGGGGGGGGGGGGGGGGGGGGGGGGGGGGGGGGGGGGGGGGGGGGGGGGGGGGGGGGGGTGGGCGAGGGCGAGGGAGCCAGCCAGTCGAACGTCTGCGACCAAAGATCGTCTCCGGGATCTCTGGTCATCACTCGGCATCCGTCCTTCGTGAGGTAGGACTCCAAAACGCGCCGTATGGGGCAGGGGAATCCGAAGTCAAGCCCGCTGACTCGGATGCCCCCCGTGTAGGACAGGCTCTTCCTGTCTCTGCGAGGATGCAGCAGCAGCGCCGAGAACAAGCCGCTCAGATCCAGCAGCTCGGAGATGCGCTCCACCGCTTCCAGCGCATCCGGAAGGGCGGCAGGCTGCTTGGCTGCCCACTCCTCCATGGTGACCAGCAGGTGGGGTGGTCGGTGGGGTGGTGGGTGGGGTGGTGGTGGGGTGGTGGGTGGGGTGGTGGGTGGGGTGGTGGGTGGGGCGGGGTGGTGGGTGGGGTGGTGGGTGGGGTGGTGGGTGTGGGCGGGGTGGGGTGGGCGGGTGTGGGGTGGGGGTGTGGGTTGGTGTGGGGTTGGGTGTTGGGGTGGGGTGGGGTGGGGGTGGGTGGGGTGGGTTGGAGGGGTGGGGTGGGGGTGGGGTGGGGTGGGAGGGTGGGGGTGGGGTGGGTGGGGTGGTGGGTGGGGTGGGGGGGGTGGGTGAGGGGGGTTTGGGTGGGGGTGTGGTGGGGTGGGGTGCGGGGGTTGGGTGGGGGGGTGGGGTGGGGGTGGGGTGGGGTGGGGTGGGGTGGGGGTGGGGTGGGGTTGGGGTGGGGGGGGGTGGGGTGGGTGGGGTGGGGTGGGGTGGGTGGGGTGGGGTGGGGTGGGGTGGGGGGGGGGTGGGGTGGGGTGGGGTGGGGTGGGGTGGGGTTTGGTGGGGTGGGGTGGAGGGAGAGAAAAGCCGCAGGGTCAGGCCGCCAGAAAAGGCCGCTCAAAGTTTAACTTTTGGTGGTTTAAGCAAAAGTTACATCCAAGCAAAATGCACCAAAATTTCGTTGTGGTTTGGCATCTGGACCTGTCTTCTTGACGAGGGAAGCCGAGATGATACTTGAAACAACCCCAAAAGCGGGTTGCAACAGCAAGTGTTTGGCAGAGCCGGCCCCCTTGCTTCATTGTCTCGGGAAACCACACGGAACCCTCTCAGCCTGTTCCTTGAGGTTTTTCCCAGGAAGGTAAATTTGAGACAAACTTCTTAGCACCAAAACCAAAGATCCGCGTTCTTTTTTTAGGTTTTCGGGGGAAGGGGGGGAGGGGGACCCGGTGCTCCCTGGACACATCACATCGCCTGTCCGGAACAGCTCCTTGTTCTTCTCCCAGGCGCGACCATCGAACCCCACCTGAGCGAGAGTTCAAGCGCCCCAAGATTGACTCTAGAGCGAAATAGGCGAGCCAAATCGGGTACACTTGTACATCGAAAAACACCCGCACCCGCACCCACACGCACACGCACACCCACAACCACAACCACCCATATACCCACACCCACACGCGCACGCGCACGCGCACGCGCGCGCGCGCCCGCCCGCCCGCCCGCCCGCACGCCCGCACGCACCCACCACACACACATACACAAGACACACACACACACACGCACGCACATACAAACCCACACACACATACACAAGACACACACACACGCAAACAAAAACAAACACACGCACACAAACACACAAACACACAAACACACACACACAAACACCCAAACACCCAAACACCCAAACACCCAAACACCCAAACACCCAAACACCCAAACACACAAACACACAAACACACAAACACACAAACACACAAACACACAAACACGCAAACACACAAACACACAAACACACAC
>CAUJNA010000574.1:160000-192500 GCA_963377175.1 Effrenium voratum | reverse complement strand
CTTGGTGCGGGAGCCGTTTCGCAGGCTCGAAGCTGATCGGTCAGAAACTTGAATGACGCGTCGTCGTCGGCAGAGCCACAAGACTCATCAAGTTACCATGACTCGCCACATGTCCAGCGAAAACACTCTAATTTGGTCAAAGTAAGCGCCGCTGCGAAGCACAGGAAGATGTCAAAGGTCAGTCAAGTCACTGTGAGTCACCGCAGATGGAAGCTCAGCTGCGGAGAACTTCCACACCTCGCTGCCATCGTGGGTCCGGGCTTAAGTGGCTAAGCTGCGAGCGCCAAAAAAGCGTCCCAGCACTCACCTTCATTACGATCTCGCCCGAGGACTTGTCCTTGGCCCGTGTTTCAAGATGGCCGCAGGCCGTTGTTTCGACCGTCAACATTTACCTTTGGAGCTCGGTCGTGAGGTCGCAGTGGTGCTCAAGCATCTTTTTCAATCGGAGGGCTTCGTGCCGGAGGCATTGCCCGAACAAGGCGCTGAGTCCGCTCAAAATGGTAAGCTCGCCCGCTCAAGCGCACTTTCTCACCCTCTACACATCGGCGCACGCGTCAAGAAGCCTACGGGCTGAATGATGCAGCACAGATCATGGTGGAACATCCTAGATTCGGCACTCCGTTCCTACGCGATAGCGCCAAGCCGCGCAGATGGTTGTACATACATTTACTGCCGTAAGCAGCTTTCGCGACCCACACCGATCAGTGAAAAGAAATCATCCAATACATTCATTCGACTTAGAAGGAGCAGTTGATTACCACACGGATCCCGTCTCCGGTAACAATGCCCAGAAGCGACAAGTTCATGGAGCACTTTCTCTTCGTGTGGATGACCTTCTTATGACCGGCGCGAAAAGATTCAGGTTGGTTCCGGAGACAAAAATGATTGCCTTTTCGTGGGACAACGCATCCACTGGAAGCATGACGACAAGCGTGGCGGGTATATCAATGTCCATCAGAACGTTGCCACTGACGAACTTCAGGGGATCAACTTTGACAAGAACATGACAGATGACACTCCACTCACGCCTCAGACGCACACTGCGCGCAGAAGTGTCCTTGGTCAGATGAGTTGGTCGCAGTCGCAAACGCAATTCCACATTGGCTACCAATTCTCCACGTGTGCGTCCAGAGCAGCATCACCGACGCTCGCACCATCAATCAGACAGTCAGAACCATTCCGCTCGCCCTTCGTGGTAAGACACGCATCTTTGTTTATGCAGATGCACCCTATCGCAAATCATGAAGATAAATCTTCACAACGTGCGCATGTTATCTGTCTTGCAGAAGAACGAGATCTTCGTCAGGGTTCATCGAACTCGAAAGGCTCATTGGTCGACTATGAGGCGCATAACATCACCGCTACAACAATGCCTACGACTGTTGCTGAATTGCCTGGACTGATGCGTTGTTACGGCTCGTCACTTTTCCTTCGCGGTCTCTGGTCAGACATCACAGGCGAGATTGTAGATGTTCACATCCAAGCCGATGCCAACAATCTTGTCACAACCGCCTCAACAGCCCGTCAACCTGAGCAGAAAGAAACAATGCATTTAAGCCAAATGTTGCGGAAGGAAAGCAATAGCGGACAGATGCACTACCTTGCACATGTACGAAGTGAAGATTGCCTTGCAGATTCGCTGAGCAACTATTCAGCCAAAGCAGACGAATTGATCAAGGCCGTCCTGACAGGCAACCTCCTGAATGTTGACGCACACCCACACTTCCGCACCGTGTTCAAAACAAGGCTTTCCTATAGTGGCTTGCGCGCAACAAAAAACACGGGCCCGACATCGTAGCCTTGGCAGGAGCCGGGCTAGCAGAATCCATGTTGCTTATTGGGGAACCTGGGCATGACAGACATGTTCATGGAATTTGATGCATTTCATTTTGACGGGCTTTTCAACCCTCAATCCGTGACATTTGCTTTGCGATTGACCTTACTTGACACTCAAGAAATATGTGTCTGCATCCGCAGCTAACTTGGTTTACAACCGTCGTTTTTCGACTGCGCGTGAACCAGCATACAGTCGACACGCCGCTCTTCGGAAACATTTTTGGACGAGAGCGAAGAGATGTGCATCCCCTATTTCGGGATTCTCCTGCCCATGACGAAGAAGAAACAAGCGACTTTTTGTGGAGCAAGTAAATGAAGAAGCCTCAACAACATCACATCCACAGGAGAACGCAGACATGGAGGTAGAGCAGGGTGATGGGGACATTCCGACAGAATCCGACACCGAAGAAGAAGAAAAGGCAAAAGCGTACCGAGGAATTGAAGAAGTCCATTCGGAATTCCACCTCACCAGCAACTCCTCCATCCACTCCACCGTTGAAGGCTGACGACTAAAGCAAGGGCAGCGCCGAAACTTCTGAGACCGATCTTTACGGGGAGTGTGACCGCCCACCATTGCCAAGACGCCTGACAATGAAGCTTACACCTGCGTCGGGCCCAACCGTGAATTGGGATGAGGCACCTGCGGGGTATTCGCATCGGCGTCAGACTCCTGCAAGGGACATCCCGCGAACCGAAGGGACCTAGAAATTCGTGGAAGCGTACTACCTGAGCGCAGCACCATCCTAGCGATGCCAAGTTCTATTGCGTCCCGGAACACGAGAGAGGACCTAGAAAGAAGCCATGCTGGTTGAAGGTCCGTTTCAATGACCTATGGTATCCGACCTTCCGGGGATACGGAGGCAACAAGTCCGAACAGTTCATGACCTTCATCAAGACGATCTATGCCATGTGCTGCCACATCAACAATGCACCAGAGGACTATGGGTCCGACATCAAACATCCTGGGCAATCTCACGCTCGCCCCCACGCCGAGCATGACGAGAACTATGTGTTCACCTCCTCCATGCAGATCAATGCGCTTACCATGAACCATTGCAATATTAACAAGAATCCGAAGATCAATGATCACGAATTGCGACACAGGCCGATGAAGGACACGCCCGTCGCCAAGATGCTTCTACGCAACTCCGCACAGATCATCTGCCTGAATGAAGCAGACGCATTCTTTGAGGATAAGGACGAGAAAACACAAGCCGGCTAAATCATGGCACGCAAGACCCATCGCATGTTTCGTCCGTGGCAACAAGCAAGCAAATCGAGCTCCTGGCACGGTGCATATCCGATTGCTTTTCCAGCTGGAGCGCCACCTTTGGTATGTTCAGATGTTTTGGCACCAAGGCCAACAACAACGACCCTGAATACGACCATCTGACATCCGATTGCTTGGCCACTACGAGAGTGACAATGTTTGCAAAAGACAGGCCAAAATTCATTGGAACTCGATTGCCGATTGCCGCCACCACGCGCCATTGTCAAAATCTCCAGACACAACAAGGAAATCATCACCGTCCACTATGAGCAAGAGCAGGACTTCCGTACGCGACAGTTGGCGTTTTGCACATCCATCCAAGCATCAGCTATGAACAGCAAGTGATGACTTCCAATCTGGAATCATGCCGCTCGTGACCAAGTGTGTGTGCGATGCGCTTCCCAGGCATGAACTTGACCTCCTTTGGTCTGACATGCGTGCCAGTGTATCAATCTACAATCTACAATTCGAAAGAGAGAACCGAACACGTACACTACGAATTCCGACTGATTGGTCCTCGTCATCAACAAGACTATGCAGTGAGAGGCCAATAGTTTCACCCCGTTTTGATACGTCTAGCTCCGGCTCTGTCATCGAATAGAATTGAAGAATGCGCAGCAGATGTATACCACTTCTCCGCTTCCACAGCTAATCCCCCATGTGTGGCACGCAGGTCTTCCACGCGCGAGTCTGAGCATAAATCTAAAAGCCAGGAGCTGAGACTTCATCGGCTTCACACATGCCCGTACAAACCAAACACATGCAAACAAAACACATGCGAAATGGACAGCTCGCTCCTTCTATTTCTGACCAGGAAAGGCGCATCAAGTCGCTGAGCGCGAAAGTGCAAACCGCAAACGCGGACTGCGCTGCACCTTCATCCGAAACCATCAAGTGCGCCGTGCGCGCGAGGCAGCACTCAAGCGTAGGAAACACAAAGCGCACCGCGCGCGCGCGTCCGGTGCGATCGCTCGAGCGAGGGAAACACAAAGCGTGCCCGCAGCGCGCGCGTCCGGCGCAGGCGCCCAAGCGAGGAAAACACAAAACGCGCCGCGCGCGGCGCGCGCGCGCCCTCGCGCGAGCGTGCGGCGCAGGCACTCAAGCGGAGGAAACACAAAGAGCGCCGCGCGGTGCCTCCATTGGCGCCTGCCGGCGTTGGCACACACTCCAGCGCCGCCAGATGCCTCGAGGTTCCCTGACGTGCGTTTTTTGCGGCTTCTTTCAAAGTTCGCCTCAGTCTTCAGTACGGAGCAAACAAGAACACACTTGCTTTGCAGATGGCTTGCGAGATCGAAGCGCCACCGCAGACATTAAGGTAAGGGCGGGCGGCCTGTTGGGGCCTTCGCCCACACAGAACCCTTGCGGGGCAGTCTCCCTTTGTGTTTTGACGAGGGAGCTGATCCGAGGCTACTTGGGGCTGGCGCCTGAGAGTTGCGCTAGCTTTAGGGCGTGCCCGGGCGTCCACCAGAGTTCAGCTAATAATGTCGAATCTTTTGGGCTTGAAACTTACAAAGAGGCCTTGTTGCTTATGGCCCCTCGTGCGTAATTCCGATTCATGTCAAACGTCTCCATGTGCTGCGAGGCAGCGCAACGTGTGACAGATGTGTTTGCAAGTTTGCCGTTCTCTCAGCCAAACACTTTTCTGGCTCAGAATAAACTCGCGCCCCAAACATGGCGGTCGTGCGCCTCGTAACAGACGAGATTGAATGCTGCGTCCGGGGCTCAGAAGTGCGCCGATCGCGCCTTGTGTTTGAGGCGCTTGGAGTGCGGCAACGCCAGGGTGGCAATGGGAGTCTCGCCCACGTGCATGGGCGACGAGGACCACAACGCGCTGTTATGCCGGGCCTGAGCGAGACAGAGAGAGAGAGAGAGAGAGAGAGAGAGAGAGAGAGAGAGAGAGAGAGAGAGAGAGAGAGAGAGAGAGAGAGAGAGAGAGAGAGAGAGAGGGAGAGAGAGAAGGAGAGTCAGTCATTATGAGGCCTGCGCGCTGCGCGTGGAGTTCAAAGTGGAGAACCTCATGGCTTGGCAGCGCAGTGCTCGTGTCCCATTTCGGGAGAGATCTGACAAATGGTGTCACGATTCTGATCGTATGCGTCCCCTTCAAACATGCTGACTTTTTATCCATGCCCTAAGCATCTTGGGTGTGTGCATTGAGCACACCGGGCTGTGCAATGCACAACCCGGGCCTAAATACTATGCCTGTGAGACCCCGGGGGTGTCAGGGACACTTCGCTGACGCCCCGAGGCCCCAAAGGTTTGCGTGTGGCCGTGGCAAAAGGCATGAAGCGAAACAGCGCGCTGAATATCATAGAGGCACCAGCATGCTCAACCACACACACCCCTAAGAATCTTGGGCATGCGCGAGGCAATGCGAACACCGGAATGCGCATTGCAAATCCCGGGCTCAAAGCCCATCCCTCTAACAGACACCCCAAAGGATGGTTCGCCCAAGGTCGCACAGAACAACTTACAGCCCCGGACCTCAGCTCGTGAACTTGAACTCAATCGGCAGCGCCCGTTTTTAACCGACGCTTTTGGACGGCTTCCATCACTGTTATAATGCTTTCCGGCCATCTCCGATTCTTGCGCATGATGTTCGATGGTTTTCTATGCTCTCCCAACATTTGCCAGCCTGGCCGTCGATCGCCCTGCCGACTTTCCTTGATGCTGGGCTTCTGGCTACAGCATCAGCATTCCCTTTCTGAACCCTCCTCGGGCTTTGGCCCCTCCTTGTCATTCAGCGCTTACCTCTCTTCACGATTCATTTGTTCGGCCTGTCCGTGCTGACGTCCCTTTGGATGCCTTCCAAAGCTTTCCGACACTAATTGCACGCCTTCCAACACCTTACGTCGCTTTCCGAGGTTTTCCAACACTCTCCGGCGCTTTCTGTCCAACGCTTTCCGATGCTTGTCAACATATGTGTTTTCCAGTTTGTTTTCCGAGACTTTCTGATGCTTTGCATGCGCCCTGCACCCTTGGAGACCGGAATTTGTCCCATTGAGGCACCCCCAGACCTTGCCTATGTTTGCGAAGACCGATACGCGCGCACACCCGCGCAAACACACACACACACAGACATTTGAATGTCCCGAGTTTACACGTTGCTTCACCTTGCCCACCGGCTTAAATGTTCATGTTCATGACGATCCCCAGGTCGCTGGACGTTGTCCCTGCCATGGCCGTCTACTTTCAGTTTTCTTGGTTGGGAATATTCATGGAACACAGGAAGCATAGCCAGCTCCAGCCCACTGTTCCAACATCTATAGAACAGGAGCAAACTAGAGCAAGCTACCACAGATGCATCCAGCAAACAAAGCAAAAACCACAGGACACTTGCTCTTGCACCACTTCAGCGCATACCATGCTCATGATGGAGTGCACCGTTTTCAAGGTGTGACGTACCCATGCTCAAATGCGCTTGTCAATAGTGTTGACAACCACATAGTTTTGGAGCACGGACAGGGCAAGTGTCAATATCTATGTTGTATGCGTGTCTCTTCGGTGGCTATACAGAGAGAAGACATTCTACATCTTTGGACTTATTGCATTTACAGTTGCCCGTTGGCATGCTGTGAATGCTCTAAGTTGCACTTTGGATATATGCTGAAGTATGTTCAACATTTAATGTTTAGGCAATATTGGCTGCGCGTATGCTTTTAGAGCTGCCCCGAGCCCCAACAGCAGATCTACAAAAAAACAAGAGTTGTGTCGTTACGTGAGTGCGTGTGTGTGTGCGTTCAGAAATTGAACCGAGCTGCAATTACACAAGCAACCCGCTCTATTTTCTTCTGAGACGAAGATGACCTTTCCGAGAACACGCAGCAAAACTTCAGCAGCAGCAACGCAACCCATTCACTTCAGGAGCAGGAGCTTGCCAGGCAAAAGCTGCAAAACTCTCGCAGCAGCTACAGCAGTCTGAATGAAATGCGCGAGCCGAGCTCGTGCTAGTAACGTTTGCCTACTGAAAGGTTCCCTTTGTCCGAATTTGGTAGTGTCCTTGACGTTTGGGATCAGCAGCCGGAAACTATTTCCACGAAAGATTTGAATCCCCGCTTCGCAACACAAAGCACGAGCAACTTGCCTTTGTGGGTTAACAGGGTTGGGCTGAACTCTTGAAATTCCAGACTCCGAAAGTGCCAAACCATGTGCTTGAACACCGCTCATTATTTATTTGGTTTGGATGGCTTTTACAGGTGAACTTTATGGTTTCGAGAATCTGGATACCCGCGCGCACAGCCAAACATCAACAATGTGCCGATGTGGTTTGACAGAGTTGGTCTAAACTCTTGCACCCCCAATTCTGAAAGTGTCAAACATGTCATGGTGTTTACTGTCAATGTGTTGTTGCTGATGGGTTTGAAAGGTGAAATCCGTGGTTGGGAAAACCTAGAAACCCGCGAACATAGCCAAACATCAACAATTTGCTGTTGTGGTTTGACTGAGTTGGGCTAAATTCCTGGAATGGTCATTTCCAAACTTGTCAGAACCATGTGTTTGGGATACATGCTGTTGGTTGCCTTGTGCTGCCTTCAAAGGTTCTTAGCATCAGTTTGTGTCAGTCTATCTCAGTTGTCATCAGTCGCACGTGGTACCAAGTGATGACAGCTGAGAGAATGATAGAGAATGCATCAGCTGTCATCGGTAAGTGTGTATGTAAGGAACACAGTGACAGTTACAACAAACCTTTTGTGTCAGCAAAAGTATGGCCAGCTCAAATTCAGCTGACACATGCTGATACAGAATGATGCAAATTGATGCAACCTGACGCAAATTGACACAACTTTACAAATGATCAGGTGTGACGGCCGAGCCAGTGCAAAGCACAGTGAAACTAATCACAACAGGTTGGGGGACACCTGTCAAATACGCGTGCAATCGCGTGCTTGGACTGCCCCTTCGCTGAGAGTAAGTACAATTGGATGCCATTGCGCTGCGAAAGGAGCAGTGACCCGACAACTATGGCGTTAAGTGTTTTACCCAACTCAGTCAAACCACAATAGCAAATTGTTGATCTTTTGCTATTTTCGCGGGTTTCTAGGTTTTCCCAACCACGGATTTCACCTTTCAAACCCATCAGCAACAACACATTGACAGTAAAAACCATGACATGTTTGACACTTTCAGAATTGGGGGTGCAAGAGTTTAGACCAACTCTGTCAAACCACATCGGCACACTGTTGATGTTTGGCTGTGCGCGCGGGTATCCAGATTCTCGAAACCATAAAGTTCACCTGTAAAAGCCATCCAAACCAAATAAATAATGAGCGGTGTTCAAGCACATGGTTTGGCACTTTCGGAGTCTGGAATTTCAAGAGTTCAGCCCAACCCTGTTAACCCACAAAGGCAAGTTGCTCGTGTTTTGTGTTGCGAAGCGGGGATTCAAATCTTTCAAATAGTGGAAATAGTTTCCGGCTGCTGATCCCAGCTGTAGAGGACAGTACGCTTGCAAACAGAAGTTGCCAGAGCTTGGAGCAATCAAGAACGCGTCGCCCGAATCTTCTGCGAACTGCGCGCAAGATCAAGCACAACACACAAAACCAGTCACCGGCAATGTCTGATCAAATTCGTCAGTTCTGGTTTGCCAAATACGTCATTTTGCAGAACCAAGACCGCGGACCAGTCGCTTGCAGCGCAGCACGTGTAAAAATGCGTGCAGCTTGTTTGTGAGTTGTTCAAAGTTATTGCAAGTTCCAGATAGGCTTTGCCGGCGCAAGTATTAATATACGACATAGTTGGACTTAATAAGTCCAACCCAAGCAGAGTGAACTTAGCGGATGTATACGTAATATATATATATAATGTTATAGATGTCTTGTAAGCAGAGCTTTGGAGAGATTGTAAGTCCCCTAAGTTCAGCGTTTCTGCTTAGTGGGGGCCGTGAGGGCCATCGAGCATTTGCGTCGGAAAGCGTTGGAAGCATTTGGGAGCGTCGGAAAGCGTCGGAAAGCGTCGGAAACGTCGGAAAGGGGGTGTCAAAATTGCAGGGATTTGACGCCCCGCGACGCCCCGGCCATCGGAAAGCATCGGAAAGCATCGGAAAGCATCGGAAAGCATCGGAAAGCATCGGAATGTATTTCAGTCTGCAGGCCTCGCAACGTTCGGAACATCTACGGAAAGGGTTGAAAACCATGGTCCTGCGTAATGCCTTGGAACGAGTTCTGCCGCTTGCTTTCGCGCGTCCTTTGCGATGCCTAATTAAGCTTGTAAAACATTCCGTGGCCTTTCAAAACTAAGATGTGCAGTTTTGTTTTCTCCTGTCAGGTGTTCTGTGGAAGTGCTTGAACTGAGCGGATATTAAAGCCCCTGCAGGCCGCTTTGTTTTTGGCCATCGTGTACCCATCCTTGACTGGACATGTCGCTGTATGCAGCGCGGCTTTGGGCGGTGATTGGCAACAGAGGCCTACGGCCCCTGTTAAAAGCCTGGTGTTGCAGTATTAACGCTGTGTCTTGAGGCGCAGCAAAAGAGTCGTCAAGTATCAAACGGTCAAGTTTAAAGGTTTAAAGCAACGATCCTTGGTGACTATTCGCCCGGGAGACCAACACAATTTTGTGCACATCGAAGAAAGCAGCAAAAAGAGGTGTGTAAGCCCGCTTTAGTTCGAGCAGCCATAGGCAGAGTTGCGTGTGGGGGTGCAGTGCCACCAGCTACTACAAGGCTGGCGAGCTCGCAGTGGTCAGTGTTGTTGGTACGGAGCTGCATGTTTCAACGTGCTGCGCAAACTGGCGTATAAACTACAAAAGCCTAGCCTGCAGTTAAACCCACTAGCTTCAAACTTTGCCATGTTAATAATTACTCGCTGTGAGCGCCTGACATGTGTATCCTTCTGTGTTGGAGGGCCTTCTCCAAGAGCCAACGCATTCAAGCTGTTATCTGGCGTCTGATGCTGAGAAACATTGAGCGGGACACCCGCTGCAAGCAAACTGGGTCGGGCGGTGCTTGTCCTGCCTCCGTGGTAGCCAGTCTTTGCAAGTAGTCCGACAAAAGTAACAAATACGCTGGAGGCTTTGCGGTTTCCATGCGGTAGGTGGTGCCACATGGCACGTTAACTTTGGAGCTTGCACTTGCAACTCTCCACTTTTAAGAGGAGACGCTGAACTTTGGCGGGGACTTACAATCTCTCCAAAGCTCTGCTTACAAGACATCTATAACAGTATACTATATTAGGAATTATTCCGCACACATCCGCTAAGTTCACTCTGCCTGGGTTGGACTTATTAATATGTTGTATTAATTGTTTGCCGGCGAAGCCCATCTGGAACTTGCAATAACTTTGAATAGCGTGCAAAACAGCATGCACATGTTTACACGTGCTGCATGTGACTGGTCCGCGGTATTGGTTCTGCAAAATCACGCGTTTAGCTAGAACTGACGAGTTTAAGCAGCAATTACGAAATGCTATGCAATGGTTACGGTGGCTGGTTTTGCGGGTTGTGTTTGCTTTTGAGCACGCTTGTTCAAGCTGCTTGGCCCACCCGTTTGCATGCTTAATTTACAGACTACCTCCGAACAACGCGCTCTGCCGAAGCCGTTTCGTCAAACTGGGCCCTGCCAAGAGGTAGCAAAGGCAAATGCTACCAAGATCCTCGAAGAAGCACTGTGCGACACGTCTTGCTGTGTGCCAAGCTCTGGTGACATGTGTTGCCCGTTGACAGGTTTCATTTGTCCAAGCATAGCGTCCTGTAAAATTGGGATCAACAGCCGGCAGCTACTGCCACAGTTTGGAATACTTAAAACACCACTTCGCAACACAAAACACGAGCAACTTGTTTTTGTGGGTTAACAGGGTTGGACTGAACTCTTGAAATGTCTGACTCCGAAAATGCCAAACCATGTGCTTGAGCACAGTTCACTATTAATTTGGTTTGGATGGGTTTTACAGGTGAACTTTATGGTTTTGAGAATCTGGATAGCCGTGCGCACAACCAAACACTACCAATGGCCGATGCGGTTTGCCAAAATTGGGCTAAACTCTTGGATCCGAGTCTGAAAATGTCAAACATATCATGTTGTTTGTTGTTTACTGTGAATGTGTTGTTGTTGATGGGTTCAAAAGAAACATTCCATAGCGGGGTAAATCTAGAAACCCGTGAAAACAACCAAACATCAACACCTTGCTGTTGTGGCTTGACTGATTTGGGCTAAACCCTTGGAATGACCATTTCCGAACATGACAGGGCCAAATCGTTGAATCACTGCTCTCTTTCGCTGTGCAGTGTGATTTAATTGTACACACTCTCAGCGGAGTGGCGATCCAAATATGTATGAAACGTCTCTGACAACAGGCGTCCCTCAACCAGTCGGGGTTAGTCGTCACTGTGATTTGAGCTCGTTTATGAAACTCGGCCGTCACACGTGAGTCTCAGTGTGCATCATCTGTTTCAGGTTATACGAGTATGCATCAGTTGAGTTTGAGCTCGTCTGATGATGGCTGGTACAATGAACCAGTTGTCACTGGTCAGTTTGCCTTACATACACACATTTACTGATGACAGCTGATGCACTGATGGCAACGGATCTACGGATTCATTGCATCTGTTTTCAGTTAATACCACATGTGACTTAGACTTATAAAACATGATACAGACTGATATAATATCATACCAAGAACCTGAACTAAAACCCCAACATGAAGCAACCAAGACCAGTGATCCAACACCATGCGTTGACACGTTCAAAGCAAATAAGTTGAATAATTTAGCCGCAAAACTGTCAAGCTACAACGATACATTGTTCACGTTCGACTTTTGTTGTGGGCTTCCAGATGCTCCAAACCGTGGTGTTCACCTGTGAAACCCAACAACACCAAAGCACGGACAGCCAACAAAAGCATGTGTTGGACACGTCCGGAGTTGGATTGCAAAAGTGAACCCCACTCTGTCAAGCCACAAGTGGCTAAGTTGTTGTTTTGGTTAAACTGTGTGGGTTGCCAAAGTTTCCAAACCATCGGGACTATCTAAACTCATCAAAACCAAAATATGGAGTTGGGGATTTCAACTGGTCAGCCCAACTCTGTCAAGCAAAAACGGCAAATTATTCATGGTCGGTTGTTTTCGAAATTATCGTAGTTCCAAGCCATGAACAAATCCTTACAAACCGGTGAACTGTTTGACACTTCCGAACTTGGGAATTTCAAGAGTTTAACCCATCTATGTCAAGCCACAAGGACTGGCTGTGCATGTTTGAAGTTGTTAAATGGTGCTGCAAATCTTAAAGCTGTGGAAGTAGCTGCCGGCCGTTGGTCCCAGCTGTAAACGAAACTATGTTGAAATAGGGGAGACCTTCCAGCGGCCAAACACAAGTCACCAGAGCTTGGCGCACAGCAAGAACACGTCGCCCAGACCTTTTGCAAGGACTTCTGGCACGGCCCAGTTTGGCAAAACGGCCCCTGCAGTGCACGCAGTGTACCGGGGTGTTCCTTGTGGCAGCTAATTCTCGCGCGGCCATTTTTGTTGCTGGCATTGCAAGGTTCAAAAGAGTCAAAACTGCAAGTGTCATGTTTTTTTAAAGATGTGTTTGAACTGTGAACATACACGTTTGTGATTGGTTCGTTTTTCAGTCTAGGAACCGCCAGCAGAATGATTGCCAACTTACGGCCACTTAGACTCTGTGTCGGTTTTCAAGGCAAAATGAGTTAGGCTAACAAATAGGTTGACTGTCTAGTAGTTAAGTGGTTCTAATTGCACAAGTAAATGTATGTCCTGCGTCTCCTCCTAGTTGGGGCTTGGGGTCTTCAGGACGACGCCCCGGGTGCTTGTGGGGCTCCAGCGAGCCATCCCCGACACCCCGGAGCCCGGTGACACCCCCACAGCAATTTGGATGCTTAGGGTGTGGAAAATATTCCAGCCCGTGCAGCAGGACTGTCTGTCTTCGTTCTTCTGCTTGTCTTCAAAAACTTCGTAGGACCCAGCGAGCCTTAGTCTTCAGGAAGTTTCTATCCTGGTCTTGTTGTAGGGTAAGGACCCAACGACCTGTGACCCACTTCCTGATATTGATCTTACGTGTGTCGACTAGGTCGAACACTTCATTGTCAAGCCAGGATCTTGTCTCAGTAGCTGTTGCTTCCTTCCGCTTCTTACCAATGAGCGCGGATGTGGATGAAGCCTTCAAAGATTCTTGCTTGGAAGACTAAAACTGCTCGGCCATCGTCTGTCATGTTCTTGAGCAATCTGGCAACATGGCCCTTGTCTGTGTAGTTCTGATGACAGAATCCACGCTTTGATGGTTGGTTGAGGGTTCCTTTCACATGTGCAAGGTGGACAGGAACCGTAAAGGATCCAGCGTTAGCGCAGCTCTTCTGTTCAGCTGTCATGTGTGACCAATGTGCTTCATGGAGAACGAGGTCGTCATATCTGAACCAGCTGACATCTCCGTCGCGCGACGGCGGCTGCTTGCCGGCCATTGACAAATTGAGCGTTTCCTCAGTCAAGCCTGTTGATCGGCCTGCGCTGGAGTAGACCTCCGCCATCTGATGACATCTCGTATGGCCGCTACCACAATTGAGGTCCCAAGCCGGGTTACCTTGTTGGGAACAGGTACCTTGTGGAAATGGTCTATTGTAGGTCCCTGGATCTATCCCATGGAGTGTATCTGGAAGTCCCTGATAGGATTGTCTTGTGGGTATAACCTGTAAAGCTATATAATTTTGTTGAGTTGCTTCTTGATTCAGTTGTTGTTGTTGGATGCTTAATATTTTTGATTGACGGGCCGTCGGAAGATTACATAAGTAAACATGTATAACGCATGCTCCGACAAGCCACACCACACCAGCAAATCACAGCACATTCCAATCTTGCAGAATGGACTGAGGGCAAAGCCATGGTGTACATCGGCTGAATCCTTGGCATCCAAATTCATATACCACTCATGGGAGCCCGTGCTGCCGTGCTGGCGTACGGTGCTGCCTCTCTTCGCAAAATGCCGCACCCACAAAGCACGTCGAACCAACAACACCTAAAGAGATTGCACCCTTTGTATTTGGAGTTAATGTGTGGGGAAGTGCACAAACTCTGAACCAGCAGGGAACGGCAGTGGCAATTTGCTGAGTGCAACTGAGATGCACGCACTTCTGGTCGCATGTCACCAGGCAGACTTTGTTGATTTGACTTGTGAGCCTGGCCACTGCGATCAGTGCGATGTGTCTCTTGCTGCAACAGGTCATCACAGTTGCTCGAGCTATTGAGCATGTGGCCTCTTCATACTCTTCCTTCCACTGCATCTGCGGAAGTTCTTCCTTTGGCACCTGAAACAGCCAAACCATACCGCTCGTGCCTTCTACCCAACATCAACTTGCAACACCCGAGGCAGCCCCTCACAAGCTTCACATGCCTTCATGCTGTTCCACTTCAGTCCCGCACTTGTCCAATGCTTTGCTAGCAACCATGGGGCAAGCCAAGAAAGTTCATTCCACGCCCCTGCCCTGACAGTTCATGCCTCAACGATGCAGCTCCACATATGCAGGCCGTGCGCTTTGCGCCTGGACGCCTGAATTGGAACGGCGTCCGATCAGTCAGATAGGCGCCATCTGCCGTGAGCCTTTGCACCCTACATGCGCACCGAGCAGCAGCAAACGCTGCTGTCTCCGCATCTCCAAACACGATGAGGGCTTGTGGCTTCTGCAGAAGGTGGTCCATCCACTGAAAATACTTCCTGAACCTCAGATGCTGGTCAAAAGCATCGCGAACAGCGCAACACTCAATGTTGCAACATGTCCGATTGAATCGACAAAGCGCACAGTTGATGGCTTGAACATAGTAATATGGGGGTGTTCTTTTTTGGGGGCCCCCAGAATGGTGGTGTCCCTTCAAAACCACAAGACAAGGGGTACCCTCAACAAAAGCAGACCCATATGCGAACTGTGCGGTTTGAGTTGACAGCACCTCAGCCCTGACCCACTGATTCTGCTTGTTCAAAGCTTTGGTCATTTTGTGAAACACTTTGAACCTCGGTCGCTTCTGATTATGGTTGTTTCTCTTTTCGAGTATACTTGCTGCAAAGCACATAGAACCCAAGTAAGCCTGCTTGCGAACCGACGTGCTCGAAATCTCAGGAGCCAAATGACTCGCTCCACTCCTCTACCGACTTAAATGTTGCGTGTGAGCCATGCGCGAGTGGCAGTGGCTGATTGCGCGTTTGTCTTTCCAAAGGCATTGTGACACACTGCCGTCTGTAGCTCTATGTCCCGGACGAATGTCCCTCACCCTCCTGCCAAGTAGCAAGTCAAGTGGCTTGTTCAAATGCACTCGTACAACACAAGCAATGCCTAACTAAGACTCAACTGTCACGGCAGCGCCGTTTTCACAAGCCACGCAAATGTCAAACCGTTGACGTCACAAAGCGCTCCTGGTAGCGCGCATGCGCAGGCCAATGCTCACGCTTCAGGTTCCAAAGACCAGTCACCAAGGTGGTGTTGGACAATCTCCGCCTGGCATCGTGCACAACGGCATCCTGACAAATCCAAGCAAGCCAAGTCGCTGAAAGACATGTTGTGGAATGGCAAACGCAAAGCCAAACAGCCTGAAATGAAAAATCCAGCGTGGAGCACATGTGCAGCGATGCATATGTATCTGCGCATGGAATATGCATAATATGCACATGCTTCTACCTTGACATTTGTGCACGGACTCCGCTCTAGAGGCAACAGGGTCTCGCCTTGGGCAAACAGAGCGATGAAGCGAAAGGATCCTGCCAAGTTGCAAAAAATGGACGGTCTCGCTCAACACGAGACATCAATCATTCGGGTTCATTTCTGCTGGACAGCCACCAACAAGGATCCTCACACTTGAGAATCGGTCTTCCCAAAACAACTCTCCGCAGGCCCTGTTTTCCTGAAAGACAAATGTTTGTTTCGTTCGAATTGCGGCTCTCTGCGGTTTCCGTGCCTGCAAAGCCCCAAAAACCCGCCGGCCCTCTTGAATTAAACACCCCAGTCAAAACACTTTAGGGAATATTGAAACGTGTTCAATGAGAAAACCTCTAAGTGTCTGTTCGTGTGTGACTGAGTTTTTTTGTGCTTGGATGAGGTTGGCTCTGAACCGAGGCTTGCGACTTTGCCGTCCTTGCCCGCACTTTGACTCCGCAAGGGCTGCGGCAACAACGCTCCCGAGTATGTGGCAAATAACCTGCAGCTAGCAAGTGGCGAGCAAAAATGAAAAAAACGTCCCGTGACTCATGCACACACACAGACATATCGGGCCCCATTCGGGCAGGCCTGGAAAGCAGTCTTCTGGGGGGTAGTCCCCGCAGCAGCGCTCAAAGCTGTAACCGTCCTTGGTTAGCTCGGTTGCCCACCCTTCGACTGGAAATATGATCAAAACGACTCTTTGAGTTTTCATGCGCCCATCTGAAAGCTTTGATCAGGCACGGGTCGGTCCAGCAGCTAGGATTCTGCTCCTGCTGCCAGTCGCTCTGACGCGTTGCTGTCGCTGTTGCCAGAAGTGCCGCACATCGCATCGTCTGCCCATGGGGCACTCAACTGCTCAACTCCCTCCTCTGACGCTGCACTGCTGTATGACGCAGACTGCACCATGTCAATGTATGTCGATCCTGTCTCATTGGCAGTCTCCATCCTGGATGGCTTCGGTGGTGTAAAAGCCAATCTGATGCCATGCTCTGCTCTAAGCAAGCAGTAGGTCACAAACGCGCCAACTTGATAGACAGCCACCCAACAAACATGAACAAATCACGAATTAACCAACCGACCGACCAACCGAGTTCCAAGCGACCCACCTTCCCTTCCAATTCACCCCCACACATCAACCCACGCAACCACCCGCCCGCCCAGCACACCAACAAGCCACCGACCCACCGACACACCAACCGACAAAGCTGTCTGAAATCAAAACATCCAGCAACCTGCTTTCCGAGCTCCCAGCGATGCAACGCCGGATTGTGGGGCCTTGGGATGGAAAGGAACTGAAACTCCAATGCTTAATCACAAACCTCTTCTTTCGAATCGTCAGGATTGCAACATCCCTTATCATCAAGCTGTTGCTTTCTGCTGCAAATCATATATGTGTGACTTTGAGCCACCATCGTGGATACACACTGCCATGCGATTGTTGCCCTCTTTTCCGCACGGATGTAAAGTCATGCTTTCTCCAACGCCTTCAGCGTGGTGTGCTGCAATGTTATGGTACCTCAGCTCCTACCGTAGCAATAGAAGATCTCCTTGACGCAAGTCTGCAGGGCTATCAGCAGTGTGCATCTGCAATAGCGCCACGGAGTGTCAGCAAATACTGCGAGGCTCGGCACTAAGCTGCCTCGAATGGAATCTCATCTTCCTCCGCAAGTGCGCAAACGCTGCGGAAGCAAAAAAAAAAAGAGTGTGCGCACGCACATGCGCGCACACACACACACATGCACACACGCAACCACACAACATCACACAACCACACAACTGACCAGCACGCACACGCAGACGCACGCCATACGCACGACCCACCCACCCATGCACCCACCCGCCCACGCAGCCACGCACCCACCAACCCAGGCACCTACCCTCCGACCCAGGCAAGCACGCGAGACGCAAGGCAAAGCACAAACAACACAACGCACAAACATATACTCATACAACAAACACACCACACAGCACTCTCACACGACCGACACACACACACACGACACACGACACACGACACACGACACACGATATATACACACACACACGCATTCACACAACACAACACACAACACAACACACAACAAAAAACACGCTGGGGCGTGCGCGCGCGAGGCACGAAAAGCGCACGCGCACACACACACACACACACGCAGAGGTATAAACACACTATCGTGAGGAAGATCCTCCAAAAGGCTCAGGCACGTCACACACACACCCACACACACCGACACACACACACACAGAGCCAACACGAAAGAGAACACAACCACAAATAACAACAAACACACACACACACACACACACATGCTCTCGCGAGAGATAGAAGCTTTTCCGATGTGTGTATGCTCCTGCATGTACTCGTCTGCCGCAACCACTTGAGAGAGGTCTCTGCCTCAGCTAAAGATCAGCGCATTCCAGATCTTGCGTAGCCTCCAGGAAGCTTGCTTTAAGACTGCGGCTGCGGAACAGTGCGCAAAGCCGTTGGAGCTCAGAGTCGATTACCTCGGAATTCTTAGTTCAGCACAATACGAAGCCAAGGGTGCGGATTTAAAAAGTTGACCTGCGTGCCGTGTGCTGGGCAAATCAAACTCCAAACTCTGAAGCAGAAGCATGAAAACAAACAAACATCGGATTCAACACTCTGACAGGCGACAGTCAGCAAGCTCTGCTGCAGCGCACAGGTGTCCGGTGTTGCAGGAAGACCTTCCAGGTTCAGAAATGCAGTGAGAAACTGCCGCAAGTTTGGGAGGTTGCATCGAAGATGGCATGGTCAAAACGACTGGCGTGGCCGCCTGAAAGGCAAGCGCCGATTGACTTGAAGCGCTCAGCCACGGGCACGTCAGCATTCCTGGGCCAGTGAAAGAAAGGCAACGTGGCTTCATGAACGGTCTTCCTTGAAAGTGAATCATGTGTTTCTCTATCCGGAGCTCTTTCTCTATTAATTCCTTGACTCTTGGCCACAGTGCCACATAGTATTCCAAGTTCCTCTGACAAACAAGACCGCTCTGTTTAAATCAAATCCCCCTGATGGATTTCGTCTTCCAGAACCAACAACTAAGTCAAGGCCTGCACAGCTCTGGGTGGCAATTCCTGAATCTTTCCAGCCGGGCGACTCACAACGCTCGCCCAGCCGAAGCGCTTCTGGGTTCACTTCGGCTGCAGACAGCGGCAGCGCCTGCCAGTGAAGCAAAGGCAGAACAAAAAGCAAAGACACGAAAGCAGGAACGCCGCAAAGTACATGAAACCGAGGCAGAAAGAGGGAGAGAGAGAGAGAGATAGAGAAAAACAACAAAAGAAAACAGAAAGAAAGAAAGAAAGAAAGAAAGAAAAACAGGAAGACAGGAAGACAGAAAAACGGAGACCGCCCTTTCGGCAATCATGGTTTCTGTGGGTATGTTCTGGAAGCAAATCACCCTGTACCTTACACACATCAAAAAACTGCGCACAAGCTAGAAGAGCGAACCATCCTGTGTCACATAGGCAACACATCATGGAGGGAGACATCTGCACATTGAGGAAGGCCGTGGCAAGCGGACAAATAAGCAAACTATCGACTGTCAGATAGGTACAAAAAGCCGTCACCATGTAACCGTGAAGCTAAGGCTTTGCTGCGCCCCAAATCTGCTCTCAAACGCAAAACTGACGAACAGACACATGCACATATGCAGAGAAGGACAGATGGACAAACGGACAGACGCAACGACGGAAAAACGAAACAATAAAGACAGAAGGAAAGAAAGAAAAAAGAAAGAAAAAAAAGAAAGAAAGAAAGAAAGAAAGAAAGAAAGACGTTGATAGAGAGGAATTAGGGAATAAGGGAGGGAGAAAGAGAGAGAGAGAGAGAGGAAACAAAAATGAAGTCGCGCGAACTGAAAGAGGACAAGCCTATCACAAAAAAAAATAACACACATAACAAGACTTTTCGGCACGCGACGAACCTGATGGCACTGCTGCACCAGCTGCTGCAAGGCGTCTGCTAGCTGCAGGCCGCACTGCGCACGAGCAGCCTGCAAGGCCAGGGCAAAAGTTTTAGTTTAACCAAGCTTTCCAGTGGCAGCAACTGCTCATAATTTGGCGCCAGTCATTCAAGCCTCGCCTCGGCGAGGCTGTCCTCGGCAGGCAGTAGCAGACCCTCACAGGCAATCCTATTTCATAGTGTCATGGCAAGCCTTCCAGCTATGACTGGTACGTCAGGAAAGCCATGCGTCGCAACTAATTATCAAGCGCCCCGCAGGCAGCATGATTGGGGCGATGTCTGCAACCAAGCGTCAGCTTCGCCTGACTTGCAGCCGCTTCACGGGCATTGTTATCTTATGTAGCCCAGATTGCAAGTGCTATTGGATGTCAAATATATGGCAATTGCAAGGGCGAATGCCAACATTCACAAAAGGCACGAAAGCGACCATGCGCACCAATGGCTCAAGAGCATTTCCCACCTCAAAGTCGGTAACACACTTGGGCCTGAATATCCCGGCCAACGGGTTAAAAGCTATGCCACTGCGCAGCGGTGAGCACTTACACCTATTCTTTTTGCCTTTCTTGTCTTGAGGTTGAACCCCTACAGCTTTATGAGGAAAGTCGAGCAACGCATCAAACTTTATTGCAGTGTAACTTCATCAGCCGACACTCATTCTACCTGTCGCTGGACAGCTGCAGCTAGCATTTTTCTGGAATTGGGGAAGAAGGCAAGCACTCTCACAGACCGCTACAAAAAGCTATCTATGAAATGCAAACACGTTGGTACCACAAGCGGCACGAAGTTCCCAGGTTGGCTGACACACAGTTATGAATGCGTCACTAAAAGCATGAAACACAACTGCACGTAAGCACAGAACTGAAACAATGCTGATAACACAGCTGGAAAAGAATTGAAAGAGACTTGCTTGTCCTCCTTGTGTAGGAGTTCCCTTGAGACCAATATTCCATGGATAAGTCTGGGCGACGGACACACATTCCAAACAGTAGTAGCAGCCCCATGCTGTACTTTTGCCTACTTCCCATGAGACTCAAACATCACTGTCATCAGCATGAGTCAATATGCAGGCGAACGACCCTCCGAGTGCGTGCCTTGTGAAGACTCCAGCTGGCCCAGTTGCAGTTGACTGCTGTGCCATGAGCTCACGTGCCTGAGTCAATGAGCAAAGAAAGAGAGAAAGAGAGAGAGAGAGAGAGAGAGAGAGAGAAGGAGATCGAGAAATAAAGCAAGAAACGGGGTCAAGCTGCAACGCATGTGGACTGCACTAATTGAAACGTGAGACTATTGCTGATGGTAAGCCTCCACTGCCTCTAGAGACTTTACCAATACAAATCGAGAAACCTTAGTGATCCAAAGTGATATGTGTGTTACGCTCCATTCGGATCGGCTCCGAGCTGCTCTAGACGGCTCAAGGAGTAGTCAGCCACCTCTGCAGAGGTTATGCCAAGCAAAGACCTGGGCTGACCCGTCACTCAAGGCTGTCTGACCTTTTTGTTCTGACAATAAGTCTAGAAGGATACCGTCAGCATGATAGAAACACTTATTCCTTGCTGAGTCTGAGACTTGTTGATTCCTGTCTGCAAGGTGAGGAACACTTCCGCAATGGCGGCAGCCCCACTCTCTGTCTGACCTCAGGCACCACCATTTGCTGAAGCATTACAAACTAGAGCCATTTTATTTTTATCTCTCTTACATTGATCTCCTGGCCTTTTCCGCCACCATGCTCCTGCCAAACGTCAGGACGCCTCTCCAACCGCATTCTAAATCGTCAGAGATCATAGGTGTTGTACCGGTGTGCAATGTGTGCAATGCGCTGTGTGTGTTTCGGCTCCTGCAGGAGCTGCAAAGAGGTCAACTTCTTCTGGTGCCAGGCCTGCGCCTCGCGCCGCAGCTCCTGAAACAAATCCGCGCGCGAAGGGAGATGTCTTGACATGGCTCGGGCACAAGCACAAAGGCGTGTCCTGTAGCAGCTCGAGGCGAGCCCTGAGCTTCCAAGCTTCAAGCTGGCCTCAAATGCGACTCTGAA
Organism: Effrenium voratum; assembly: GCA_963377175.1. Classification (NCBI taxonomy): domain Eukaryota; class Dinophyceae; order Suessiales; family Symbiodiniaceae; genus Effrenium; species Effrenium voratum. Next base: position 170,772 of record CAUJNA010000574.1, on the reverse strand, counting down.
GCAAAAGGAAAGTGAAGCTCAGACTAAGCCGCTGAAGCCACTGTTGTCTCTTCAAATTCCAGAAGGTCTACAGCCCATGTTGGATCGGCCAAACGCCAAAATTCTTTCAGACCAGCAGCTCTCCGCCATCCATGCCTCATGGCTAGCATCAGCCTCGGCTGTTTGAGAAACCTCATTGCATTTCCATGCAACTCAGCTCGACTAGCTTTCTGGAGCGTACCCTTTCGTGACAGGGCCGACTCGGATTGTCGAAGGCTCTTAGTGATGACGAGGCCTCATGCCCAGGACTTTGCCAGGCAGCTCGCGAGTAGCGCCGCTGAAAGCTCTGGCAGAGCTCAGCCTGATGACTGCAAAGGGCTGCAGCGCATCAGCAACCAAGCACGACCCCGCAACCCGCCTCGTGCTGTTGATGTGTGTATGTGAGTGAGCACATACATGTGTTTCTGTTCGTGGGTGGATGCGTTGGTCTGCCATCCGTTGTGTGAGGAATGTGTCAAGGCGTTACGTGGTTTGAGCAATCCTGCTTTCTGAAATCTTTAGCATTATGCTTTCCCCTGCTGTGCTTGTTTATCTGCATCCATGTACTCAAGCAAGTACGAACTGGCGATTTCAACTCAAAGTAACATGATCAGTTTCAAGCGTAGTGGAAGCGGCCTGATTGAGGAAAGGCCATCCACAAGTGCCCGAAGCAAACAACAATTCCCAGACTGAGTTCGAATCGTTTGTCCCGTTTCAGGCTTGGAGCTCCCACATCCTGTCTGCGTCTTGTCTGTGTCTGTGTCTGACTCTGTGTCTTTGTGTGTGTGTGTGGGTGTGTATGCGCGCTCAGGCAAATTAACATGGAAATCACAGCCAAAAGAAAGTCCCCTCTGCAAATCCAAGGCTCGATTCTCGCATGACCCCAGTCGAGCACCTGCTTCTGCAGCTGCGAACCTCGAAAGGACATGTGGACTGGGATATTGGCAACGCTGGGCATCCGTTGCAAACATAAATTGTGAGTATGCATGAATATCAAAACGCCGGTCAAGAGGCAATCCCTGCCCTACCGGTCGCAAAAGGCTGCTTAGGGGCCATTGATTCTGATCATCTCCCAGAGTTGCAAGCCCCTGGTCTGCTCAAGAAACAAGGGTTATTCGCAAGTTGATCGAGGAGAAGCTGAGACAGGTAAGGAGGATTGCTGACGTGAATGGCTTCTATTTTTTGATCATGGCGTTGCAATCGGTGCATAATCACACTCTGTTGCTTTCCAGGCAGCGAAGCTCCTGTGCAAGTCGAAACTTAGAGAGCGGCATCTGTTGCACTCGCTGGTTGTGTTTCTTGCGGCAATGTGTACGAGCAAAAATGGTTGTTTTCTGATATGCGCTTGAAGCTGGGCACGATTCCGATAGGCGTCAATATATTATGCGTTGGCACAAATATGTAGCAAACTTACACTGGAGAAAAATGAATTGATTTGGATGCATCCCAGTCTGACGGTATGACACTTTCACTCATGTTCAACTCCATGTCATAGCTCCTCACTTGGCTCGTCCCCCTCTGCCAGGCATGGCCTGAAAGCAGAATCACAAAAGGCTGACCGCAATGTCCAATGGCAAAAATGCAGCACTTGCCAACTCTGCAGGACTTCTTTTCAGCTTCGCTGGTCTGATTGTATCGGGCCAAGCTTCCCCAGTTCTCTCCTTCGCTGGCAGCCGGCTAAGGCCGCCGACAGCCGACAAAACTCGAGTCTGTGGTGCCAAACGGCCCCTTGTAAGCACTTCTTGCCGGAGGGAGGCTGGTCTGATTCGTTGTTGTAGCATCAAGTGGTTAAGAAATAAGCCCCACCGCCACAGCTCACACGGGCAGACTTTCAGATCAATTGATTAATGCGCAGCATGTGCACAAATCAGTGAAACTAGCTTGTGTTTGTTCAACCAAGCAATTGAGGAGAAGTTCGTGCCATGCGCCTTGTTGGCATGCTACTTTAAAAGGAAATTCAAATGAAACGGCCCTCTGAAACGGCTTTCTCGCCGCTTCAATGACCCGAGCTCTTAGGCAGATGCTCCAATACTAGCACCTGAAAAAGATCCAGGTCTAAAGTTTCACAACGTGACATTGACAGTGACGAACGTTGGAGCCTGAGCCTGAAACTTCCCGGGTCCAAACAGGTGCAGGTGGCAAAGGCAGTGTCGACTGGTCGACCTCCTCGTCTTGGGGTCGAGATGCTTGCACGTAGATCTGGAATGCTACTGGGTCCTCCTGCAGGCTCTTCAGGAAGAATCGGAAATAGTCCTTTGTCGTCTCATCAGTGGAGCAACATATAGTGGAACAAGAAGCGGGTAGAAAAAACAAATAACTAAGCAAAGTGAGCAAAGCTTTATGCAACTCAACCCTCGTAGACCCGCAAGGCTTGTCTTCAAAATAGCGTCAGCGTGAGCTTGTGCTGGATCTGAAGATCTTGTCTTCAATGGCGTTTTGGCAAACTTGCACCACGGCAGTGACATGTTTGCATGCGTCATCAAAACAGACTCTACAGCTCAGCCGTTTTGAGCCTGAGTGCCATCTCAGATTGCGATAAATCATACGGTGCAGTTGCTTCTGAAAGCCTACAGGTGTAAGCGACGGTCAGCAGCTTTCAAAATGCAAGCGCACCTTACGCTCTCAAGCTCAGTCTCGGTTTCCTGCAATTGTTCAAAGCCACAATGTGCAGCTTGTGCAAAGCATGGGTGCAAGCCACATTATAGCGATTGGTGGGACTATGCGACTGTGCAGAAATTGAATGGTGCATCTCCTGGTCGTCATTCAGTGCCTTCCACCATGCCTGCGATGCCAAGGCCCATTCAAAGTGCACGGTGCGCCAAGGTGGGGCTTGTCCAAGGGGCTCGTCAGATTGGTCACCTTTGAACTATCCAAACACTGAAACTTGCGAAGGGGCAGCATGAAGTTACAAAATTGCCGAAAAGGACTTGTTAGAGGTCGGTAGGAGAGAAACCTGGAAAGAACTATGCTCAGATTTGAATGGGGCAGCAAAGCAGGAGAGGAACATGCACCATAAGTTGATAGTCCTGGAAACTGCAATTTGGGAAACTGTAATTTGTAGCGTGCTACCTGTCTTTGGTGAGCTCTCAGGGCGAAAACCAGCTTGCTGTCTAGACGTCCAAGTTGAACTGCATCGTACGCCCTTCGCGAAACAACTGTCAAATCTACTGGATTTCCCGCGCTGACGCTGCTCACTACTACAAATGGTAAATGATGGATGCTGATGCTCATCAAGGTGTTCACAAGCTGATTGGCAGACCATGGTTGCGTTCTTCCAACAATCAGGACAGCCTTTGTGGTTGCTCCTGTCACGGATGACACACAATTTGATAAATCGGAATCGGTGTCTAGCAGAGATAACACCAAGAAGCGCTGTACAGTGCAAACCGACTGAGACTAGACGAGGTACAGTTGACGGCCACCTTCATTTCCAATCAGAAATGTGAGGTGGCATTCTTACAAATATTCCTGAAGCCAATTGTGCCGTTGTGAGACACACAACAGCAAAGCCAGAGAGGAGGACAGCAACAAAGAGGCAAAATCAAGTATGCGAGAGACACTCGGAGAAGATTTGATGAAGTAGCGAGGAAGTAAGCACAACAGAAAAGTAAGTGAAGACTCAAGAAGCAAGCACACACACTAGTATCAGGGAAATCATGAGAGCGGTGGACAAGCAACTGGAAAACGCAAAGAAGAACTAGCCTGGGATTCGAACCACTGCCTGCGTGGAATCAGCATTGGCATACGTTTGTTTTTGGCCCGAACTGACTCCAATTGACCTTGCAAACCCAAGTGCACTCGAGCCTTCGGCGCCTGCGATGCAGGGCCTGATTGGGAGTCGCCATGCACAAAAAGGCCAAGACAGAGCCTCGTTATAATTGTGAAAACAGATCAACCAAAGCCAAAGCACTTCATTGGCAAACTGCAAGATAGCTGGGGCATCATGAAATGGGCATACTGGTGGCAGAGCAACTGCCTTGGTGGGTGACACTCTCGGGGGTTCCGAAGGATCGGCCTCTGTTGGCTGCGTCCAACTCGCTGAAAGCTTGCTGTCGATGGTCCACGGAGGCACGAAGACTATTCACAACCTGCCTGTCGGCAGTGCAGCTCAGTCGTCTGATGCTGTCAAAGCGGGTGGTCACGAGCTGGTTGCTCTTGGCCACGCATGCGACAAGCCTTCTCTCTCTCTCTCTTTGCATGATCTTAGATATTGTGTTCCTTAATTGTTTGGTCTATATTAATTTAGACCACTTGCCTTCCCCCTGCTTGAGCTACTCCATTTTGCTTGGAGCGACTGGTGTTCCAGCTCTGAACAAGAATGAACCTTCAAGTTGCTCCGCGCCTGAGATGGTCTGACAGGTTCTGCAGCACACTGTGACGCTGCTCAAAGCCCAGCTCTGCCTCGTCCAGAAGTTCCTGGTCTGCCTTGGCATTTTGAGCTGTTCAGGGTTCTCGTGATCGCCAACTCAGGCCAGACTAGTCGGAATAAGGGCAGGCAGGGAGGCAGGCAGGCACACAACAAATAGATAAGCAAAAACTTAGGTGGACAACACACAGGAAAGAGGGAAAAAGGAAAGATGGATGGAGATAGATAAACTGACAGCAGGCAAACAACAATAAATAGATAATAGAATGGACAAGACAAATGGCAAGGAAAACGACGGATGGACGCATGGGCGGATGGGTGGGTGGGTGACTGGTGGATGGGTGGATGGGTGAAAGGGTGGATGGTTGGTGGATGTATGGATGTATGGATGTATGGATGTATGGATGTATGGATGTATGGATGTATGGATGTATGGATGGATGGATGGATGGATGGATGGGTGGGCGACTGGTGGATGGGCGGACGGATCAAGAGGTGCATCTGTGACTGTGAGGTGTGTGATGTTCGCACGCACGTACACCCAAATTGCCGTGGCCTGACAGCAGTGAACATCATCAAACTTCTCCAGACCATTCACTTCTGGCGTGATCTAGGCATTTCAGCCCTGAGTTCAATCATTATTTTGCAGGCCAAGCGCTCCATGAGTTAGCTCTGCAAATCGATGCTTTAGCGATGCCGCTTTCATCCGCTCACCTGGGTTCTCAATTTTGCTGGCAAAGCAAAACTCTCCACAGCAGCAGCAGCAGCAGCAGCAGCAGCAGCAAAGGCAACGTCAGCGACAGAATGCTTCCACAACTAGGCAGCACCAGGATAGATCTTGATTCTGTGCAACCCAAGCTCCACAGAAAACCCGCCACGCGACATTTCACAGCTTTAACACGGCAGAAAACAGTTGAAGTGATACCTTGGCGTCAGCCAGCCTTTCAGGTACTACCCTGTTCAGGGGAAATAGTCAGTGCGCAAAGGCTCCGTGACAACAATCTGGGGTCCTTCACTATGTCCAAGGTGTCAAGCCCATTGCCACCATGCGTCGCTTACGGTTGAGGGCCTCTTTGGCCAAAGCTGCTGCCTGCACCTCGGCAAAACTAAATGCCGCACACCACATGCTTCAAACCCTCCCATTGCGCTTGAAAATCGCTGAACATTGCCAGCGTTCCAAGGCACCAGCAAGAATCGTGCATTTGTTCCCTGTCAAGATTTGCAGCCATGGCACCATCTCTGCTGGGGGAGGCGCATCCGTGGCCTGTCGCTGGATGGAAGGCATCGCTCTTGCTCCCTCAAGACTCCGAAGATTCCACACTGCAATTTGAAAACGTTCATGTTTGAAAACAATTGCACCTTTCAAAATTCGCCTCGGCCCCAAGGGGGCCAAGGGCGCTCAGACCTTCCCCAACCCCTTCCCCACCCCGGACCAACCCGCCCCCCCTCACCCATGTCTGCTGGCCCTCAGATCCTGTCCGGCGGGCCTTGTTGTCGGCGTCCTTCAAAAAATAGTCTGTTGGTCCCGAAAAGCATGACCTCCTGCTGGCCAGAGGCCTGTCTCCCCTGTCTGAGACGAACCTGACAGCCCAACCCAACCAGCAACCCACACAAGCAAGGCCCGCGGCCCGCCAACGCAGCGCCAGCTGCAGCCAAGCAAGGGACACGTCAGACAAACCAGCCTTGTCATGTCTGAGACTCACGTGTCTGAGACTAGCCTCGGGCCCAGCCCAGTGTCTGAGACTCACCCCAGGCCCAGCCCAACCAGCAACCACCCAAGCAAGGCACATCCCAGGCCGCCTAGCCCAGGCCCTCCACCAACCAACCCAAGCAAGACCCAGCCCAGCTCGCCCTGTCCTGTGCATCGCTTTGCCCTTGCCTCGGGGATTCTCATGACATCAATTGGTCCAACGACGCCAGAACCTGTCCATGCCTGAATCGCCTTGACCAGCTCTGCTGTTTGCAGTCGATCCACAGACGCTGCGCGCTCGGCTTGGCCGAGGCGGGCAACGCGCAGCGTTTACAATAAAGCACCCAAACAAGCAGCTCGATTTGAAGAAACTGCTGTTCGTGGCGCACAGCATCTGAAAACTTGGCACCCACCGATTGGTCATGCCTGTTGCTTCCGCTGTAATGCAGCCTGATGGCACCGTATAGATGTGCGCATGTGTGAGCTGCGCATTCTCCAATGTTTGAGCTGGCATTTCATGTGCCTTGGTGGCAAAGTCGCCTTTTGCGGCTTGTAAGAATTCAACAAGTTGGATTCCCGTGAGGCATCCCAAGCATTCACTCCTTTGTCCACCATCAGAGCAGCTCGTTGGATCTGAATAGCACGTAGTTGAAGAAACCCATATTGAATCATATTGACTAGAATGGAGCAAAAGCTTGTGTCCGCTCACCGGCTTCGCTATAGCTTCATGTTCAGGGTGGGCCTCTCTTGCTTGTGCTTGAGCTCTGCAGACTCTACACTGCCTCCGTGCAGCAACGCCAATGATGTCACGGTCCATCATTTGCTGCACCAGTCGAGTAGTCTAGCAGTCTAGCAATCGTGCTGAGCTGAGACATGCTGCCCAAGCGTTGGGATGTCTGCAGTTGATTGAAAGTGGTGCTAGTTGCCCGTGCCTCGGACAGCTATCACAACGGCACAACGCAGTACCATCCGTGCCTCCAGACGTTCGACAAGACTCCCCAGACGGCTGCGGAGCAGCAGCAAAGCGGGAGCGCCAGCACTGATGCTTCCATGAGGATCCTCAGTCCTAGGATCAAGAGCACGAATAAGCACGCTAGCCCTCGAACAGACCTGAACGGTTGACTTGTGTGCAATGGTCTTGCCATGCCTTGCCCCTGTTTCTGCCAAGAGACTCCAAGCCTGAGCTGGTCCTGCCAATGGACTTCACAGCGCAAAAGATAAAAAAACAGATGCAACGCAGAAACTTCCTGTCAAGCTTCAACCGAATGAAAGTGCTCTTTGCTACTCAAGCGCAATGGCCATGGCACCTTGCGGATACTGGAGGTATACCCTTTGCTGTGCCACCTGGTCAATTCACTGGGTTGATTGCGATACATCTGCGCACCTTCAAAACAATGCTGGGTTGCCAGAACTAATGCAAGATCAAGCCACTTGACAACGCATGCTTTGCTACGTCGAAAAGGACTTCGCGCACAAAATCCCTGACTTTTTGCTTATCCTGGCGAGAAACCACGTCTGTGTGGCTTTCATGCTTCTCAATCACAAGATGCGTGTGTGTGTGTGTGTGTGTGCGCGCTAGCGTGCCTTGCCTGCTCCTCTTGGCGTTTGCCTTGCACAGCATCCCTATGCAGCTTCTCACGGACGTGGCGTCGCTGCGCATAGGCATTCTCTCCTTGGCGTGCAACAGGATGCGCTGTCGCTTATATGCCTGCTCCACGATCAATTTCCACAGAAACAACCAGAATAAACTCTGATGTCTCGTTTCGATCGCTCATGCCTGCCTCGTATTTCTGACAATGCAGCTGCAGTGACTAACTGGCAGGCAATCTCAGCTAACTGAGCCGTAAGCGTTTCTTCTTCCAATCTTTCAACTCCTGAAGGTCAAAGAGACGAGCATGCCATAAAGCGGGTCAATCAGAGCAATCATAGCAACAGCGGTACGTCAACCTCGAACGCTGGGCTTGCCCTTCAAGACATGGCTTTAAAATGCCAACTCGTAGTCACAAAATCGAAGGAGTAAGCAACGCAAAGAATGAATCGATGAAGATAGCATATCTTTCGATGCGCTTCCACGCCGAGACGATGCCTCTAGGTAATGGGCGCAACGGGCCTCTGCCACCTGCTCAGCCAGCTGTGCAGCGCCACCGCTGGCAAGCTGCAGCCGCGGGTCCCGCTTCTCACGGGTGACCTGAGCAAAGGGCCAAAAGTACCAAAAGTACCACAGGTGCAACAAACGCCTCAACAAAGTCAACACACCATGGCAATTTACCCCCGTGCTGTCGCTCCCAGCAGCAAACATCTGACTCTCAAACATGGATAGAGATTCATGTCCGCTTCAAATGGTCTATGGCTCTCTGCGGTCTGTGAAGAGACAGAATGAGCACTAATTGACGATTAAGAGAAAAAAACATATCCTGCTGTTATCGTCCTGAAGCAATTGGAGCAAGAAATGGATTGAGGCAAAGCACCCCAACGCTCAACGAAAGTGTTCCCAGGGCGTGAGCAAGCCAAACCCGCATGATGAAAAGCATGCTGGCTGGTGGCTCGGCGGGCTGTCAGGGCATCTGCGTCGAACTCCACAATGTTGTGAATGCTTTGAACCTTCAAGCACTAGGGGCAAAAAGATGTGCTGCAATGCTGGGAGAGATGATTCAACAATCATCATTAATTCATGAAGCTCAATAGTCAAGATCTTCCTGATAGCTCGCGGCAATAGCACGAAGCTGCAATGGTTGCAAGGCTTCGTTTCAAGCATCGCTGTCAGTCCTTTACCAAAATAATAGCTTTGTCGAAAGTTGCTGCTGGCTAATGGAGACACTAGCAAGGATTGCCTCCTGCAACTTCTTCTCGAGTTCCTCTATCGCCTTCCAGCCAACCAGCTCTCATGGGAAGTGATTCTGCAATCGAATGAGAGATTGATGCATAAACCCCCACCGTCATGTAAGTTTTGCAGGTACGGGATGACAGCGAATGTGCATGTGCTTTCACTGCATGTTTCAAAGGGGACTGTGCATCTCGCCGGCAGAGCTCTATTCCAGGGCAACTTCCTACGCTCGCGCCTTCTCCACCTGTGGTAGTTCGACCTGCATCAACAATGAAAGCCAGCGAGAGAGAAAGAGAGAGAGAGAGAGAAGCTCTGAGCCGACAAAAGATGCCATCGTGAACCAAATCCCTGCCCCCAGATATTGACATAGGGAGATAGAACAAAGGCTCAAGTAAACAAAAGATGTCACACCCATAGCAGCCGTAGGGTTTGAGCTCAAGATTGTTTGACGAGAACTCAAAAGGCTTTGCCTGCCGAGAAGCCTGCACGGCAGAGCGCAGGTCCTTCGGCTTGGCCATGGCTCATGCCTCTGGTCCTACCGGATCTGGGAGCCCAGCTAAGAGCAAAGTTCAATGCCGTTCAAAGAGCAAACATCCAGCATCACATTCAAAGCATATTGCGTACGTGCTGGCTAGTTGGTCCTGCAAATGCCAAGACAAGGCTGCAGTCTGTCCCTAATTTGTTCTTTGCATGATTTGAGGCCACTGCCATCTCAAGCTTGATACAATCGTGGCATGATGACTTGACAGTGTGCCTTGTCAACCTGGATTGAGATGATTGCACGTCAACTGGCCAGCAATGCCCGGTTTCCGAGAGCTGCGCTTATCCATGCGTTCATCCGAACACACCTTGTCAGCATGATGCTCGGCAAGGTAACACACAGCGAAGGCACGTCGACTTGCAAGTGACGGACTGACTGACAAGGCAGCACATACATCCCACATTGCAATCACATGTTGGTTTTTGCAAAACTAGTTCTCCTGAAAACTGCCCTTCCGCTCCCCTTTCGCAAACCTTCCACGCACTTCCGCGCCCATGTAAATCTACGTACAAGTTATCACTAATTGTCGACCAATGTTTTTGTTTTCTGGCCCTTCTCTTCCGCGCACACAGTGGGAAGCTCATGCCATGTAAGCCTGGAAATTCGGAACACTAAGCCGAATACATGGGTTTTAGCACGACGCCCACATGAGATATGGTCTTCAATGTCCTCAACATGCTCTAGGAGCAATCAATACACGGGACGCAAAGAAATCCTCAAATGAGCCACGGTCAGTTATGCCGTTCCAGGACATATTCGCCTCGGCCCCAAGGGGGCCAAGGGCACTCAGATCTCTTTTCCAAAGAGAATCTTTGCTTGTCCCCCCCCCACCCCCCTCACCCACATCTGCCGGCCCACGATCCTGTCCGCCGGGCCTTGAAATTTTCGGGGTTCGTCACCATCCAGATCCATCAGACCAGCACAAAACCCAAGCATAAGCGCAGGTGATATCCCCAACAGCATGCGGTGCTCTTTTTTTGTGCTCGCACTACCCCGCAGCCCTCGCATAGTGAGTTCTCTCGTGTTGTGGAATCTGGGCCATAGACAATTGGATACTTTCGAACCTCCAATCACCCTGGTATTGCTATCTGGTCGTTCCCTACAACCCCCCTTGGGAGGTGGTTTGGGGTGCACAGGTCAATCACTTGACAGCTGCAGCCAATGCACTCGCGCCAGCCGCCGTCCAGCACAACCACCTGCCTGGGCGCCTCTGCCAGGCTCTGAGCCTCAAATGGAAAGCGCCGAAAGCGCCTCAGCCTATGGACAGATCGCCTGACGTTCCCTTTCGGGCTATGATGGCTATGCTCACGCCGTGGCTGCGGTAATTAAGCTT
>CAUJNA010000574.1:117500-155000 GCA_963377175.1 Effrenium voratum | reverse complement strand
GGGGCCTTGAGGTGATGCTGCTATGAGGTCGCTCTCCTGCGGCTGCTCCAATGCCTGAAATCGGAACACGATGCTGCGCCCTAACAAGCCTGAAGCAAATGCTTGACCAATCTCTTGCTTTTCGGGACTCTGGTAGCAAGGATGTTTCTGCTACCTAGACAAGGCAGGTCTGCTGAAGAACGGCGGTTGACTCTCCACTCCTGAAGGCCCTGCCTCCACACTCGCCGTCATGAGGTTAGTCAATTCCCTTCTGCCTCAGCAACAGCCTCACACGCAACAGAATTCTTCAACATGTACCATGATTATCAGACAATATCCCCACTTATTGTTTTACAGTCCCAGACTCTCTGAAACATTTGTTTCCGGGATGTGCTGCATCCGATTTTCAGGAATCAAAGCTTCTCTTCATGCAATGAACCTCGAATGCCATCAGTTCTCAAGCCACAAGGGAGTGCTGCCACCGGCCACCGGAGAGTCAGTAGTAAAGTCCCGGGCTCGGAGATTTGGATAAACGTCAAGGCCATGGCTCGCAGGATGTGCTGCAGGGTGTGGCTTTGGAAGGGTGGTGTGCTCAATCAAGCCGGCGGGTTAAGCATAGGGAACATAGGTCGCGGTTGAATCCAGTCTTCTGACTGGTGAGCAGATTATTCAACATCAACCAAAAGGATGTAATGATAGAAAGATGGGCCCGAAAGTCCACTACTCTGGTTGTGTGTGTGATTTGGTCAGCTTTGAATGATCCTCAGAAAGCTACTTCAGAATGTATCATGTGGTCAATTCTCTGAGGATGTCAGCCAAGGCGGAACATTGACCGCTTCCAAAATCTCCTCTGGGCGCAGACAGAACGTAGTATGTCGTGGTGTTGAGTGCGTAAGTTCACATCCCGTGGACTGCCACACGGACATTGCTGGCCTTGTTTCCTCTCTACACAACAGAGAGCTGCGCACCTACGTCTACCTCTGCAAAACTCTATTCACATGACGATTTCACAAGGTCGTTAACGTGGGCTTGCTTTCGCAAGCCGAGTAAAGAAGCTCAGGCGTAGGACCGGGCTACCTGTCAAACAATTGGCGCACATGGATTTTACGCTCAAGTGGCAATCGATGGGCGCTGCTCATGGCCAGTAAGCACCAGACCGCCGGGCCAGCCACATAGCCAAGGCTCCACACAGTGCAGAGGCACATGCGACCAGAACTATATGTGGCCCATCTTGCTTTTCCTCACAATGGGCTATGCCAAGCGACAGGGTAAAGTCAAAACGGCTCAAGCAATTTGTGTTAGCCTGCAAAGGCAACTTTGTCCAGACAAGGAAACTGTGCCGCCAGGAAACTTGGATAGGTGCCACCACCACTCCATTGCCCTGTCGCTCGGAGCATGTGTGGTTTTCCAGTCAGTCGAATCTGGCTGCAAGCACCTGCCTGCGCCAGGGCCTGTGCAGGCACTTCCTCTTCGTCCTCTTCGGCCATAAGTTGCCGCCACCAATCCTCATGCAGAGCTCTCAGTCAAAACTTAGTCCGAAAGCAGTACCAAAATTATCCGCCTTGTCATGGGGCCTGGATAGAAGCTCATTCTTGTGTGCCAGTCCAACAAGCTAAACAATTATTTGTCGGCTCAAAGACACAAAGCATCCCTGGCGAACAAGCAAACTATTTGCAACCCGCATTGCAACAGGGTGCAGCATGTTGTGTCGGATTTTTGTTTTTTGCCGATGCATCGCCTTGCACAGCCGGATTTTGTTAACGGAAGGTTACTTTGAGTTCCACGATTTAAAAGGTTCTAGGCAACAAAATGTCTCAGCCGTGGGTCGCCTTTCTGGGAGTGCTGGCCACCCGCCAACTGTTCAAATAAACGCAACTAAGTTGAGGAACCGGAAAGGGCTTTGTGGCCGTGACCTGAAAGTAGACAATTCAACTCGTTAGTTGTCCATGGCCATCCCTCAGCTACGTTTGAGGATCTCAATAGCCAAACAGTCACAGATCCAACTACTCGGCTGCAGTCTTCGTCCAAGTCTCCATTGTCCTTTCAGTCTGAGAGATTGACATCAGGGGCTTCATACAGGAGCTCAGTGACCAGAACAAGTCCGGATGCTCAAACTCCTGCTGGGAAAGCATCAGCTTAATACCTGAGCAAAATGCGGTTCAACCTGCTGGAGTGCTATCAACGACAAAGACCCGTGATGGCAAGAACCTCTATGTCTTCCTCTCACACAAGCGACAAGCTAATGACATCCAGCTACACATCGCCAAGCGTTCTGCCTCTGGATTCACATCAGCCATGTCAGGACTATCAGGATCATCCAAAATGGTAGGCCCCTTTTGGATCGGAAAAAGCCAAAGAAGCAGCAGATCCAATGGCCAGGCGACGGTGGCGCTCCTTTGGAGCGGCAAAGCAGGCCGGGCAGTTGTCGGCAATCACCGGCAGCCTGGCGCTTGAGTCGCGAATGAAGCATCTGACCTCTGACCTGTGTACTGATTGAACAAATTGAACATGAAAATACAGTGTGTACAAGCTACGTACTCGGTGAATAGGCAAGCACAGCCCGGGCACCTGTTGTCCTTGGCAAACTGCGCCAGCGTCTTTTCGCGCACATGCGCCAAAGGTCTGCAGACTCGCAAATCCTTGGCCGCCACTGCATAATTGGCCTGGCGCTGACTCGATAGGCAACAGGACATCTTTATGAAAATCGCTTGGAATCCAAAAACACTTCACCACAAGCCTTCATGGTGCGCAGCGAGCCGTTCCGGAAAGCTGACATGAGGAACGACTCGGCGAAATCGTCCAAATGCCTTGAACTGATAAATCACCAGGCAAGGTCACAAATTGAAGCTTCAATTGGAGGAAATTTCCACGAAAGCCCTTAGCAGGCAAAAAAACATGTACATGAATACAAAGAACAAATGCAGAGCAGCAGTCGCATCAAGACTCCCTTCGACTTGTAAAGCGTTCATTTCCCAGCAGTCTTTCCCTCTATCCCTCTCTCAAACCCTGCGAAATGCTGCTAGATCACAGCAGACCATAAAATGCTGCTCTAACCCTTACGATTCACGATCTTTGTGGAAGTTGATCCAAGTGGATCGTCAAGCCCACCCTGCATTCAAGGCGCTGCCCGAGGCAAAGGACCTCGGAGAAGACTCACTGCATCTCAAGTCCCTACAATGCTTCAAGCCCTTCCATAAACATATTGAGCGAGCACTGGGCTGAGCGGGCTCCCAAACGCATCTGATCCTGTCGCCTCGAGGTGGGATTTGTCCTTCAAAGGCATGAATCCCCAACAAGTCTAAACGACTGCTATCGCTGATCGCACCGCACGTCCGAATTCATGAATCTTGGAACATGGAACTGATGCAAATGTGTAAAAGGCTTCGGTCTAACTACGCCCCCGACTGGTACTAGTTCAGTGCAAAACCCGCCACCAATTAGAGCTGAACCGCAAGGTCTCACACAAAGTAAATTTCCCCACATGCATGTTGTCGGGCAAGATGCGTTGTAGTTGTTCTCTCGCATACAGGTATACCTAAGATGAAGACTACTGGTCAAAGTCAGAGTGCTGACTGCAAAGCAGCTCATTCTGGTCGTGTGAGGAGTCTAGCCAATGGTCTGCCCAAATCGAAGGACTTGCTTGAAACTCCGAAGTGAAGCGCCAAAGTGCAGCATGCCTCGCTTCATGCGAGCGCAAAAAGAGCCTCAACTGTCAGAGTCAGAGTGGCAGTACTTGCATGTGCCATGCTTGTCATGCTTGTCATGGTTGTCATGCTCATCCTGCGTTGCACGCGCATTTGAATTGGAGCCTAGCAGCATATGGAGGGCTTCTTGGGATCCAGGTGGCATTTGGCCATTTCAATGAGTGGCTTCGACAAGAAGTGGTAGGTCACACCCAGCGCCTTCAAGTAGTCCTCGGCATTTTACATTTCACAATTTATTTTAAGTTCAATCAAATGCCATTCAATGTCTATAGACTGTCTATGCCTTTGCCGCCAAAGAAATGCCAGGTCAAGTGTCTATGAGGGGCTCGGGCTTGAACTCGGGTGTCTCCGGGTTCACCGTAGCCGCGGCAATGCTAAACTTCACAGGTGAACGCCGCTGCAGCTCTAGAAGCACATGCAGCATTGTGAGGCTATCCTGGAGAGTCAGGTCCAAGTTCTGGAAAAACATTGTTGGAATGGCCCCTCTGACTCTCGAAGCGATTTGGACATGCGCCAACAGCGGAGAACAAAATCTGCGAGACCTACCAAGTGAGCTACACAGTCCTTGCCGCCGGACAAGCCGACTAGCAGTCTGTCAGCTTCGCGGATCATGTCATACCTGCATCGCAAAACATCCCGAGTGACATACAAAAGCAACCTCCGTTGCAACAGCACATAGTGCTATGTTCTGTCAAGCTGCTCCTTGATGGCTCCCGCCACTTGGCTTCGCAAGGACTTTGGCACTTTAGGTGCAATGGCGGTGCTCGGATAAGCCGGCGCCGGACCTTTGTACAGATGAAAGCAAACTGAGATTAGCTGAGCGTTTTCGACATGTTTATATACTCCATGTACGAGCTTGCTTACTCAATCAAGCAATGGCCTGTGCATGAGACTGATTGAAATCGCACAGGCCCAAACCTCTCTCTAGACTTAGATCACATCCCTTGCGCGAGAAATGCTACCTGCCCGTTGATGCCGACACATTCAGCCAAAGGCTCAATGACCTGCACTGTCGAACTCTGAAGCATCCTCCTCAACCTGCGAAGAACGAAATGATGAATGGGCAAGCAAAATACAAAGCTTGGCTAGTGCAAGCTGGACGTGTATGAGTCGGCCCCCGCCTCCCCGAACTCAAATGGTAGCACTTCAACTTCGCAGGGGGCGGGCAGTTCCTCGCTCTGCCCTGTGCTATCTGCGGTGCTCTGTGCTGAGCTTACGCTAGAAACCTCAAAAATGGAGTGGGTCGGACCTTGGCGTGCGGGAGACCACAATTTGCTCAGTCTTACGCCAAACACCAATCTCCGATCCATCGATCGGTCCGCAAATAAGTCTGCGACGGTCCACCGCCTGCTATGACGTGCGCGAGCAGCACGGCACTGCGACATGCAGCATCAAACCCTGCCTTCGCTGCCGTGAATATTGCCCCCTCTGCCGCCAGCCGTGGCTGCGTCCCACCAGCAAGCAGCACCTCTGAAGCGTCTGTGGGAAGCGCAAACCAAACCTCAGTGCAAAATGACATCTGACCAAATAATCGGCCTCTGAGCACCTTGAGTTGAAGTCCCATGCAAGCAATTAAAGGCCATCTGCCAGCTGCGCTGCTCATCGGACACTTCCAGCGATGCCAAAGTGTCATTGAGCTTCTTAATCACAGCCAAACACATGTGACCATGCCTGCCTGCAAGCTTGAAAGGTTGAATATTCATGTCCGTATTACGAAAGTTGGGGGCTCTGGCAGGATGAACTGCTGCAAAAAACGACGCATCATACCATGTGTATATAGCAAGGCGCCAGGTGTGCATACTCTGCATCCAGAAGGGGGCAACGTGTCGACGACAATGGAATCGGATTCTCACCTGCACCGCATTCCCCGAATTGCCTCAACAACTTCGATTCCCCCTGACCTCTTGTTTGGCCCAGCAAGCATGATTCCATGTCACTCTGTTTCCTGAAGGAGGTTGATGGGTCGAGCTTGAAAGGTCTTGCGATTGGCTTTTGCGGGGACTCTCTGTCAGGCCCTATCGTGCCATCTCAGAACACCTCTGTATACATAAAGTCCGCAAGCGAATCATGAGATCTGCCTGCTTAGGTTCAAACTGCACAAAGCCAAAGACCTCCGAGTGTCATGTGATGTCGTGCCCTCTGAGTCACAATCAACACCTGGTGATCAGTAAAGGAGTCTATTCAAAACCATGTACAGAATCAAAAGAGCAGCCGCAGCATTCATGGTTGAGGGACTTACTTTACTAGCCTTTGAGTCTATCCTGTCTTGTTTCGTGGCTCATCTGCAACCTCTAGCGCTCATCTCACCTATCCTCACAGCGGTCGACTCCCCGCCCACAGCTCGAACAACTTCTCAAAGCCTCTGAAGCTGCTTGTCAGCGCAGCATCTGCTGCTGCCAGAACATCCTGTGGGGGCGTCTGCTCCTGACAGAGGAGTTTGTTCTCTATCTCTGAAACCTCCAGAACTGCAGCTAGATTGCACTTCATGAATGGGAGCAGGGCCGTAGGGATCCGAGTGTAAAGCTTTGAATCAAGCTTGTGCATTCTCGTTAGAGACAAAACTTCTGCACCCTGACTTTGTCACTCCTTGGCTTTATGCGATGTCTCCAGTTCTCGGAGTGTGTTCTGCAGGACGGGCGGTGCAAGAGAGGAGAGCCAGGCTCGATCCTCGCAGCTGAGCATATTTGCACCCGAATTGTGTGGGCAGAAGGCAGCAAACTGCCTGGCCAGTTGACACCGCTCCTGCTGCGGCGTGGCAAGACGGTGGTACCACTCCCCTGTCTCTACGCAGAAGCTGTATGCTGGCAGCAGTCGCCAACCATGGGTAGCAACCCAGTCCTCAGCTAAACAAACAGAAGTCGCAAACAAGTATGTGCGTGACTGCTTGTGACTGCTTGTGACTGCTTGTGCCCAACTCGTTCAAAGCAAACTGATCAGAACATCACAAAGACAATCTGCCGTCCAAAGGACAATGGCTGAAGCCATCAACTCCAGGTCACTTTGAGACATGGTAAAGTGCACGCCCACACGGACGAAACCTGCACAGTGCAATGACATCATGAGCAATCGCAATTGCAATCCCACCTGGTCGCAGCACCTCCTGCGCCGATCGCATGAGTGCCTGGCAGATTGGCAGACTGGCAGAAAAAACTCCAAGGTCTCCATGCATCCCGGTCCTTCCCGGTCCGTCCCGGTCCGTCCCGGTCCGTCCCGGTCCGACGCATCGGTCTCCGTCCCGCCTCATCAAAGGCCTTGGCCGTCGTGGGGTCGATGCCCAGCAGCTGCTGGGCATAGGGCCCCGCACAGGCGCAGCCTCCCCTGGCCTGAACTCCGAAGAGGTCATTGAGCCTCACAACTCAGCTCCCCGACGGAAGACTTGAAGAACATACAAACATATACAAACTGAACACCCTTCTGCCCAGCCACAGAGCTACCACATAGTTGTAGTGCAAATATAGGCCGCCTTCTGGTGAGTTTCCGTAGCGGATCATGAAGGACACGATTGCAGCACGCGGCTGCGAAAGATCTGCCTTGCCAAGCACCTCAATGCCTCAAGGCAGTGGGCAACATGAGCCATGGTCAACGACAGTCAATATTGAGTGTCCCCAACTATCATTGGATGTTGGTGAGTGAACCTCTACTGTATACAATCGGTACTGGCCGCTTGGTGAGTGTAGGTGAGTGTACTGTCATCCCCTCCTACAGTACATGACGCATGGTACCTGCTGCCTGGTGGGTATGGGTCAAAATCCGCCGACATTGCTCGGCGTGTCGGATACTTAGTAGAGGATAGAGGATAACCCCCCCCCCTAACCCCCCCCCCGCCCGACGTCTATTACGTAGGGGGGGGGGGGCCCACGTACCGCGCGGCAATTTGATGACGTTCCACTAAACGTAGTCTTCGGGGAGCCGGTGTCGCAAAACAGGGGTCCCAGGCTCGATTCCCCCTGCCGGCTTTTTTGCTGGCTTGGGCGCCGAAAATCTGGAAAAACTCAATGTTGTTGGACGTCCTCTTTGCGAAAACGCTAGAAAAACCGTGCTTTTTTTGCGGGAAATACGTACATACATGCATGAATGCATGCATGCATGCATACATACATGCATGCATACATACATACATACATGCATACATGCATTACATACATACCTACCTACCTACATACATACATGCATTACATTACATTACATTACATTACATTACATTACATTACATTACATTACATTACATTACATTACATTACATTACATTACATTACATTACATTACATACATACATACATACATTACATACATACATACATACATACATACATACATACATACATACATACATACATACATACATACATACATACATACATACATACATACATTACATACATACATACATACATACATACATACATACATACATACATACATACATACATACATACATACATACATACATACATACATACATACATACATACATACATACATACATACATACATACATACATACATACATACATACATACATACATACATACATACATACATACATACATACATACATACATACATACATACATACATACATACATACATACATACATACATACATACATACATACATACATACATACATACATACATACATACATACATACATACATACATACATACATACATACATACATACATACATACATACATACATACATACATACATACATACATACATACATACATACATACATACATACATACATACATACATACATACATACATACATACATACATACATACATACATACATACATACATACATACATACATACATACATACATACATACATACATACATACATACATACATACATACATACATTACATTACATTACATTACATTACATTACATTACATTACATTACATTACATTACATTACATTACATTACATTACATTACATACATACATTACATACATACATACATACATTACATTACATTACATTACATTACATACATGACATGACATACATTACATTACATTACATACATACATACATACATTACATACATACATACATTACATACATACATACATACATACATACATACATACATACATACATACATACATACATACATACATACATACATACATACATACATACATACATACATACATACATACATACATACATACATACATACATACATACATACATACATACATACATACATACATACATACATACATACATACATACATACATACATACATACATACATACATTACATACATACATACATATACATACATACATACATACATACATACATACATACATACATATACATACATACATACATACATACATACATACATACATACATACATACATACATACATACATACATACATACATACATACATACATACATACATACATACATACATACATACATACATTATACATACATACATACATACATACATACATACATACATACATACATACATACATACATACACATACATACATACATACATACATACATACATACATACATACATTACATACATTACATTACATTACATTACATTACATTACATTACATTACATTACATTACATTACATTACATTACATACATACATTACATTACATTACATTACAATTCATCCATACATACATACTTACTTACGTACTTACTTACTTACTTACTTGCTTACATTACATACATACATACATACATACATACATACATACATACATACATACATACATACATACATGCATACATACATACTTATGTACATGCATGCATACATACGAGAGAGGGAGATTGGGGAGAGAGAGGCTTGGGGGGATGGGGAGGATGGGAGCAGAGGGAGGGAGAGAGGACGACAGAACACACAAGGGAGACAAGGAAGAGAGGAAGAAGGAGAAAAGGGAGAGGACAATGTCGGCGGACTGAGCCGGAGGCTCTAAAGTTAAACCACCAGGGGACCGTGGGTGTTAGTCCTTTACTCCACTAACCAGGGTTCCATTCTGAGTACCATTTTTTTGACCCACAGCCAGGTTGCGATGGTTGCCTGCCCAGCGCTCCATCAAGAAGCGGAGCCCCTGTGCTTCGGCCTGCAAAGCATGTGTAGTGTGGCAAGCCAATGCTCTGACCGAAGATGGCATCCAAAGTTAGCAAGTGTCATTACTTGCATCAGCTGGGTCCTCTTGCTCATGGGACAAATCAAAGTGGTGTTGCCCTTTGCTCTGAAGTCAGCACGACCGACGCCAGAGTTTGCTGGATTCTGTCACCAGTCACCAGGTTGTCAATCTTACAAACCCTTGCTTAAAGTAAAGACCTTTGAAAGCAGACCGAAGCACGACTTGTACCCCGCAAAAAGAAAACAAAAACCAAACTCGTTTCACAACCTGCCACAAGTTCCCGCAGCTGCTTGAAGGAGTCAAAGGCCTCAAATACCTTCTCGGGCAGCAAGGTGTGCAAATGGTGCACTAGGCCTGCCAGTGAGCAAGTCTCGACGTGAGGGACTGAGGGACCATTCAGCGCCATGGCCTGTTCGGATACAGCCGATAATGTCTGGCGTACCAGCTTCTTCTCTGTCCTCGCTGTTCTGAATGTAGGAGTGTCCTGTAAGCCAACCCCAAGGTTCACGCTGCCGTGCGCGGCAGGCACGCTCAAGGGTCGTGCACCAAGATAGGTGCGTGGTGGCCAAACAACTGACATTTGATTCTGGCCGGCCTTCATGATCGACAAAGAACACCACACCACCACCCGGTTCAGCTGGCACCGAATTTCTCAGCAGCCTGGCAAGCTAGTCTCGAATACACAGTTTTCTAGGTTGCCAACCCTTGGGCCGCAGGCTTTGTGATTCTCATTGAGCAAGCAGGAAGACTAGGGACTGCTCTGTAGCACTGTTACATAGCTGTCAGGGGTTTGGCTCGGATAGATATGTACATAGCGCCAAACAATGCTGCCAGTATCATCCAAGCCAGGCTTCGTCGTGTTGTTCGAGGTTAGTGGCTGTGTGCATCAGCTAGACGTTGGGTGTTTGGCAAGACCGCATGTACTCACCAGCGTTGTCGACTGGATATTCCCATGTTGTGTTTATGCTGCGCTGGCTGGCATGGTCACCATCTGCTAGATCTGAAGGCGGGCTGCTTAGGGCGTGCACAAAGCCAAACTGCCCGACAGCGATTACCTATTCAGCTCCGTTCTTCCCAGACGGGTACTAAACTGCTCCAAAGGCCACAACACTCTGAATGCATCACGCGAAGGTTTCGCCTCTTCTTGGCTATCAGAAGGCCAACTGAACCAGGACCGCCCAGGAGTTTGTGCGGCGAAAAGAACGCCACGTCCACAGTGGCGTCTGGCCTGAAAGAAAGCATTTTCCCCGTTCAAAGGATTGCTGGGAGGGACCCGATACAACCAAGCACCAGACCAGGTCGGAGGGTTCAGATCAGGTCGCAAATGGCCAGCTGTTGCTGCATAATCCCAGCAGGCCAAGCCGCCTTGGCGAAGTCGGGCTCAGAGCAATTGGTGCGCTTTTGCAAGGTGCATCCTGGGGCTGTGGCCATGCTGGTGGATGATGCTGGTCAGGCGGGGCACATCTGCCAAAAGCCCAGTGACGTTGGAGCCAGCACACAATACGCAAACCGCAGCCGCACCTTTCCTTGGCTGAGCATGCTGAGACAATGATTGTCTGGCCAAATGCCCGAAAGCATGTACCGATCCAGGTGCACTTGCAACGTCACTCTTCTGGCAAAGAGTGCCAAGAAGATCAACAGCAAACAAGCTTCATTGACTGGACCTTTGCCAGTCGCTCCGTCAGATCATTCTCATCCATCATACCCGTAGAAGCATTTAGCTTCAGGGTGCAAACCTGAATCGATATCATTCAAGTCCGCTGCAAATCAAGATTTGCAAGACAAGGGCTATCTTGTCAAACATGGCTGATTGTACGCCTCCATCTCCACGCTGTTCTCAACAGCGTGCCCGCGGCTGTACATGGAATCCGCAAAAATGGGCTCCGTGCTCGCATGAACATAGCCTAGGCCGCGCTCAAGCTGCTGAAGTTAAGACTGGGACAGGTGAGGTGGAGAGGAAAGGCGGGCAGGCCGAACCAGGGAACACGCCAAGCCACGGTGTGTGAGCTCCCTAAAGGGCAACAACGAGGAGTGGTGCGCCAGCGCATCGCAGAGGACCACCAAGCGGCGCACGCCTGAGCACCAAAATATCTAGCACATTCAGTTCCAGTCTGCAGGCAACACAAAGCACTCAGCGGAATTTTGCCTTCGAAGACATCCTTTGGCCGCTGTGCCCTCAGCTTCTGCTGGTGCATCTCGCTGCCTGCATGGCTGCGATACTGCGCTTCCTCAGGCGCATAGCAATCGCGGATCTCTCGGGTCTCAGAACAGGAGCACCGGTACAGGCATGCCAGGCTTATCAGGTATCTCGTCCGACATGCGTTTCATGGTTACACCAATGTTATCGCACGACAGCTGGCATGCATCAAAAGCATCGCGTCAGAGCAAAACTGAAAAGTATCTTTCCCGAACGCGCACAACATCTCACAACATCACGCTGGCTTGCGGGATCCAAGAATCTGTCTTCAAGCGCACGCCACAGAGCGTGCACTCATAGCTACCCCAGCGATCTTCACTGAGAAAGCCATCCTTAGTTGAGTGAAGATAAGCACTGCGCCACTCAACGAGAGCAATACGCAACTTGTCGGGTACAGTAGGCGGGGGTGGCACGGATTCAGGTCTGGGGTGGGGGGGGATGGTTACGTCGGATTCCACTAGTTTTGGGGATTACGCTCGGATACCCATTGACTCTTGTCAAAGTACGTGGACGCGGTCTATGGCATGTCTCGTGCGGTGACAGCCTGGGCACAGCTTGCGCAAAGCCAAACAGAAGGCTTCCATTAGCGATTCTGGAAGTAGACGGAGCGCGCAATGAAGTTGATAGACGCCAACATGACAAGCGCTCGCGCAGCGCGCGAGCACAAAGTCTGCCAAGAAGTTTGTAGCTAAAAGGCCAGCTCTCAAATAACCCGCCGCAGCAGCTCAAGTGCATGGAGGGCACTGAATCTGAAGGACGGGCCCATCATGCACACGTCCGTGGGCTTTGTGTGGTGCTTGCACACCAGCGCCCAGGGCTCGAGAATATGCTGAAGGCATTTGCTAAAGGGCTTTTGTTCAAGACAAGAAAAAGACCTTGTAAAGCGCAAACCTCTCTTGGCTTCTCACAGCCCCCAAAGAGCAGCAATCTACAGCCTGAGACCACAAAAGCGCAGTGAGAAGTGCCACGCCAGCGCAGCGTACCCGGGTTCCTAAACCCGAAAGCAAGGAGTTGAGACCCTTCGAAAACACGAGTTTGGCAGGGAACCCATTTAACAGTTACTGATGCATTTGGCACACTCCTGACTTCGCGTCCCCTGCGCCGGCGCCTCAGTCTGGACTAACCCCCCCCCGTCATCCCAACATTTTGCCGCTTGTCCTATTGCGGACAAGAGTCGGACACTCCCGCACTACTCTGCAAACTGTTCTCCTGCTCAGACACAATACATGCAAAAGAAGCTTGATGTCGGATGTGCTGCACTGCCTAATCAAAGCTTGCGATTTCGTCGGAAACATTCCATGAAGACCACTGCAATCCCAGTCCGCAAAAGACGGAAGCAGCCATTGTGAACGGCACATGATGCTCACAAACTTCTGCACGGCTCCTAGGCACCCACAAATATGCTTGCCCATGACCCCTCTACTCTGCATGCTGTCTTCAAGTCGCCGCTATAGGCACTGCAAGCTGGCTGAGACTGTGACCCGTTGTACCAGCACCGCAGAAAATAAGAGCATCTTCGTGGGTTGCCTAGGTCTTGGGGAAGGCAGCCTTCTTGCCTTTGTTGCCTTGATGCCTGCAAACCGGTTGGCCTCCCCACCCGCCTGCCCGTATGTTTGTGCACCCCCATGTACAGTAATGTCTGCCAATAGCCCAGGTACATTCATATAGTGCTTCACGATTTGTCTCGCTTCATTTCCTCGGGTCTGTCATGTGTTCCAACATGGAATAGAGATTCAGAGTGCAATGGGATATCATTATATTGATCCATTCCTAATATCAAGATCGCGCATGAAAGAGAAACCAGATAGTGATGCTTATAAGAACAGTACCAATAGAAGCATAACAAAATAATCAGGAAAGCATGACATTAAAATGTTGGTATGTATACAATTCCAATCAAAACTTGGTCACAAATGCAGCCTTTTCCACCTGTGTGAACCCACTGCAGAGCCTGTAAAAACACCAAGGCAAGCCACGAAAAAAGGTAGACTGTCGTGCCGTCGATGTAGACAAAGTGTGCGTGTTGCCGTAGGCAGGAAGAATCTGATCTCTGATAAAGTCTTCCTTGCGGAATATGCTGAGCTGCAAACTCACAGACTGTGTGAGAAAGTCTGCACAAATGAATTGGATGCCAGCTTCGCTACAGGCACAATGAAGAACAAAAGACTTTCAAAGCTGGCAGGCGGCAATCCATTGTAATGCTCGGCCAGAAGCCGTGAAGTCCGTGTAAACCAATTTGCGCCCCCCGAAGGGCGTCTTAACAATGTGGTCTACACCTTGGCAAGCAAACCAAACCTGATGATCCCCTTATGGAGGAGCCCATTTGGCAAGGGCGATAGCTGTTCTCTTTGAGCTGTTGTGCCAGTTTGGGAATGGCTTGCTAGCATAGCTCTAGATTGCAGCTGTTGGGAGTAATTGGGAGCTAGCGCTCACAAGCCTGTGAACGAAATAGGAGGTCTGGAAATGCATCCAATCAAGCAGGGTGTTGATTTTGGCACCAGGATACTGGCAATACCAATCCTTTGAACTTTGAGCCCGGTGGGAATGCTGGGGATGCAAGTAGTTTTGGGCAGCATCTGCAGCATCTACCCTCACCATCCACTGGAAAAGTGGTGCAGGAAGTACTGGAGATACAGGTAACATCTTCAAGACTTCTGCGCCAACAGAGCACCAAAGCGGACAAAGCAAGAACAGACCAAAATACAGAAATAACATTCTGAACTGTGTTGTCAGTTCCGACTGCGCACGATCCAGCCCAAATCACGCAAGCACGGCAATCTTGCCAGCGCAGCCGGGCGAAGCCCAAACATACGCCGGCCCAGATGGTTGCACGTTAGCAAGTATGGCAAATAAATTCATCACTCTGAGATTGAGGCCGATGGTGTCAGAACGCAGGAACTCCCGCAATTTGGATGTGACCTAGGTTCTAGCATCATGTCGAAATAGATTGAAAACCTGCGTCAAATGCTAACAGCCACGCAAAACAGGCACAAAGCTAAGCGATCGTCATCATCATTGCAAATGTAGGCCGATTTGTGCCGTATCTGCTTGTCCAAATCCTGTCACCACTACAAGCTGTCCACGCTGATGCAAATTGGCACTGGCTGAAGTTCAGCTTGCATGTCACACAGCAGAATCTGCTCATGATTGATTTGGCCATGAGACCTGTCCTCATTTTCGAAATCATATCGCAGCATGACAAACGCTGGGCAGTCGATTTCTGCTTGTTTAATATGGTGGTCTTGGTCAAGCAGGCTGTGTATTATGCTTGGTCACCTCAAGAATACCTGCGACAGGCTAACATGCAATTCTGTCGCACCATTTAACATGGCCTGCTGAAGCACAACTGTGTCCCCGTATCGCTTCTCAGGACTAATGCACATGCTGCTGTAATGTACTTTGAGCCAAGGCTAGAGGATGCAAGTTGATCAGTCAGATCCAGTCGCTGCCTCTCTCTAAAACAAGCCGATGGAATCTGCCCATCACGCTTAATTTTGCTTCGCGCACACCTCCGTTCGTCCGGCCAAAGAAATGCCTGATGCTTCGTGGAAAAAACGCAGCTGCAGCTCACCTTGGGGCATCAGGGCCAGAGAGGGCTGAGCGAGAGAGGAGGGAGAGTTCAAATCAGCAGAAGAGTGCTGTGGTTTCAAACATGGATGCGGCCTGGCTTGGCTTTCGCCTTGAATGGGGTTCCCTATGTATTGTGTGCTTGGTGAAAGTATGGCAGCTGTATTGCCATATGAGCACTCATATTGCTCTTATCTGTTTCTAGGAAAACAGGCAGCCCATGGTTCTGTTTGCGGAAATCAAAGAGAGAGAGATGGTGAGAGACAGAGAGAAAGATTGTTCATTTCTTGAGAATTCTCATTCATATTCATTCTAGATATCCTAGAGATATTCTAAAGATACTCTAAAAATGTTAGATCGCGTTAGATCGCTAGATGTTTGAGGCGTCAAGTCGCAAGCCGCTCGCCGCCCGTGCGCGCCATTGGGCCCCGGGCTCCGGGAAGGCCTCCTGGAGCCGCAGCAGCACGAAGCCCAGGATGATGCCCTCAGGCGGACACGCTCCCGACACGAAAGAGAGAGAGGGAGAATAGAAAAGGCACGGACGGTAAGGCTTTAAGGACGTGAAATCCATGAAATAAAGAAGGAAGACGGGTTCGGAACATGCTCGGCAAAGGCGAAAGTCCGCCAAACTCCGAAACTTCAACATTGGCTGCACACCCAAATGATCGCGAAGCTGATGGTCAGGGAGTAGGGAAGGATCTCATCATAGAAAACCTGATGATTGCTTCCACAGCCGCTCAGCTGAACTCAGACGAAGTGAGCCCGCACGTTGTCACAGCTCAAAAATCTACAGAGCAGCTGACGCAACTCATATATGAATGGCGTGTGAATAAGGCTATGCGGTGCAGCATGCAGTGCATGAAACAAAATGCCATGGCAAGGTCACAGGTGAGAGTCATGACTCACATTCCAAACTGAGGGCTAGACATTGGCATATGCAGGCTCGGCCGTGAGCAGTCCGGCCGACAGCCCCCAAGCCACACCTGGGCAAGGAGATTGCCTTGAGACAGCTTTAATATGAAAGCTGAAAGCTCAGATGTCGTGTTGCAACTTGTCCCAAGTGTTGTCAGCAAGAAAACTTCATGCTCAGCAGCGATCGCAACCCCAGCCTTCCCTCACCTTCTGCTCCTGGCCAACCTGCCAGGCGCTCGCCCCTTCAATCCGTCCGTGTCGCTCTGTGACTCATTGTGCTCTGCGACTCGCCAAGAATCTACTGCCTGGTTCTCTGAAGTGCCACGCGGCGCCACGAAAGCATCCGGCGCCATGCTGCGGTTCAATGCAATCCTGGCTCACAGGAGCCATCCGCATGCACTATTTGCCAGGCGGTGCAGTCTCTGAAATGCCAAGGGGCAGTGCAGCGGCCAGCAGGGCAATGGGGAGGAGAATGCTGCGGGCCATCCTGTCTTGCAATTGCTGGGTCCAGCAAACACGCAAAAATAGATCCAATGTGACTTGGGACCTGGTGTGGGCCTTGCCACTTGCTTTCGTTGCAAACTCCAGGTGACGTCAGAAACGGGCTCATGAGCTCATCTAGGTGTCTCATGCAAACAGCAAAGACCTGATGCAGCCCGTGTGCCTTGTGCGGACTGCGAGCAACTTCGTAACTCTGGCTGCGACTGGAGCTTTGGGGCTTCGAGCCAATGGCAACGATTGCAAACCTGCTGATGCAGCCATGACAATGTCGCATTGCTTCGTGGGTCCATGTTAGAGTTGTGCTCAACAAAGGAGGGAGGAGAACAAATCAAATTGGTCATAGTTATATTCAACCAAAATGCAATGAAGAATACTAGACTAGAAATACAAACAGACATAAAAATACAATGGGAAAAAGCATGAACAATCATATCATTGATTCTAAAACTTAGACTTGCCTTAGAACAAAAGGAATGATTATGAGAAGAACATGTCAATTGAAATCCTCTGCTGTGACGCCTGGAGCTATATCTTGCAAAATATCCACCCCTCTATCCTTTCCTTTCACTCGTTGGGACCGTTAACCTCTTTACCCACCTCCATGCATCCTTCTCACGTTCCTTTCCTTTTGCTTTCCTTACATTTGCCTGGCGTGTGAACCCATCTCTCCACTCTCCTTTCCCTGTCACTCTCGTTTGAGCGGCGAGTGACCCATCCTTCCAACCAACCCTCCCAGTGCTCTAGGTACAAAGAGAAAGATAAAGAGGGAGAGGGATAGAGAGCGGGTGAGACACGGAGAATAGTCGGCAATGTCAGGCTGCTGGATTGTCACTCAATCAAGAGCGTAACCTTTGCAAATCTGTTGGCGAACACTGCGCTTGCCTCGCATCAACAAGGTTTGATCAACCACTAACTGCAGCCATTGCTGTGTCTCGACAATCAAACGCAGCCACGCTTGATTTCTGCCACCTGCGCATGCCGGCCTGGGTGGCCCAATTGCAATTTGCTAGGAAAAAATGCGCCACTGGCAGCTCACCTGGGCAAATGGCAGGCATAGAGAACATGTGCACCTTCACAATCCAGTCTACAATGGTGCGATAGAATTCTTACAGGCCTGACGGTCAATGGTCCAGCCGACAGGCAGAGGGCAAGCTGCGCTGGGGGAATAGCTTTTTGGACAGAGGGGTGGATGGACAGTTGGCTGCATGGACGCGTGGGCAGGTAGCAGGGGTTGTGTTGCACAGCCAGCTGGGGGCCAGCAACGCAAACCGCAAAACAGGATTTTTGAACGAGCTCTGCATGTGGTCCATGAGGTTCAGAGAGCGTGTCAAAACAACCATCAGAGAGACCATGATTCTTAGCCGCTCCGCGGCTCCACCAATGGCCATTGTGATGTTGTCCGAGGCACCCTCCCATCACATTGCTTGTGCAAGAAAAAGCAGCCCCTTTCCTGGGCACCCGGGCTCCGGGAATGCCTCCTGAAGTCGCAGCAGAACAAAGCCCAGGATGATGCCCTCAGGCATGAGCCATATCGAGAAAGCGCACGCTGCAAGGCTGCATCCTCGACTAACCTTCCGCCCTTGGCTCAGCACCCAAATGATAGCGAAGCTGATGGTCAGAGAGTAGGGAAGGATCTCGTCATAGAACACCTGCCCAGCCCCAAGCCCGCCAAATATTGACTGCTTCAGCACTGCGGCACCCTGTGCCCATCAAACTCGGAGCAATCCCCAGGCACATTGGCGTAGGCAGGCTCCGCTGTCAGCAGCCCGGCAGACAGTCCCAGAGCCACGCCTGTCGAAATCACGAAATCTGGTCTATCTCCCATGCCGTCTTGCCTAGCTTGCGTGGCAACATGCGCGCTCCAGTGATAAGATGGGCGTTCCAAAACAATTGCCAGGCAGGGCTCAGCAATCAAAGGAGAGGTGATCCAGCGAATCGCTTGCAGATCACAACAGCATGTCTTCAGAAGCATCACCCCCAGCCTTCCCTCAGCTTCTGCTCCTTGCCAACCTCGACCTAACATGTCGTTGTGATGTGTGTTTTCCCCTCAGCAACCAACTTCGGCAAAACCAAAACCGCAAAAGGACAAAACTTCAATCCTGATGGAAGGAGTTAACGGAAGGCCAAAATGCATATCCAAAAGGAAGAAACTGAGCAACAAAGTTGCCTGGCAATAGTAGAGCTGGAAGTAGACTTCATGTACTGGAGACGTAGCATGGCGTGTAAAAAGGGCGGGTTGGGTGCTTTTTCCTCCGGCATTGACTCCTATTCAGCTGGCATCGCACCATGTCGGTGTGAATTTGAACTGGCGACCATTTGGCAAACAAAAGTTGCAATCAAGTCCATCAACTTGGTCCAGCAATCAATTGTGGAGTTCCCCAGCAAAATGAATAAAGTTGCAAAAGTCAAGGCTGTGGCCGTCGCTTTCCCTTTTCCTGGGCGCCGTGCCTCGGTGCCCCGCGGTGCCACGAAGGTGCTGGGTGTGCAGTTCCAGGCACACCTGGGGCAACTCGGCCATGGCAACTCGGCCATGGCAACTCGGCCATTGGCACGTGGACATCAAAAGCCAAGGCTCTGCCTGCTCTGCCCTCTCTCTGTCTCTCTCTCGCTGACAGCTGCCAAGGCACAGCGCACAAAGTCCCAACAGGACCAGAGGCAGGAACGTGCTGCGGGCCATCCTGCCATGTAGCTTGCTGGATAAATTACATGGCGGACCTCCCGCTGCTCCCTGGAAGTGCACACATTGGGGCACAGCGAAAGCTAAGCCGCGGCAACTAAGGGACATGTCAAGCAATCCCGCCTTGCAGTCCGAGATCACAGAGTCGTTAGGGCTCCGGAAGCTAGAGCTTTGGCGCTCTGAGCCGAACGTCATGATCGGAGTCAGAGGACCAAGACGGCCGATAGATAGCCAAAGCTCTCGCTGCACCAGCAGAAAACGAGACCAAGAAAAGTATCGGTTTCCGGCAGCTGTCACTGCCTAGCTGTAACTCAAGGAATGCCCGGGCAACAGCCATTGCAACGATTTGCGTGCTTCGTTTAGAAGGCAGCTCTGCGGGTGGCTCCACAGAAGGGCCTTTCGCTCAAATTACCAAATGCGAAAATGCCTGCTACGGATGCTTTTCCTTTTCTCAGCATTGTGTGGGCGCCAAGATTGCATTCCCCACTCTAAGGGGCCCCTCCAAAAGCCTCAAACAAAATGGCACCGGTGTGTCTGGCGGTTTTATGCCGGGATGAAGATCCATCCCCCACTCGGTTTCAGGGCCCGCGGCACCTGACAGCCGGGAATGCGCCCTCCACCAAATCCGGTTACGGGATTTTGGGTGGAGCGTAGCAGAATTTAAAGTGTCCTCTCTCAGAAGACAAGGAAGCAGGACGAAGGGTCAGGTCCTTGATCCGCACACGTAGTTCATCAAGGTGCTGAACTCCCTGGGAATGTGGTCCAACTCCATCCGCGTTGTCCTCAGCGAAAGTGTACTCAGGCCTTAGTCCCCGTCAGGGCACGTGGCACCCGTAGCTGCCGGTCACAGGGGGGCGTGGTCAGGCCAGCAACCGCTGCTAGACCTGCCACTCGACCTTCCTGGCATCAGGTGTCTGCAGCACCTTCGTCTGCTGCCCTGCTAACAGCATCAAGGGCATCAGTGTGGGACGGTTTCAGGAGCAGTGTTGGCCCTCCGCCATTCAGAGGCGGGTTTCCAACTGTGGTGTGTCAATGATGGCTGCCGCCAAGCCCAGCATCATGTCCCATGGGTAGCGGCTGAGGTCACTGGAATTATGTCTTCCGAGACCGCGTGTTTGCCATACGGATTTCTTGCCAGTGGTTGAGGGCAAGGTCCGTGAATATGGCGGTAGACTTCGTGACCACCTGGCCCAACATCTCATCGCGTTCGGCCTTGCGCTCACCTCTGCTAAGCCCCTTGGGTGGTCCAGGAAGGAGCCCCCTTGCAGCGCAACCGATCTTGCACGCTAGCGAGGTGTTTGCCTGAAGATAAGCGCGCTATCATTGCCATGTCCATCATCTCCTCCAAAGTGATCGCAGTCAGGCCTCAGTGTGCTTTCCGCTCTTTCCCCAGTGCATTGTCCGGCAGCCCCTAATTTGTAGAACCATCGCAAGACGCTCAATGTTCTACAGTTTGGGCCTCCGCATACGAATGAGGCCTGCTGCTGCTAAAGTGCACATTGTGCTGCATGGCTCGTCCTGCAGCCTGACGCCGTTTCTCTGGGTCTCTCCGCATGTCCACCGCCCAGACAAAGAGAGAGAGATTGCTGATGCAGGCGTCCAAGGAGCCCGCATCATCTTTTTCGGCATAGAGGAGCAGGGTGACAGGCGCCTGGTCCGCCGGAATTGTAGGTGGTTCATCGCGGACCTCTGCCAGCCAGGGAAAGTTGTGCGGCGGCGCTCCCTGCACTTTAGTTGACTGTTCAACTGTGAAGTAGAGGCTTCAATATGTCCGCCCATTCCAGATAGGTGTTGGCTGTCTGTGGGCGCCGTGTGAGGTGTTGGCGCTGCCTTGGAACATTGTTCCACTGGCTTGGATTGTGGAAGGGTGGGGGTGTGGTGTTCGTGCCCTGGCCGCCGATCAACCCATCATTTGGCCAAATGCGGGGAGGTCACACTTAGCTGTCCTTGCGGACTGTGCAGTTGTGGGAGCGGTCGCACGCTCCTGGGCAGTTCTTGTGAAGATGGTCGTCCTTGCAGAAGGTCACCCCCTTGCATTTCTTGAAGGCCCAGCCTTCCTTTCCTTTGGATTTGCCTCCCTTTCCCTTGCCTTTGAAAGGCGGGTGTGTTGTCCGTCCTGTTGGAATCTGGGGGGAGGGCGTCTCTGCTTTTCCCACTTTGCCTTTGGCGCTGCTGGCGCTGGTCGTTGCACACCCCCCGCAGCCAGAAGAGTAGCTCCTTCCTGATGGTCGCGAGTGCCTCCGCGACTGTTTTTCTGCCAGGCGTTGCTTTCCCGTGGTACAGGGCGATTTGGAGCTGGGTCCCGGTAGAACCACTTTTACCAGTTGTCCCCGCCCCTCTTTCTTCGCCAGGTTCTGGAATTGGGGGGCCAAACTCCGGCACTGGCTCCCAGTGAGGTGAGCCTGACTTCACCGCCCGAGGGAAGCAGTAAGCAACGATCCAAAGGGTTTAAACGGTTCATTTTTAGACGCGACGATGTCCCGCTCGCTTAGAGCGTCGTAGAATCGCGAGCGCATGGCGCGCTTAGCTGGCAGCGTCTAGCTGCCCTGACTCCTTTCAAGGCGAGCAGGAAGAGTTAGCTTCCTGCTCCGTCATCGCTCTTGAACCCATAAGAGGGTCCTTGCTGACAGCACTAATATGGAGCGGTAGCTTCTATATTGCGGAGGACGACCGACCAGATTGAGTCCGACACCGGGCCCAGACCGTTGGAAGCGCTGAAGCGCATGCAGCTGTTCGGTCCATGGTCTCCAGGCTTTCGTCTCGGGGGGGAGCAAGGGCAGGGCAAATCTGCGATGAGCGGATCGCATTCAGGGAGCGCCCCTTGGTCTACGCCAAGCTCACGGCGGACCTGGGCAAGACCTCCATGGTGGAGGTCAAGGTGAACTGGCGGCGCAACGCGGCCGGAGCTGTGTGCGAAGCTGGGCTACAGTGCGGCGGACATCCGAGCCAGAGGTTGTACCCCACCCACGGGTGCCGCGCGCCCCGGGGTGGGGGAAGCCAACGTCCGCGCGAGGAGAGCCCCGCCGCGCAGAGGCAGTACCCGCCAGTCACGGCGGCGAATGTGACCTCCATCGCGGGGAACTCCTTTGAAGCAGCGCTTCACCAGCAAGCAGAAGCACGGGAGCCACGCAAAATAATTACATGTGCAAGTGTTGCCGGGGCTTCTGGAAGGCGGGGAAAGGGGGTAGCCGCTTCATCCAGATCGCACGGGCGGGACACGCTGGTCGATCCTCGACGAACCCCCGGACTTGCTGCGTAAGCAAAGGGCCACTCCGCCGTTCCCTTCGGCTCATCCCGCGCAAAGTTTCTCGCAGCCTTCTTCGTCATGATGAGCTCGTGAAGGCGTCATGGACGTCGAAGCCCCTCTTCCGGCTGGGGGTACCTTTGGGCCTCCTGCATCCCCGCCTGCAGCGGCTGCAAGATCGCCTGGTTGTAGTCCAGCATCTCCACCACCCTGCGCACCACCACACACACGTGTGCCAATTTGCACGCTTTGGCGCTGCACGTGTTTGACTGAAACTTGAAGCAATGTGGAGCATTGCGATGCACGATGGCCCGAGCCAGACCTGGAGGACTGGCCGGAGCTGGCCTTGGCTCAGATGGAGCGGGCCTAGGCATGCGCTGCGTCCATTCGTCTGCCAGGTCTGCCAGTTCATGGCGTCGGTCGGACCACTGCAAGAAATGTGCACTGCGGGGCAGTGGAAGCACGCTGACATAGGCCTTGATGCTCTCGAGCAATGCAATGCTAGAGCGGATGACCAGTGCGATGTCCTCCATGCCCAGGCATGGTTCCCATTGGTCTCCTGCTCAAGGGAGTTGGCCGTCTCCGGGTGAAAGATCTGGAAAGTCTGCTCTTCCTGCTTGCGGAGGTCTTCGCACACTTCTTCTCGGAGTGCTGGCGCTGCTCGGCCTGGGCGGCCTCCGCTTCCTCATCCATCACCTCCTCCCTGATGGTCATCCGGAAGTGCATGGGGCCACATCCGCCATGCTCACCTCCGCAATGTTCCCTGCCGGAGAGGTCCTTTGGGCAAGCTCCGTGGCCTGTCCGGCCCCCGGGGATCGCGTCACCCGAACTGGCCTGGATCCATTGCGGCCCGCTGGAGCCAATAATGAGAGGAGAAGCTCGCCGAAGGGGTCGCGAAGAAAACCGATGCCGGATGGGAGCATTTCAGCACTTGTTCGCCTGTGTGGGCCAGCCTGCCATGCACTTCTCACACATGAGCTCATACTCCGATGCTCGCAGTGGCTGGTCCTTGAGGTCCGAGGCCTCATCGCTTGAGGCGGCCCCAATTTCCCGGACCACGCGACACCCGAAGGTGGAGGGACCTCCCGCGACAGAGACAGCTTCGCTATGCAGCCCTGGAGCTCCGTCATCTTCATGAGGAGGTCACAAGCGATCGGACTCCGCCTGCGCTGCCACCGCCTCCTCTTCTGTCACCAAGGTGGTGTCCACCGACTCGAAGGAATCCGCACTGGCTTCCGAGCGAGACATGGTTGAAGCAAGGGAGGGGTAATGAGAAGAAAAGGTTTTTCTCTTTGGACAAAAGTCAAGAATCTTGAGCCAAAATGGCCCATTTTGACTCATAGTGTTAATTTGTATAATGACACCGCTACGCTCTTCCATTAGAAACAAATCATCCTGGCAACCGAGGACATGTGCGCTCATCAATACCATTTGACGGCCAACTTACGTTGTAGCCGTGTGCACAGCATCTAGAAACCTGCCGTCTAGCGTCACCTGTAATGTTCAGGTGGCCCAGAATTCTGCGTTCCACAGCAAGAAGGCTTGCAGAATGGGCACTGAATGCATCACAAGTGTTTCCTGTAGCACTGGCATTGTGCCTATTGAACATGCAATAATCCGGGCCTCTTCTTGTCACCATGATATCGTTTAGGGTGGCAAGCAAACGTTCAGTTGTTGCGACTCGCTGTGGACGTGCTCCTGGCTTAGCTCACTCCGTTGCAGCCTCCTTGCATTCAAGCGAATGCATGGTTTGACCGCTTGAAAGGATTGGAAGGGATGTTTAAGCGACACGCGCCCAGCCCTGCACTTGTGACAAATGACGCTATGAACCAACCGGGCAATCAAGCAGCAGATATCCAACTGTGCACCTTCTATGCATTCCTGACAGAGAAGAAGATACAGCTGAGGGCAACAGAACAAGGCTATCATAAGTCGCTTCGGCAACCCGTCCAGGAGGCAAAGGAGACGCGCTACAACCTCGTAAGCCTTGACCATTTCTGACATGGTGCAGTACCTGCAAGGCAAGGCAAGCATGTTCTCTGGCGTCGTGGCTTCGTAGCGTTGTGGCGTCGCGCATCCCACAAAAGGAGAGCACTCGTTCACGCCGTGGTAGACGGACATCCGTCCGAAGCCACACAGCTGGATGTCGAAGCCAGACTAGCGCACTCTTGCTGCACAGCAGTAGGCGCTGCGTTGTTCAACAACAAAGCACAAGAAAAGCTCCAGCAGGCAAAACACCCACGCCAAAAGACTCTCACGAGAAGTTGCCTTCTGCATCATCTTCACCAGCCTGCAGAAGGCAACAGTCGGCATCCAGTGTTGAGCTGGCAGACACCATGGTTCAAAGAGGCATCTGCACATCCACCTCAAAGCCTGATCCGATGTCAGCTGTTTGGGCCTACACTCCTGAGGAACAAGCGGCAAAGAGCCATTGATGCTGAAAGGAGCAACTCCTGCACAAGCCAGCAAGATCCCCGCAAGAATGAAAGTACATCTCTTAAGCATCATGCTTCTATTGGCTGTGCTTGTCAGTCCTTTGTTGCTTTCTCTGAAAGCCTGCACCAAGGCCTCGCGCTCACCGGCTGGTCAACACACAAGGCTCAAGCTTTGCTGATACAACATGCCGTAGTTCCACAAGTTTATCTGCAAAGCTGTGCATGGTGTGTGCGGTCCAAGCGGTCAACGCTTGGAATCCAACATGCCAGTTCACACCATCTCATCATGATCTTGCCTTGCCTTGAACTCCTATTGTGACATGTGTAATCCGCGGGCGCGCGTACCTTGTGGCCCTCTGATTCCAATTTGCATGCGAGGCCAGCGTAGAGCTTGAAGCTGTCCATGTCGCCCATCCAGACGAGCTCCACCTAGAGCACAAGTTGTCTGGAGTTAAACACAAATGCTACTACTTTCCGGGGTTGAGGGGTGAGAAGTCTAGTAACACGTATCCCGAGCAAGTCATGATGCCTCTTGCACAAGTACGCTCTCGGCAAACATATGGCCTCAGGAAGAAAGTGGTAAGGTATCCCCGACTCTGCTCAAAGCCCCTTCCAGGACTTGCAGTTCGGTCTCTCATCTGGCCTTGCCGTGGCTGATCTCGTTGGCTTGCACCTGAGTGAGAGGCAATCCAAGCAATTCCTCACTTGGGCACTTGTGTTGACTCCTGCAGAATGCAAACTGGATCCAGATGCCTGCACGTTGGAGGGCAGGACGAACTTGCTCCAAGGGCCTGCACTTTAACCCGCAAAGCCATCCGACAAGTCATCTTTCGCCTTTTGCGCAAAAAAAACAACAACTGTCCAAACCTGCAAAGAGCTCCGATGGGAATCCCCCTCTTGAACTCTTTGAGGACTGTTGGTTTGGTTGATGGTAGTCGCCTGCAAACAGCTATCAGGGACTCTTCGTGCATACCTGCCTCGATTGTGGGTCTGAAGATCCCCCAGCTCATCATTCAGATCCTTCAAAATCAAACTTGCTGGAGCCAGCCGTGGAAGCTTGCTGGAAATCACATGTATTTGTGAAAATTGAATGACAAGAACACGCAGCTGCATCTGCAGCAATGCAGACATCCGGTCCTTGACGTACTGCTCAATGTGTTCAACCACATCCTCGACCTCGTAGAAGGGTGATAACCTGCTTGCGCATACAAGGGAGTTGCACAATGCCACTCGAAGCTCCGATGAAAACACCATGGTAGAAAGGCAACAAGAAGCACAAGCCAAAGTAGATAGAGCGTGCCTGATGTCACCATGGACAGTGGTCTCAGCTGGTATCTGATTGAAGGAGCCCTTGGAGCACTCGATCTGCGTGGGTTTCATGTGGGACCTGGGCTGACAACGTTCAGAAAGCTGGCCAGGAGGACTTCCGGATCGTCCAGCATTGATCTACCCTGTTCAACTGATCCTTGCCATCCGTGCCTTTTCTGGGCACTGCATACGTTACGCAAGGTATCCATCATGGGAAAGCCACAACCAGGCTGCCAACCCGGTGTTAAAGGCGTAGAGCTCCTCCTCTGGCAGTGGCGGAAAGTCGTTGTAAAACCTTTCCTGGATGAAGGCAACGGCCTGGCCAGGTGCAAACATTTGCCCTGACGGCAGAGTGCAATCCTCTCAGCCCTGCCAAGCACTGCAAAGCTCTGCCGATGGATGCCATGTTCATTTGCTGCCAGCGTGAACGCCTGTGTGTATGTGTGTGGTGTGTGGGTGTGTGTCTGTCTCTGTGTCTCTTTATTTTCAGCCATAACGTGGCTTGCTTTCTATTAGTTCCTCTTGTGCTCATGCAATTGGTCAAAGCTGGCATCACAATGTTTGCCTTGGTTCTGACAGACTGTGTTGCTGCGCTGTTCACATAACGGCGTTTTCGCAAACGTTTTGCTGATCACCTTCCACTTCACAAATGGACATTACGAATGGCCCAGCGTTCTTCCTCCACGCTGCTTTAATCAAAGACATTGTCCCCTTTAGGATCTCAGGGGATTGCATGTCCTCTTCCTGGCCTTCTTCGGGCCGTGGCGGAGGCCTTCTGACAAACAGAAGATGCATAAGGACGACCCATGAAGCCCGACGCAGGCGGCCAACGTTCAGGCAGAAGCATTCTGGTCAATGTAGCAATGCGACTGAGATCAAGCTGCTGCCAGCTTTCAGCGCGGGAGCACACAGAAATGAAGAGCGGACAAGAAAAACCGCTGACTTCACCGTCCTCCGAAACAGTTGGGCGGGAAGTGTGGAGATTGCCGGCGTTGCTGCTGCCACTTCTGCTTCTTCAGCGGCACTTTACCGTGGAGTAGGTCCCATTCCCGCCATTTGTGTTAGCAACTTGCCAAGTTGCAGTTGGTAGATTTGTATGATGTTAGAGAAAACCAGATGCTTCTGACAAGCAGGACATAGGCCCAGCTGCTTTGGCAACCGCCATCAAAATGCTCTAATAGACATTACGAAGATGAGAAAGATATTAAAATGACGTGCTCATACAGTTGGAATCCAGTTTGTCAAAAAGTGGAGCAAGCACGCTGCTGATGCTAGATGCAGTAGTCTCCATGATGCTCTACTGTACAGTCCTCAAACTCACCTAAATACCGGGCGATACTGTTTGCTGTCCCGCCCTTACAATCGACAATTGGGTAGGACCACTCACATGGTAGATGATAGATGTGCAGTACGTGCCCTCGCAGCCCGGCATGTCAACAACCACGCCAACCTCCTGTGCCAGCTCAATGGAGTTGATGGCCTTGTTGGGAAAGCCTGATGCGTGCATCTGTCTCCATGCCCACCCAAAGGACACCTCCCTCAGTCTTCAGGCACAAGAACGAACAGACCGCAAGACGCGCAAAATGTGGCACCTGCAGCACGGACTAGGTGACTGGTTATCTGAGCTGATGTGCTGCCCAGGCACCACTGTGGAAGAGCCTTCCCTTGCACTTGAGCGACCTGCTGCGAAATGCACACTTGACAAGGCATTTGTGCACGTGGAATATGTATATATATATACACATATGTGTATATACATATACATATATATATATAGGTTGCATATCATTCATAGGTCAGAGTGTTCTTAACAACGGTCGTCATAGTCAAAGCCTGTTTGCAAAACGTCCAGTCAAGTTCTTGGCTTAGAATGTTGAAGTGCCCGTGTCAACTCTACACAGGGTACGTGCCTTGAACATTGTGCAGGCGAGCAGGCAGGGTGCAATAGAAATGCAAACAACTTTGCCAGCCCACCAGGACAGTGCCCCCGCTGTCCCACAGCATGGATTGGAGTCCGCAGAATCGACCTCAAAGTGAATCAAAGGCCAAAGCCACAACTCACGGCTCGGCTCTCAGGCCAGCACCCAGTAAACTGGGCCGTTCTTGGCCTGCCGTCACGAGCCCGACAACGACTGGAAGCTTGTGAGTGAAAGGTGAGAATGAGCCTTAGCCCTTCCCAAATACCTCAGCTCCTGACCTCTGTCAGCTTTCCATTCTCCACGACTTTGTCTACGCCTACGTTCTTCTCACCTCCCTCCTCTGCCGCAATGAACAGCACCACTATGCCTGGCAATAAATGTTGAGGTGTGATAAGGTGCCAAAGATATCATCTTGGACGGCTTCAAAGATGGTTTGGCAAGTTCAGCCAATTGGGTCAACACCGCCGCTCAAGGTCACCCTGCTGCACTCACATCGGAAACTGCTCAGCCACAGAAAGGGGCAAAGATCAATCCAAATGGCAAAAGGTTCAGCCGAGTGGCTCCGCTTCAGCTTGGGCTTGCAGCGTCCCAACTCCCGAAGGAAGGTCGTCAGCAACGCCACATGGCCTGCTCGCTGGTACATGAGTTACAGCATGAGTTCACAGACTGCAGGACAATTCTTATTCGAACATCCTGTCTTACCGTCTTACCAATGAAGTGATTGCTACCTTGCACAAACATCGGTGAATGTTGCCACGATACAAGGTGTGCCAAGAATAGGCCGACGTCCTGCCTAGGCAATCTGTTGTTCCGCGCCCATAGAGGTTGTCACCCTCAATGGTCAAGGCAAAGGGGTCCTTCAGGTGGCTGTCTCCACATCATGTAAAGGCTCTGGCAAACAGCTAGCAATCTGCGGGCCTTTTCCCAAGTTTGTGTCAGGACACTATGCCTTCCAGGAGGGAAGTTGGACGCAATAGTCCGAAGCAACTTGCATCAGTCATTCCAAGACTTTGAAGACTTTGCAGTGTATGAAGATTCTACAAGCAAGAAGTAGAATGAAGTAGCTGCTCTGGGCTCAGAATGATCCCAAGCCAAAGGACTTGAGCGCAGGCAGAACTGGGACCTCACGCACATGCTTGCCTTGGACCAGCTCTCCGGGTCTGCCGGGACCACGTCGAAGTGGCTACCAACCTGAGATCCTCTCATGTCACAAAACTGAAGGCGCTTGCTCCTCTAGAAGAAGCAGTGCATACACTTGCTACATGTTATGAGCTGGAATCTTAAAGATAGGATCACTCTCTGTAAGGCAGCAGCAAAGGAAACAGTTGCTTTGCTGGAGCCAGGATATGTAACCTCAGCAGTTCTGCGGCAAAACACAAGGCATCTCATAAAAATGGCCAGATGTCCTGGGTTGTGCTCTGGTGCCAGATCTCCCCTAATGATGGCACGACCAAAACATCTTCGAATTGTGTGCTTCATGTCTTGGCCGCAGAAGGAGCACAGACAAGAAACTTCTGCATGCGGCAAAAGCAGCTACAATAACAGCCCCTGCATAAAGCCATCAATACCTCAAAGTCATCTGCGTGAAAGCTATCAAGCTGTGGGGGTCTGATTTTGAGACCGGGATCCGCACTTTGACATTCGACCGACCTTTCACGTACTCCAACTCCTGGAGGCACGCCATTTGATCTAAAAACATGCACAAGGTTCTCACACGCCTCTAGCACAAGAGGACCGCCTGCTTGCGTGGAGTACGCCTCCACAATGCTGCAATCAGTTGGCCAAATGAAGATAAATCTCTCCCATCGGGCTTCCAGCATCACCAATCAGCTCAATACACCCGTCTGCTGCATGTACAGTTTTTCCCCAGCCTTTAGCGATTGCAGTACGACTTGTGCTGCCCGCTTCTCCTGCGCTTTCTCTACATGATGCTTGTATGCTGCATCATCCCTCAGAAAGCTAAGCTGTCAACGCTAGTTCACCAGGTTTTTCCACCATTCACCCACGTAAAAGAACTCAAGCAGTCATTGTTTGATTTAAACATATTGCCCACAAGCTGGAAGTCTCCTCTGGGTGGATGCCCAATCGTGGGTTGTTCTGCAGGTGCTTTGCCTCTCCTATCAACCTGCAACATGTCCGGCTTGCAACTCAAAAAAAAAAAAACGAGCGCAAGAAGGCAAGAGGCAGTTGCGTGTCATTTTGGGGTATTGTTCAAATTCTGCCGAAAACAAGCAGTCGTTCCATGCAAACTAATAGAAATACTGAACTGCAACCACTCCTTGCAATTGCGGAGCCGGGGCTCAGGCTTTTTGAGCACATCAAGGAAGAACGTCTTGTCAATGTCCTGACAGGTCTTGGGGATACCTGATCATCATAGCCTTGTCAGTTGTACAAAAAAGAACCCGCCCGCACTGAGTACAGCTTCAATCTGATTGGGTCCTGCGAGAAGCCAGGCAACTTGCCGAAGTCAGCTTCTGCTTGAGTCAGACTTGCCTGGATTGGCGCTAAGACAAACGCGCTCTTCCCGGTCTGTCTGTTACAAATGAGGAAAAACCTCGATTTGTGAGCATCCTGAGCCACCGCACGTCCGAAGACACTCTGACTGTTGTCGGGTAACTCCTGTCATCAGGCCAAGCCAAGCACAACCGGGACGTGCAATTTCCGACAGCTTTACAGTGCTGAGATGTCGACGGCTGGGATTCCCGGACTTTATGTCTCGCCGGTGATGTCATGTACCTGCCATGCTGACCGGCTCGACACCTCAAAAGCAATGCATGATGCGATCCACTGGCGGCAAAGAATGCCGGCGCGTCTTCATCGCTGGAGAGGCCAAAGGCGGCCTGGCGCTATGGCAGCCCAGAAACTGAAAAAAAGAAGGGACAAAACGTAACCTGTGACTCTGACCAATGCGGGTTAGCTTGCTGAGTCTCTGGCATGAAACTTTCCCCACGCTGTGGGACGCGCTTGCTCTGGGATTTGTCCCATGCCTGGCGGCCAAGACACGTGCAAAGCAAGCAAGTCAAAGGACAAACACGACGAGAAGACGCCAAATCAGGAAACCAGGCCTTCAGTAGGGC
Organism: Effrenium voratum; assembly: GCA_963377175.1. Lineage (NCBI taxonomy): Eukaryota > Dinophyceae > Suessiales > Symbiodiniaceae > Effrenium > Effrenium voratum. Next base: position 123,325 of record CAUJNA010000574.1, on the reverse strand, counting down.
AGCGCCCAGGCCCGCGGCGCACGTGAACTCTAGGCACTGCGTCATCGCCTTGGCAAATGGAACGCCGAATGTATCATACGGATATAGAGAAATCAGGGTCTGGATGTATATAGACATATATATATATATGGGTATGTCTTGTTTGGAGGGTACCCTTTTAGGGTTGGTTTGAAGGGAAACTAACAGAAAACCACTATTTTGGTGCCCTAAACAGGACACACGCAAACACATACATTACATTTCATTACATCACATCACATTACATTACATTACATTACACTGCGTTACATTGACAAGCATCCCCTCAAGTTCTGCACACTCAGCATCGCGCTCGCTCTTTTTCTCAATGCTTGTGCTCCAGAGCTCAGGGGGACCAGGTCTTTGGAGGGCGTCCCCATGTGGCAGAATGCCACACCATGTGCTCACACAAGATGCACTCAATGTGCACACACAGGATGCACCCAATGTGCTGACAAGCACGCACTCAATGTGCTCACAAAAAAGGATGCACTCAATGTGCTAACAAAGGATGCACTCAATGCGCATGACACATGAAGATGACTGCAACGCAGGTCAGCCACCTCCCAACGCCTCACGCCCCCAATGCTGCAAAACCTCCGGAAGCTCTTGGAGCGCAACTGTCTGGAACATATGCCATGGCGGCGCTGGGCACTCTCGGAGCGCCCAGGGCCGGCTGCAAGTCCACTTGTCTCTGACGCCACCGCGACTGAGGCCATCGGATACATTAGAATGACTGTCAACCCACGACCAACCTGGCAATGTCAGGGCACGGGCTGCCTCCCCTGATCAACGCGCTGCATACACTTTGGTTGTCAACAAAGAGCAACATGTCTTGGCCCTCTATGTCTGAAGCAAAGACAAGTGTGGCCCAGAGGACCGCGAAATCCAAGGGGCGCAATCTGTGTTTCACGTTCCTCAAAAGGCCTGTAGTATGCACACTTGCACAGTTGCAGCCACGCCCTGTGTGCGATTTGCACCCTGACCAAGCAAGACCGCGCCAAGTCCGGGGGCTGCCATGTCCTTCGGCTCCCAACTTGCATCTGTGTACAAGACGCTCACATTACTACGCGTTGCCTTGAGGTCTATCTGCGGCGGGGCAACATGCATAGCCATTGCTCGGAGGTAGCACAATGCCTCTGCAAGCTGCGGGCTGATCTGGGTAGAAGCATCATGATACTGCCGCTGCACAAGAGGGCCAATACCCCCTCTGGCGCGTTTGCCAAACATTGCAGACGCGGCCCATGTGAAGCGGCCTTGCAATTTAGCGGCCTGGCCTGAGGTGCAAACTTTCGCTTTTAGTATCTCTGCTATATCTGCTGCAAGAGCTTCTCTCAAGCCAGGCTTGACATCAACCCTTAATTGAAGTTGGTGCAGGAAGGCATTCAAGTCCAGCAGTACGCCAAGGAACGCACGCTGGGAAGCCATTGGCTGCTGCTTCTTAGGTCAAGGATGACCCCTAAAGAATCATAAACAACTTGCACAGCCTCCTGGGCAGACCCTCGAGCAGATTGCAGATCAAGGATGCCAGTGTCATCGAAGTAATGCGTGACACACCCTCCGACACATCGCCTAAGGTGCGCACGAAGGATTGCGTACCGCACAGCACTGGCTGCTGGGGCCAGGTGGAGCTCTAGCTTCGCGACCTCTTTGGGCGCCGCCCCCCCCCCGCCTTGGCCCTGACACAGTCATATGCCTTCCCTGAGCTCGTGCCGCTTAAGGTTGTCCTGACTGATCCAAAGGCAGAACTCTAGATCAACAAACAGTTCACGGATCGAAAACGGTTGACGGGTTTGGTCCTTGATTGTCTGGAAAGTGATCTGGGGGGTGCGGACCATGCGGCCCCCCTCAGGGACACCCTCGTCTGCCTCGAAGAGGTCGTCGCGCCTCTTGTGAAGCGCGTGCCGCCGCTGGAGATCTGCCTACACAGGTCGTGCGATCAGAACAAACGAGAAAAACGGTTCACGGATTTAACTCCCTTGAACACGCCCTCGCCTTCGAGTTCGCAACGGCCTGCTTGAACCCGACTTTCCAAGCGCGGAGCCCTTCAGCTGGAAGGAATGGACGGAACGCCGAGAAAGTCCTCTGCACCGTGTCAATCCATCCGCTGGTGTACGGGCCGCTCCTTTTCTTGGTCACTCGGTCTTCGTAGGTGTAGAAAGAAGGCAATAACCAAGTCGAGTGACAAATATTCACGGACCGAGGTCAGGCACCCAGGGGATGGCTCGCCTCAAGTTCACCGGTCCACAATGAAACGGTTTACGGGGTTTTGGACAACCGTTCACCGATTTAATCAAGTCAAGTTGCTGGGCTCAGCAGCAAGGGAGACGTCCGTGAATTGGACGTGGAGTAGGAATCGGTTTTACGCGATCTCTGCCCCAGCATCATTCATCCGTGCCCTTCTCTCACGAAGCCCATCGTCATTCGGACAGCCCGCCATGAACCACTCCTTGTCAGCTTCCACGTTGACGCCCGAAGCTTTCCAGGAGGTACTGGGGGTCTGTCGGGGCCGTTTGCGCCCAGACTCCGGGACCTCCGGCACATCTGCGCGGGGTCCCGGCGCTATCTCGTCCTTGGCAATGAGTTTTGGACGGACAACCGCCTCCTTGAGCTTCGCGGGCTCGGGCGCCGCTGGCGCATCATCATGTGGGATGTCCTCCACAGCCTCCTTGTCGCTCTCACCTTCCGCGTCCACAACCACGTCGTAGTGGTTGCCCCTGGTGTACGCCAACTTCACGACTTGGACGTCCACATCTCCGGCATTGTGTGGCCGGAAGGTCAAGGTGTTGCGATAGACCCCAGTTAGCCGGTGAAACGCGTAAACCTTCACTTCGAATGCCTGGTGGTGGTTGACCCAGGCATTGATCTCCATGTCCCCACCATACGTGCCATCCGACGACATGCCTGACAGAGCCGTTTTCCACAAAAACGGTTCACGGGCCGAACGAAAAAACAGTTCACCGGTTTGAAGGCCACGGGCCTGCCAAATACTTGTCCACAGAGAGACCCGTCTCTCCCTCGATGCTCTCCGCGTAATCAGCGGAGTAGTCACCAATGGTGGCGCACACATCAGACCGCACCTGGTCCTCGGGCTGTTCGGAGAAGCGCCCAAGGGCGCGGAACAAGCAGTTCCCATTTTTCTTGATCTTCTTTTTCAGGAGCCCTTGCGTGCGGAGGTGGTCCTTAACTGTCTTGTCAAGGAACTCGCCCTCCAACTGATCAATCTTGGAGGCCTGGCATGTGCAGCACACCAGACCACCTTTTGATTGGGCGCTTCCGACGCAACTGTTACCAGGCCTTGACATAGGAGAGTGCCTTTTGCTGGCCCACGGTGAGCTTGCAAACGCACTCGGAAAACCGCCCGGCTTTCTTGTTGAAGATCTGGACGTGTCAGCAAGCAGGCCGCTGCAACCAGGCACAGTGAGGTTGGCGCGCCCTATGTCTCTTGGCAGGTTTGCGACCCTGCTGCGAGCGCTCTGCTTGCAGCTAGGGATTCCAGAGGCGGAAGTCATTTCATTATCGTCATATTCACTCAGGAGGTTTATGCCAACGGCAGCAGATGTCCTTTGCCTGCCTGAGGATGCCCGGCTTGCAATAGGAAATTGGGTAGACAGGCCGTCCGTCACCAGCGAAGCACAGGCCAAGACCATAGTGGTTAATAGATCAGCTATGCCACAGCGCTATGCAGCAGACAAGGTGCTCAGCGCTGGTTTTGTGAAAGCCAAAGTCTTGGCTGCGCTTCATTTTGTGGCAACTCGTGCAGGGTCACAGAACATCGACTGGTCAGATGTGAGAGCCCATGCGCCCACAGAGGATGAAATGACCCGAGCGGTTCGGACTGCGCTGCCATTGCCTGCGCAGAGCAATGCGCCTCAGCAGGCCGAACAAGCAGAGTCTTCTTCAGGGGATAGCTCTAGCTCTTCTTCATCTTCCTCAGATGAGCCGGTGCTTGCAGAGGCCATGTGGTTCCGGCAGCGGCCTGGCACGGCTCAGCATTTAGTGCAAGAAGTAAAGGCAGGCTGGCTTGTGCCGTGGTGCAGAGATCAGCCATTTGCAGCAGTGCACTCGGAGAGGGGGATCGGTTTTGATCCCGACGATTTATGCAAACAGTGCTGGGCAAGACCTCCAGACGCCGTCCGTCAGCAAGCGCCGCCTGGGGCGTGAAAAAAAACCTAGAGAGCGCAAAATGGGTCAGTGTATCATCCCTTTGCCCGTGCGCAGCTTGCCTTTGCGCACTTGTGGGGCTGGCGCCTGCTTGGCTTGTTGGGCTGCTTGACATTGTGTCCCGGCCCCAGGCAGCAGTGTTGGCTCAGGCATGGGCTTTGCGTCATCATGACGGGCCCCCCCCCCTCCCATTGACCATTAGAACCAGATGGAGGAAGGTTGTTCACGCCGTTTGAACGCATTCTCACTTCCATTTCTCTCCTGTATTCAAGCAAGCGCGTTCACTTGATTAATTGCTTCTGCAAATAGTTGCGCACGCTTTGACAAAGCCATGTCTGCAAAGCTGGAGCAGCTGAAGCAGTGCTTCCGGGATGCCAAGGTTCCGGAGGCTTTGATCACACACGCTGTTGACACTATCGGACTGCAGAGCTTAGATGACTTTGTGAATCTAGTCACCATCAACGGGTATGAGACCGAGCTTAAAACTGTCCTGGTCGACACGTGTGCTCAGACGAAGGATGATCAGCTAGTCTTGGCTCGCGCCAGAGCGGCCATCGGGGCGGGCGGCGCTTTTGCGCACAGAACTCAGGAGGCAGTCTGGTCAGGCGCCTGAGGATGTTGACGAGCCGCTCGAACCGGCCACCCAAGAGAGCTTGCTGACTTCGTGGGTCAGCAAGTACGGTTACAACATCAGTGTCCGCCGACATTGCTCGGCGTGTCGGATACCTAAGAGAGGATAGAGGATAACCCCCCCCCCTAACCCCCCCCCCGCCCGACGTCTATTACGTAGGTTTTTGGGGGGGGGGGGGGGGAGGGGGGGGGTCCCCCACGTACCGCGCGGCAATTTGATGACGTTCCACTAAACGTAGTCTTCGGGGAGCCGGTGTCGCAAAACAGGGGTCCCAGGCTCGATTCCCCCTGCCGGCTTTTTTGCTGGCTTGGGCTTCCTGCATCCTTTTGCCGAAAATCTGGCAAAACTCTGTGTTTTTGGACATCCTCTTTACGAAAACGCTAGAAAAACCGTGTGTTTTGCGGGAAATACTGGGGAGCAAAGGGGAGTGCAAGGATACATACATACATACATACAGACATACATACAGACATACATACAGACATGCATACAGACAGACAGACCTACATACATACATACATTACATGCATACATACATACATACTTACATTACATTACATTACATTACATTACATTACATTACATTACGTTTCATTACATTACATTACATTACATACATACATTACATTGCATTACTTTACATTACACTACACTACATTACATACCTACATACATACATACATACATACATATGTACATACATACATACATACAGACAGACAGACCTACATACATACATTACATACATACATACATTACATTACATTGCATTACATTACATTACATTACATTACATTACATGCATACATACATACACTACATACATTACATATTACATACATTACATACATTACATACATTCATACATACATACATACATACATGCACGCATACATACATACATACGTACACACATACATACATTACATTACAGTACATACATACACACATTACATTACATTACAATGCATTACATTACATTACATTACATTACATACAACATACAACATAC
>CAUJNA010000574.1:110000-112500 GCA_963377175.1 Effrenium voratum | reverse complement strand
GGACGGTCAGGGGCTTCCGGAGCCTGGGTCCATCCCCGGCGAGGAGCCTGCTGGCTGTGAGGAAATGCGCGCTCAGCACGAACTGGCAGGCGTCGATTCAAAGCTTGAAGGTGCGGATCGCCAAGCTTCCGGAGAACGCTCCGAAGAAGAACCGGGACTATATGACCGGAAGGCTCGCGAAGATGGAAGCGATGGCCCTCGGCTGGCAATTCATCTTTCAGACCACCGAGCGCATAGGAGTGGTCCACAATTTGGCACCTTAACTGCCATCAATAAGGTTTTGCGTTTGTGCTTCTGTGCCTCATCTTTCCCTGTTCTTCACCTTATCATAATGTCCTCCGAGGTGCTGAATCGAAACCTCCATTGGTCTGATGCTGAGCAGACCTTTTTCTACGCACCAACGGGCAAATCTCCTAGAAAAACGGAGAGGAGCAAACGCATGTCTCGCTCCTATTTTGTCTCCCGAAAATGGCTTAGCCCAGAATGGAGCAAAAGCTTGGAGAAATCGCGCGATCTTTTCCCTGCTTTGATGACTCAATTGAAGCTGCCGGAAACCGGCCCTGCACTGAAACCTCCAGCAAGGGATGGCATGGGTGATATTGCCATCTTCAAGGGCATCTCCTACGACACCTTCCGGAAAGGAGTTGCTAGGGTTGGCCGGGCCCCCTCGACGGATGCGAGGGGCGCAGCTGAGGCCCATTTGGTGCAAGACCCCGGCCTCATGGGGAAGCTCCACACAGAAAGGAGCTTGTCCCTTTTTGTCGGCCACTCCCGCGACCAGCCTGAAGCATTACCACAGGCATGATTCCCGGGCGCTTACTGCCAAGCTTCAGACAACTTTGAAACAGTCTAAGCGAAAGCTGAAGCGAGGCGAGGGCAAGTGATGGAGTGATTGTCTTCCTTATCTTATTTATATCGCTTGATGGAGTGATTCATTGTCTACCTTATCTTTGTTGAACCATCCGGTCATATCCCTCGCCTGTGGCGTTTGGAGAAAGCTGAAGCGAGGCGAGGGCAAGTGATGGAGTGATTGTCTTCCTTATCTTACTTATATCGCTTGATGGAGTGACTCATTGTCTACCTTATCTTTGTTGAACCATCCGGTCATATCCCTCGCCTGTGGCGTTTGGAGAAAGCTGAAGCGAGGCGAGGGCAAGTGATGGAGTGATTGTCTTCCTTATCTTACTTATATCGCTTGATGGAGTGATTCATTGTCTATTTTATCTTTGTTGAACCATCCGGTCATATCCCTCGCCTGTGGCGTTTGGAGTGGATTGGCGTCTATTAACATCTCGGGCATTCGGCAATCTCAAAGCAAAAAAGTGTGTTCGATGCGTGCCCTGCATGCATGCAATTGCCAATCATTGCTCGTCCAGATTGTATCCTGAGCCGTGCCAGGCTTCCGTGTTCTTTGCCTCCGTTGAGATCGTGACCCGGGCGGGATGCGACGCCTGAAAATACGCATAGTTTTTCCCTCTCATCGGCGCTCGCCTTGACGTGGCAAGAGGGCTCAGTATCAGACAGTGTCTGAGAAGCTAAGCAGCGCCATTTGTTTTTCCTTATCTGTGCACCAAGTAGGTTGGAATGTGTCTGAAATCTACACATTTTCCACCTTATCATTGGGCAGTTTCTTTCTACCTTATTCTGCCCCAGCTGTGTTCTGCGAGCATTTTTGGAAACCAAAAGTGCCACCGTCCAGCCAAAGCAGAAGAATGCAAATCTGTAATGTTTTGGAACAAGAATTCATCACTTTTGAAACACCTTTCAAAATCTGATTTCTGGAAGCACAGAGTTTGTCAAAAAAGGGGAAAGCCCTTCACAAAGGAATCCTTGGAAGCAAGCGACCCCCCTTGTAGCATGCGAAAAGCTCTGTAGAAGGAAGCTCTTTAAAACGAAAGAGCTCAGCGGGGGGACTCTTTTAAAACGAAAAGCTGAGTAGGGGGAACCTTTTCAAACGAAAGAGCTGAGTAGGGGGAACCCTTCAAATAGAAAGGGCTCTTTAAAGGAAAAGGCTTGATAATAGCTGTATGAAGTATTGCAGAACCCTAACACAACCTTTGCTAAGGAGACCTACTAAGATAAGGTGGAAAGCACTCAGAGACTGACATCCTGGAAAACAAAACAGGCCAGATAAGGAACAAAGAGGCAATACAACTTAAGTAAAAGATGAGGTAAGGATTTTTTAAGATAAGGTGGGAACAGGGCATGATGAGGTGATGGTTCTATAAAAAAAGAAATAGATTGAAGATAAGGTGTAGAAAAGGGAAAGCTTATGAACCTTACCAACTTAGAGGAAGGAGAAGTCGTAACAAGGTTTCCGTAGGTGAACCTGCGGAAGGATCATTCGCACTGACCAACCAACGCTACGTGAATAACTAACTGTGAGTGACTGTCAACGAGCTGCTTCGCGGCAGTTTGAAGGCAGGAGCTCGTGGGCGACGCGGGCCGTTTGACAACGCTGCAATCGCAGCCGCGTGGATCGCGCCTGGTTGCTATGGCC
>CAUJNA010000574.1:82500-107500 GCA_963377175.1 Effrenium voratum | reverse complement strand
GCCGCGCTTGGGAGCCATGATGAAGGAAATAGAGACAGGTAGCAATTTGAAAGCTTGAGCTTGTAGAAGGCTTCCCGAACAAATATGTCCATCCACTGAATCCCGTGAACTGCTTGTACCCCAAAAGGTTCCGTGAACCGTTTTCGGATTTCGCACCAAAAGATTCCTGTGACCCATTTTGGGGGGAAGGGCCGCCTCTTGCCCTGCCGGCAGGTAGCTCTCAGAAACGGTCCTACTTGATGCAAATTGCACAACAGACCCTCTGGCTGACTGCGCGAAGCGAGCAATTGCAAACAGGCACCGGAGCGGAATCGGCTCTTTAGGTTGCAGCACATGCCCTGCTGCAGGCACTGCCCAGTGCGCAACCAGTGCGTCGTCGCACGGCAGCGGCAATCCAACTGCGGTCTTCCACCATCTAAGCTCGCCCAGAAGGCCTGCTGCAGCAGTGGGGCCTCCCCTGCTGACACCGGCCAAAAATTGGACAATGCCAGGGGCGACGGCCGCCAAATCGGCATTTCTGCAGGACAGTGCTGGTGCCAAAACTTCACCCACCTTTTGATCGCCCGGACATGGGCAAGGAGTCGTTCTTCTGGCACTGCCTCGAACTTCCTAATGAACAGAGGCAGTGATTCTGGCGCGTCCACAAGTCCGCCCCAAACTGCTCATTCGCAGTGGCAGCAGCACACGCCAAGTCAAACATTGCTCCATGCGCCTGCCACCAGATGTCGCTGCGGGCGCCTGATGGCAAGCGCCAAACGCACCCCGGTATGCCCGTGCGTCAAGATAGCTGGAGGCCGCACACGAGCCTTTGGCCTGGTACCAGGAATAGCAACGCGCGTGCCCCTAGCAGGCGCGGATCTGCGGCAAAATGAAGGCCGGGAATTCTCAAGCTTGATGTCCACAAGAAGTCTAGCTGCTTGCCAAGCTCTGGTCAGCGATGTAATGGTGGAATCATCAACGGACACGTCAAAAATTTCCCCTGCTCCGGCCCAGTAGAAGGCAAGATCCTCCTGAGACTGGACGCCTCTGTCCAGCAGGATCTTGGTCGCCGCAGCTGTCAAACAGCCATCGATAGCTGGGGCAGCAAACATGACGGCACAAGTAGGGCCATGCAGAAAAAAGACTGGGAAAATCTGAGATAGCCTGCTCAAGCCACAATGGCTGCCACGCAGGCTCCATGCTTGTAAGTGTGTGCAGACCCTGCCCAACCAGCCATGTCTAGCACACATGCTCAGTTACGTTGCGTTACGTTAAATTACATTGCATTACATTACATTCCATATATACATACATGACATACATGACATACATACATGACATACATACATGACATACATACATACATGCATTGCATTGCATTGCATTGCATTGCATTGCATTGCATTGCGTTACATTACATTACATTGCATTGCATTACGTTACACATTACAGTACATTACATTACATTAATGCATACATACATTACATTACATACACACATACACACACACATACATACAAACATACATACATGCATACATACATGCATTACGTACATTACACACATACTTACACTACATTGCATTGCATTGCATTGCATTCCATACGTACGTACACTACATACATACATGCATTACAGTCACACACACATACGTACATACATACATGCGTACATACATACATTACGTTACACTGCATTACAATACATTACATTGCATTGCATTGCGTTACATCACATCACATTACATTTTAAATTGCATTACACACATACGTGCATTACATACATACATGCATTACATTAATACATTCATGCGCACATACACACGTACGTACGTACATACATACATACGTACGTACGTACGTACGTACCTAGATACATACATTACACTGCATTGCATTGCATTGCATTGCATTGCATTGCATTGCATTGCATTGCATTGCATTGCATTGCATTGCATTGCATTACATTACATTACATTACATTACGTTACATACTTACACACATACATGAACCACACACACATACACACATATTATGCATGCAAATGTGCATACATACATTACACTACATTACATTACATCATTACATTACACACATACATACACAAATACATTACACTACTCTACTCTACACTACACTACACTGCACTACATTACATTGCATTACATTACACTACATTATAGTATATTACATTACATTACGTTACATTACATTTCATACATACATTGCATACATCACATTACATTACATTGCATTGCATTGCATTGCCTTACATTACATTACACTCATACATACATACATTATATTACATTTCATTTCATTACATCACATTACAGTACATACATACAAACAAACATTGAATACATTACATTACATTACATTGCATTGCATTGCAGTAAATGTATTATATTACATTACATTGCATTACAATAGTTCATACATACATACATACACACATACATACATACATACACACACATACATACATACATTCAATACATAAATACATTCATACATACATACATACATGCATACATACATACATTACATACATTACATACATGCATACATACATACATACATTTACCCATACATACATACACTACATACATACTTACATACATACATAAATTACATACATACATACATACATACATACACTACATACATACTTACATACAAACATACATACATTACATACATACATACATACATACATACATACATACATACATACATACAAACATACATACATACATGACATACATACATACAGACATACATACATACATACATACATACATACATACATACATACATACATACATACATACATTACATTACATACATACATACATACATACATACATACATACATACATACATACATACATACATACATACATACATACATACATACATACATACATACATACATACATACATACATACATACATACATACATACATACATACATACATTACATACATCATACATACATACATACATACATACATACATACATACATACATACATACATACATACCTACATACATACATACACATTACATTACATTACATTACATTACATTACATTACATTACATTACATTACATTACATTACATTACATTACATTACATTACACTTATACAGACATACATACATTATCATACACACATACATCATTACATTACATTACATTACATTACATTACATTACAATACATTACACTACATTACATTACATTACATACACACATACATTACATACATATATATATATGTACAGTTGATATATGTGCCAGTGTAATCCCTTCTCCCTAATGCTAAACATACCCCTCATTCTTAACCGACTTTTCAAAATCCCAAGTCTGCGAATACTACTGTTAGGATAGCCAATACTAAACCAATTCGAAAGTAGGCCGGGGTCAAATCCAGTCCTATGAGGGGTACCCCCCCCAGGAGCACGTTTCCTTACTATGGTTGTACCACAAAGTTGCGACTTTCGAGCCGGACCTCCGAAAGTACGTTTTCCTTGCTACGACTACTTTCGAGCCGGAGCTCCGGGAGTACGTTTCCTTTACTATGGCTGTAAGCTGGAGCTCTGGGAGTACGGTTCTCTGAGAATGAACAGGGCCCCCTAATGCTATAACCGGTTTTTCCCGGAGGACCAACTTAGTATTAGGGCGGGGGGGGGGGGTAAGGGGAAGGGATTAGCCTGCAAAGCCGGGAAGGCAAGGCAACAAAACAGTTTCATAAACGTACAAACTAAAGTTTGGAGCGCGGCTCTTTCCCTTCTCTCCCTCTCTCTCTCTTTCCATTTAAGTGTCTCTTTCTTTCTCTCCCTCTCTCTCTCGCCCTCGCGCTTTCTTTTCCTGTCTGTTTCTGTCTCTCACAGGAAAGTCCGCCGAAGGTTTGGGGCACACCTCTTTCCCCGCAGCCCGAAACGCCACGCGACGACACGAACACGCGGCCAAAAACGGCCTGCGCGTCAAGCACGAAAGCGGGGCGAGTGCAGCGCCACCTTCACTTCAGACACCTCCACGACGTCCGCTTTCAAGCGCTTGCGCATCGTTGGGCTGCGTGTTCAAGGCCATCTGCGGCGAAGAAACAGCTGGACGTCTTCGTCTGCGGCCAGGAACTAGATATCTCTTGCCTGGTGCGCGCATTTGGCACGCTAGCGGGCGTGTGGCGAGTTGCGTCGTGAGTCGCGAGGCGCGCTACACGCCCAGGTCACAAAAGTAAGTACTTTTCTAAGAACTGCGCAGACGCAGCGACGTGGCCCGTTGTAGGGACACTGCGCGCTGAACAGTCAGAGCCTTTCGAAACCAACACCTTTTCCAGCAGAAACGTGCCTGCCTGAGACGGCGCGCTCGTCGACCGTTGTTGTTGCGCCCTCCGACATAAAATCTTCAGACCAGTTTCCTGGTCGTCCCCAAGAAAGTCCGCATAGAGCTCCTCAGCGCTTGGGCTTGCCCGTGGTCAAAAAAAACACGAGTGTTTGAAGGTGGTCCCACCGAAAGTCCGCAGAGCGTTCTGCCAGCTAAGTAGATACGCAAAACACACCAACCAAGTTTCTGAGGGTCGACCCCACCAAAGCCCGCTTGGGGTTCACCATTTGATGCTTGGTTCGTGCTGCCGCTCGTTCCACGCCCGCTCTGAGCGCGCTCCGAAAGCGCCTGCGTCAGGCGTCGCGACCGAGGTGGCTTGCGCACATTCGGACGAGCCGACTTCATGCACAACGCCACGCAGTGTCCCCGCTATTCCCCAGCTCTCGCGTTCTCTAGCCGTTCCCTAACCTACCTTTTTACGCAAGGTGCAAAATATATTCTCACAGAAAGCAGACTCGATTAGTTCAAGTACCGCTGAAGTTCTGTGTCAAGCTGCCTTTGATAATCCATACGATTGAGCAAAACACACAGCGCACGTATCATGTGATTCCGCAAATCGTTGGCAGGTCGCTCGGGAATTTGAGATCGGTTTGCACAACATTTGTAGGGTTGTGCCATCATGTGCCATCTACTAGCAGTAAACAGCGGCACCCGGAAATCGGGTTGGATGGCACATCTAGCTTGCTGCTCTGGCATCAGTGTACCCTGCTTAAGTGTTGTGCGGGCCCACGTGGGCTTTGCTGTTGAGCTGTCGCTTTAGCATGTGATAAGCACACCTCGGAGTGCCACCAAAGCGCAGTGTTGTTTCGTGCTGACAAATGGGTGCCCAAATGATTGCTCACTGAAATAAGTGCAAATTGCTCGTAGTGGATTCTAAAGTGCGCTCCAAGCTTTGGCAATGCAGTGCCAAGGACAGCACGCCAAGCTCCAGCTCTCGACCACCAGGCAATCTGGCTACTAATTCACCATAGATATACCTGTTTGAGCAAAAGCTCCGAGAATGCATTCGGAGTACAGGCCATTTCATCGCTACAGGCATCTGTATGCTGGCGTTCAGAACAACTCTTGACAGGTGGCAACTTGTTCAAGCATGCCGAGGCCCTCCGAGCCAAGTCAAGGGTTTGACTGATAAGTGGCCAGTGATGTCCTGCATCTGGCGACAGCAGTCAAAGTGGCCAAAGCAATCACGAATAAGCTGGGCTCACAAAACTCAATGCAGTCCGATGCTCAGTCTGACATCTGACTAATGCTTGGCCACAATGATTGGCTCTTTTTGTTTGCAATCTCGGTCTTTCCCTGCCCCGCCAGCGATGCGACTCAAGGCCAGGATCCCAGCAGATCTGCGATGGTGCAATGGCTTTTGCGAGCAGTCGAGGTTTAAGGATGAACAAATCTTACAACACGGTTCCTGACCTTTAATAAGTGCGGCTCGTGGTTCACAACTTCGCTCATGCCAAATGACTTTCTTCGCATGCATCGCTATCATTCTGTGAGGGTGTGAGGCGTGTGCACTTCAAGGCCTCTTGGCGGACCAGCGGAAAGAAGCGCTTGCAGTGACCTCAAACCACATAAGATATGGGTCTCTTTGTGGAAATGCAAATTCTGTGCGGCGATCTCAATGGTAAATGCTGGAAAAATAAAAAGACTGGCCCTGCATTGCCCTGCCAGCTTTGCTGACGATGAGACTAATATATGCGTGCGTCCGTGTTTGGGAAGCTCAGCCTGAAGCCCAGCAATTAACATTGCTATACATATGTAACATGTAGTTTGTGGTCCTGACTGCATACAAGTGAGTCCCAACAACTTGTGCTCCTCATCTGTACCAATCACTTGTTCATCTTTTTATTGTGCTTTGCGCATTAGGTCACCCAGACTGGTGACGCATAGGGACAACTTGCTCTAATTCCACGCGTCCACTTCACGAAGTGCCTGAGTGCCACGCAAAAGGCGGCCAAGCAAGAGATGCACAGTGCCCCGGGGCTGTAGAGCAGGATGCCCTCAGAGAATGCTATAGGCAGAGGTGTCACATGGCTCCTTTGCCAGAAAGAACCAGTGCTGACACAAAAAGCATCCCGTCACATAAACTGCTCCGGTTCCAGGCCAAACAAGTTCTGTTTGCTGAGCTCTATACTCCTTGAAGTGTGCGTCCACCTTTGCAGGAACCTTTTGCAAGGAGGTTGAGCACAGATGCCAGGGCCGCCCTCTCCTCAGCTGTTATCGCAACCGAGCATGTGCCACAGGCACGGTGCGGCCTTGCCAAATGCCATCAAGCTTGCGAACAAACGTCTTGCACCAGCTCCTTGCAAACCAGTGGCTGGGTGCTCCTTTGAAGGCTCCGGAAGCGGCAGGAAAATGCAATCAGGACCTCACCGCCAACATCTGCGATTCTGGAACACGCACTCGGCCGCACTGTCACTGTCCTGTTTGGCCTTGAGGTTTCCCAGACCGCACAACACTCGGGCCACGACGGGCTCCGCTGGCCACACAGCGTCCCGCTGAGGTGAGTGTCCGTGAAACCTATAAGGCAAAGAAACCGAGCAGGCTGCAATGATGTCATTCATTGATCGCATATGACACAATTTGAACTCACCATGATATCTGGCACTGCAGATCACAAAGCTATGGTTTGTCAGCCGATACGAACCACATACAGCTATCACGTGCATGTGCCCTCTTGCAATGCGCAGCCTTTCGCACCTCAGGCAAAGAACCTTGCAATTCAATATGTGCACCCTTTGTCCGAGACTTTGTTCGTCTTTAGTATTCGCGCTTTAAGCCACTCAAAACTCGCCTCACCGGACAGCTCCAGCCGGAATGAGATCCAGGCTACAGCTGCCTGAGGAAAACACTCGACGAGGTTGCTTCCAATGCGTTGCAGGTGCTCTGAAACTCATTGAACTCATCAGACCCCCTAATTGGGCTGACATGCAAACTCGACTCGTCTTCATTACGCAGGAATCCAAAAAGTAAAGACGGCGCTTTTGCTGCGTGGTCAGCTGCCAAGTGCCATCAGTGTTCCGATGTCAGGTTGGCCTGAACTCACGGTGAGCCTGACATCACTCACCTGCTCATTCCATTGTGCGTTGGGGCGCTTTTTAGGGATCTTGAGGGAATGCAGCAGTCAGCCCTTCCCTCGCCCAATCCCAACCTGGTGGCTGCTACCCATACCCGGACTTACGTTGCAGCTTATGTCACAGACTGATGCTTGCAGACCTCTTTGCGTACAGGTTGCCTGCAAGTCAAAGCCTGCGGACGGGCGGGTGTTGCCCATCAGGCTGCTTGGTGTGTCTTGACAAAGAAGCTACAAGCAAATGGCAACTTTGGCTATTGAGTAGCTTACGCCTTCCCTGAATTCAGAAAGTTTGGACAACCTCATGCTAAACTGGTCAGGATCAGCCATGAGAGCCGCATGATTTGGCTCTCCGGCTTGGCCACATGCGTCAAGCGAAAGCGTGTGCCTTCTGCGCCCACGTGCATTCCTTCCGTCCTTTGGAGCTAGCCTCGGAACCCTTTACGGAAGTTCATTGCCCTTTGTCTAGAAACAGCAAAACCAACAGTCTGGTTGCATTGCAGTGCATTTATAAGAACCGTTGACCGTTGAGCCTAGTGATTACCAGTCCAAAGACACGCGAAGAGCGAGCACATGTGAATTGATGGTAAAGGCAAAAGGAGTGGCGGCTTGGCTGTGCAAAAGTCACTCAGAGCCGGCATTCACAGACGGTTCTCGTTCGAACATGTTGTCGCAGGTTTTTGCGGTGCAGGATGCTCCTTTCGCCCAAACTTGCAAGGAGAATCGCGCATGCTTGTCAATTCTTGTCCCTCAAGTATTGAGTTCTATGAGTCTTTTAAAACAGTTCACCATGACGAGCCGTCACTCAGAGTGGCAAATCCCTTGTGTCTCTTTGTACGGACGGCCTTCATGTTCACGCAGCCAGCGGCGCGCTGGACGTCGGCCACGAGAGGCAACCTGCCTTGCAGCACAGCTCGTCCCAAAGATCACACGGTTCCGCAAGTACGAAACGAAGATACGGAACAAACGCAAACTCCCTGCCTCAAGCGCAGCAGCTTCGTTGCGCGCCCTTGGAGTGCCAGCCGCCACCGATTTCTCCTCCGGGCAACGGCAAATGTCCTCCTCAAGTATGATTGCGCAAACGCGACAACCGCACTGCGGCTTGCAATATCCTCATTTAGATTTAGAATTGCGCCAAAAGTCCCGATAGTATGTAAAAGAAAACGACATAGGATTTGTACGCCACCTGTATTTGTTCCGAGCTTGGACTGCTTTGTTCCACAAGACACAGACGCAGACGCAGAGGCAGACACGCAGACACGCAGACACACAGACACACAGACACACAGACACACAGAGACACAGACACACAGACACACAAACACACAGACACACACACACACACACACACACACACACACACACACACACACACACACACACACACACACACACACACACACACACACACACACACACACACACACGCACGCACGCACGCACGCACGCACGCACGCACACGCACACGCACACACGCACACACGCACACACGCACACACGCGGCAGGCAACGCAACGGAACGCAACGCCACGCCACGCACGCACGCGCGCTCGCTAGCACACACGCATGCACGGGCGCACGTACATACACTTTTCTGAAAAGTGCCCGCTTGAAGGATGTATCACTGGAACGGACAAATGGGCCCTCTGGCCTTTGCTGCGACTCAAGCCACGAAGCACCTACACGTTCATCTCGCACGATGTCTGGCCAGGGAACAAATAAATGAGTGCCGCGGCTACAAGCCAAGCTGGCGTCCAGTCCATGAACATGATCAGCCGTGCGCTTGGCCGGCCTAATTGAAAGGCAGCTGTGCCTGCGATTGGGTTGAATAGATGCCCCTGTTCACGCGCGCTTCACACGCGTTCGGCGTTAGGTCTCAAAAGCGTGGGAGCAGAATTGTCCGACAATATGTATGGCAATGAGATGGATCGATCCATAATGGTGGGTCAAACGGGAGAAGCCCATTGAAACTATGGTAGAATGGAAAACACGACCCCAACCCCCGTGCAACACGACACCGACTGTCCCACAAACGATCTGGCAGCGCTCAGGGAGACACGCAGCAAAAAACAAGAGCAATGCACACAGAACAAGCCCAAACAGATGAAGGCGCAACTCAGGTCCAATCGATGCAAACAATGCAGCTACCATGTCAAGTTCTGGCAACCCCTGCCAGGGTGTTGAGGACGGTGGCAGTGTGCGCCCCAAAGCTCCGGCGGGGGGCGCTACAGGTGAAGCACAAAGCCGAAGGTTCGTCTAGAGGTTGTATAACCTGAAGCAAGAGTCTGTTGAGTCTAGCGTGCACACGCTCACCCAAATGAGAAATATTGTGCGGTTGAACATTGGGTCTGGCCAGGACACTTTTGTGTGTGCACATCAGCGCGGCAAAAACGTGCGGAATCAGCATTGCAGCATCATGATACCGGCGAAGCCACGCAGTGTGTGAAGTCCTGCCGGGCCGTGCGCTCCGCGAGCGCCCGCTTCGAAAGCCAAGCATCTTGAGAGCCTCCTCCACACCTGCGCGACGCAAAGCGCTTTTAACTGCTGCAACACAAACGGCGCTCCTCCCACTCATTGATTTATCATGGAGACCTAGAGATGAGCTTGGCAAGACTTCGCCCTCAGACAAAACCCCTGCTCCAGCTGCCTCCAGTCCTGAAGCGAGCCTGGAAGCAGTCGGGAGGTCAGATCTTGAAGAAAGGGATTTGTCAGAACCAAATTCCCCCTAACGCGGCCAAACTGCCCTCTAGAAAGTGATCAAATCCCAGAGCACGGTCCATGTTGCGCCGGGTCTTCTAAGAATGGTCGCCTTGCCAGTGGCGGGCACCGGCGCAGCGTCTGCCGCGGAGCCCAGGCGCATGCGTGCACTTGCACACCGCCACGGGGATCGTCCCGGTCAAATCCCTCGAGAAACCCGTCAACTTCCCATCTAGAAACCAATCAAATCCCTGTAAAGACCGGTCCAACTCAAGTCAAATCAGGCCAGAAACCGGTCAAATTCCCCCTCTCAATAGTTGGTGGTAACCGGTCAAGTTCCCCTTAAAACCGGCCAAACCCCCCTGCAGAAACCAAGTAAATCCCTCTAATCTCCCCTCTAGAAACCTGTCAAATCCCCTGTAAAAACAGACCAGCAAAATGTCCCCCCCCCCAGAAACCAGGCAAATTCCCTAGAAATTTGTACCTTCGCTTGGCTTCCATTCTATAGCTCTCTGCGGCTCTGGCCGAGGCGGGCAACGCGAAGCGTTTACGATTAAGCATGCCATGCCTAGACCCGGCGAAGTCAGCTTGGCGTGTGGCAAAATACCTATGGCAAGTCTCACCCGCCTAGGACTCCAAGCTCGCGTTGCTGTCCCAGCAGCGGGTCCCCTCAGCACACTCCTCTCGTATCACTTGGAAGCTCAGAACTCACGCGCCAACAAAATGGAACTTCCACAAACGATGCAGCCGAAACCAGGGGGTTGGTTCGATTGACAGAGCACTGGCAACCGATAAAACCTGCACAAGTCGCCTAGTGCGAAATATTCAAAACAGTGGGACTTGAAACACTGAAGAGCCGGCGTAGGGAAGCTGCGTAGCGATGGCCCGCCACCCTTTGCAGCCTCAAAACAGTGGCATTTGATTGTTCTTCAGCAATTGCTTTTGCTGCGCTACTGAACAAACATGTTCATCATGTGGGCCACATTGATGGCTCAAACCCTCGCCGCAGGCAACCAAAGCATGCCTCCGAGCCAGCGCAACTGTGCAGCAAGCTCTCATAAGACACAATGTGTCATGCTCTGCGAAGCATTCGGCATCGTATGGCCGTCAAAGATGGGCATGACAGGCGTTCAACGATATTCAATGCTGTTTTTTGTCAGGGCATCTTTGCCTCCGGGCCCGCGCAAGGACGGATACAGGCCGCTTCGACGAAACGCCTCGCAAGTCGAGCCAGTGGATCGAAATGCACGAGGCCGGACTGAAGTGCCACAACCCGAAATACCTGCAGAGACCGCAAGGCCTTTCTGCACAAGGCAATCCCATTGCCTGCCACCCCCGGCCTGCCTGCACTGTCTCACTGCGCATGACACCGCTTTCGCAAAGCAACTCGATGCCAAGGAGCTCAAGCTCCTGGTGTTGCAGCTTGGGAGTCGGTACGAGCTGCGGAGCTTTCACCGACTCCACCGCAATGCGACTATCCTCTCCAACTTCCAGTCTTCTTCAACCAACACTGAGCACGGCGATACAATAGGAAGCGCGACACAACAATAGCCAATCATCAGTCAGCCACCCACACCTCCGAAACTTTGTTCTGTGCACTACCTGTTGACGGAGGACTGGATGCAAAAAAAAAGACAATCGCAACTGCGGGTACTGATTGTTTGGGCTGCCCAAATGCATCTGAATGCGTGCGCCAATTGCAAAACAGTACACTTGTAAATGCACATAGGGTTACCTCTTCGGTAGTGCTTTCCACTTGCACTACAGCCACTCGCCCAAAGTTAGTCTGTGAAAATCTTGGCCACCGTCACAATGAGCCACAACAGGCTCCCCACTTCCACCGACTTACAGTAATGGACTTGCCCCAGGACGAAACGACAAATCGGGCAAGCGGCTGGTGGCGACTAATAGCACAGCCTTTGAGCATAGCTACGTGTTCAAGTCCCCGTTGCTTGTGACTTTCCGACAATCAAAGAAGTTGTCATTACGAAACACGCGGAGTTGCAACCCCTATCACAACATGTTCTGTCCGCCTCCAATACCGCACCCAATCCCTGAAGTCCTGGTCATCATCCTGCAACCGCACTCGCTGCTGAAACATCTTGTTGAAGCTTTGCTGGACGTCATCTGAACTTGGCGGTCAGTGGCAACGCTGCAAGGCATTCCATCCCGCCCCATGCACTACGCCCAACAAATCAATGACGTGATGGGATTTTTGGTCACTCAATCCTTCAGCCTCCCTCCCCAACAAGAATCTACACACCATGCTTTACCAGATACAGTACGTGTTCAAGACTCTTTCTATGCAGGAAATGCCAACCTGGATTCTGTCGCCTCAGGCACCCCGGCAGCCCAGGCCAGCAATCCGGTCGGGCATGGCGAAGGTATTGGAGCTGTGCAACCTGAGGCCATCGAGGCCGTCGCGCTGGACAAGCCCCAAGCCACTCCAAACCCCGCCTGCTTCTCAATCTCAGGAGGTGCATTCCCTGCCGCGCAGACTCCGAATTAGATCCTACTTGGCGAAACTTCTGGGAAAACTGGCTATGACCCAGCTGCGAGGGTCGGACTGTGAAGCATGGTTCACTTCATACATGCTCGCTGCCACGCCAGCCTTGTACTAGTCTGCGGCGCTGGAATCGACGCACTGGCAACTGCGCAAGAAGCCGAGAGCGTTGACGTGCTAGCAAGTGCCACACGAGTCTCCAGCTTGCGCCAAGTGATGGGGGCAGCTTTCGGCAATCGCTGATGAATTTAAGCCCAGGTGTCGCAAGGGTATATATGACCCATGATTGAAGTCTCAGGGACAATGCAAGGCAACTAGCACCTTCTCCGCGGACCAAAGCGCAGACCAAGCACGAGGCCTGCGACTGTGCGCACCTGGCCGGAACTGCCAAACTCACGGTTTCGTAAAAGGCAAATTGAAAGAAAGGAGTGGAGACGTAAACTAGACTGCCTGTGATTGGACCTGCCTTGAATCTGCTGTCTATCAGCCCCTGATGGGCTCTGATGTTCCAAAATCGTCACAACATCACGTGCACAAGTCTGCCTTGGCGTGACAACGGCCCTTGGCAAATGGCCTCGCCGCCCAAGTGCCATCGGCGAAGAGTTGCTGCTTTGCCAATGCCAATCTGATTATCTGCACAGTCCCGTCCACGATCCAAGCGGTTTTCCAAGCGCTCGTCTTCACTTCGCCATTGCGAAGTCTCATTTGGTGGAAGCACGGAAGCAGCTGCAGCTCAGCCCCAAAATTACAAAAACAATCAGGGTCATTTGGGGAGCTGCTCACAGTGTGTATGTGTGTGTGTGTGTGTGTCTGGCTGTCTGTTTACCTGCCTGTTTACCTGCCTGCCTGCCTGCCTGCCTGCCTGCCTGCCTGCCTGCCTTCCTTCCTGCCTGCCTGCGTTCACTGATTCCAAGACAGCAAACTACCACGGTCAATGTTGGCTGACATTGACATTGCAATACGTAATCATATCTTTTGCGAGGTGCTGAGTCCAGCAGTGCGTCCCAGGCATTCCTTCCTGACTAGGAGCATTGCGGGAACGCTATAGGCATTTTGCACGGCGTGGAAAATGGCCCAACGGAACAAGCCGCCACAAGCCTCTGGAGAGCTCAAGCGCAGAGGCCGCATCTCCAAAGGCCAGTCTGGCTATGGAACCAATGCGCCAGCAACTCTTCGGGATCACAACGTGTTTTGGAGTTCGCCTCCCTTCCGCACAGTTGAGGATTCCCGTGCAGCTTGCTGGGCTTAAGTGGTGGCCAGAGGCTTACACAGCCAGCGGCCCCACGAGTTCAAACGCAAAGCTTCGCCACCCAGCCGACGACTCGTGGGATTGGGACTTCCATGTGGGCTCGTTGGCCTGGGAGGCTTAGCATGGGAACCAAAGGATGGCTGAATGAGATGGAAGTATGGCTCAGCCGCTAATGCAGTGGGCACTAGCCTCCAGCCTCTGCAACGACTTCATAAAAGTATCAGCTTTACACCTCATCATTCCACCAGCGCATGTCCTGGGGGATGCTGGCCTGGGCAATCACGCAAACATAGCATCTTGGTATGATTGCGGCGAACACTGGCAGCTATGTTTTTGCAATTGTGATATTGCGTGCATCCCAGGATGATGTGGCAGCAGGGACTGCAATCTGTTGGGTTGCTAAGCTCAAATGCTGCCACGCTGCCCGCAAACAGCGCTCCAGGCCAACAATAGAATGCAGGATCCGGCCAGCTTCTTCTACAGGATGATCAAGTCCTGGCAAAGAATTGCCAAGACAGTGTATCCATTGCTGGCATCAACTGTTGCAAAAGTCTCCTGGCTCTTCTCCAGGCATGGCATCAACACTTCCTCAGCAGGTCATACCTCATCCTACCAGTACCATTGGTTGCTCGCACCGAAGTTGTCAGTTGGTATATTCTGACATTCAAGAAATCAACAGATCACCCAGAAAGGAACGGAAGGGTCGCAATGGCGCGTCTAACCATAGCCCTCCGTTGATGTGGGTATGCTCACATTCTTGTTCTGGCTGCCTCAACCGTGGCACAGGAAATTGCACCGATTTTTTGCATGGGGGGTCTGGTAGGTGTATGGTTGGACCAAGACACTGGAGTGTCTTCAAGTCTGTGAAACAAACTATTGCCAAGGGTCTCTGGGCTTCTGTCCACAGCTCCTGCGCGCAAGTAGAAACTGCAACATGCACCAAACAAAAGGCCAGCATGCATCATCGACCCTCTGGCATTAAGCTAATTCGATTGGGTCGCCAGCACCTTATCTCAGTACTCAGTAGCATCAGCAACTTTCACACGCACAGCTACCTACCACCAACCACAACACGAGCAGCGCCTTTCTCGGAAGCTGCAATGCATGTCTAGCTGGCAAAGGGCAGACCGTATATAGCATCAATTGTCAGAAACCCGCGTCTTGGCGCGGCAACGAGGCGCCGTCGACGGCAAATCGCTGCCCCAAATGCATTAGATGATGGCAAGTGAGCAAAAGTATTCGGCCTGTTCTGATATACGCAGTTGGGGCGTAGCATTCGCACGTTGTTAAAATGTGCTTGGCCAGCTTGCCTTCAAGCAAGCACAAGTGCACGAGAAGACATGGCAGTATCATGAGCACTCAATGCTCCTTAGAGTGACAGTATGGACAATATGATGACAATATGATGACGTACGGAAACTGCAATGACGAAAGCCTGCAGCTTTGGGCCCATCCTCCCATGCTTCCGGCAGGCCGCTCAGCGCTGGCCCGACTGGCGTGGGCAGCGGCGCGCCACGCAGCGGCCCAAGGCGCTGAGCCTTAAGGTGGGCCCGCGCGCACACTCGAGCCTCTGAGCCTCTCAAGTGGGGCTCAATAAATGCAGGTGGCTGCATTTGTTATTTTAATGCATCGACCCAAGCCGACTCTACACGCAGTCCGGACTGGTCTTGGATGCAATGGCATGCGATCTGTGAGAAGCAAACACTTTCTACCAACTTCACAAGCCCATGGCAGATCTCATCTGAGGAGCTGTGTTTGACAGCCCTGGTGCCCCACTCGTAGCCTCCATAACAGCACCTTCTTCTGCCTGACAGGATTCGGATCAGTGCACATAGACAGACTGCATGAGAAGGAGCGAACACTCCTCCTCCACTTCTCGGAGAACGTCATAAGCATCCACGAAATCACTCAATACCTTGGCAAAAGTGAGCAACGGTGCCATGGTATCAACCATTACAGCATTACTCCTGTATGGACTTGGTCAACACTCGTACCTGGGGCCATGGTTTTTCAGAAGGGATTCATGTCTCTTCCAGCCCGCACAAGCAACCAGCTAGCACACATGCCACTGTCACGCTAGCCTTCCGAGTGGCGCAAAGCTCGTCACGGTCATGCTGCGGAAGCTGACGGCGAATTTGCTGTGCTGTTGCCTCCGCCACCAACTTTCCATTTGCTGCTACAATTGTGACAGCCTCGCTTCTACTTTTGGCAAGAGCATAAGGGGACTAGGAAAATGCGAAGCCTTTAAGCTAACCTGGAACACATCTTCACGAGAAGAACACGACCCAAAGCAAGATCGCGAACAAGAGCAAGGCCTCATCAGCAGCCACAATCACATCGTACATGCTGAAGTCGTTCGGAACGAAGGTAAACGGAGGCAGACTGAGATTCTGCAAGTCATCCTGATGTGGGGCAGCATGAAGATCTTGTTGCTATGTTGCGATTTGGTTGCCAAGGCGCGGCGTGCATGTCAGGCACAGCTGAAGCGACTTCAAGCCCAGCCTCCTCCTGAAGAGCTAGCCAGAGGCATTCCGCGCTTCGCAACTGCAAACTGAAGTCGATATTCGCAACTGCAAGTCGAAACCGACTCGCTTTTGAAAGGCAGACCGGCAGACCCCTCCCGTCCCGCTGCGTGGTCTCAAGGCCACCAGCAGCGCAGTATAGCAGCGAGGCACTGTCGTGACCCTGGCAGACCTTCCTTGAAAGGCATGGACGCACTGATGCACTGACTCACCGTGGCCACATCCGAATGCGTTGCCAAAAAAGAGATCCATCCGAATGTTTTGCAGCTTTGCCGATTATGTGCTTTCCTGGGGCTTTGTGCCTTCGCATCCCGAGAGATTGCAAACCAGGCGCTCAAAGAAAAAGCGGCAAAGTCTGGCTCGCGCATAGGAGGGTTCACAGCTGTCCACAAAGTAGATCCAAAGATGATAACCTAGCAGTCTTGAGCAACCTCGCAGTCTTGAGCAACCTCTGTTCTGATGGCTGGCAATCACGTTGAAATTGCCCAAGAGCCAGGCGAGTCCAATCCAAGCTATTGAGCAGCCGGGATCCTCAGCAGTTGCTAAGAGAAAATCACTTGGCTTCTTGAAAATGAGATCAAAGAAGCTGTCCCCGCAGCAAATCTGCACATGCTTGTAACATCGTAGCTAAGCGCAACGAGGTGTCTACGAGCATGGCGCCACTGCCTGCAGCTCTGCACCAGGGCTTCAGTACTTCTGCATGCAACGCATGGGCCTCTTGTCACCAAACAAATCACTCGTGCAAATCCCATGCTGGCCAAGCAAATCCTTGCTCGTTAAACCATGCTCGGCATGGTGTAAGGTGGCAAAACGCCATGGCCTCAGGATTTGTGGCGAGTCAGCATCCCCGGTGAGGGCCACAATGTGTCGCCCTGTCCTCCCAGGACGCAGGCCAGCAGAGGTCACAGCCACACCTGATAGAATCCCAGGCCTTGCCCCTGCCCTCAAGCGACGGCATGGAAGGAATCCGACGCTCAAAGCGCTCAAGGTGCACAGGGCAGCCCGGCCTTGCAGCTTCGAGGGGACAAAGCGAAAAAAATATCCGCCGACAACAAACGGCGTTGGGGACGCAAGACAAGCTTCACGCAGAAACGCTTGCTTTTCATCATCAGTCGGCGCAGGGGCCGGTCTTTTTCCTATGTGGGGATGATGGCAGGTGTTTGTTTGCAATTTCTTCGGTCATTTGGGAAAGGTCCACGCAAGACGTGTGACCTTTCCGTTGACCTGACCCTACGAGCGTCTCTCTGGTGATGCAGGTGATGCCGAAATGGTGATGCTGATGATGCAAAAGCGATGCTGATGATGTTGGACAATGTTCTTCGGGGGGGATGAAAGGATTTAGTCTATGAAGAGGGACCAGCCAAGCCCCTCCGGAAAGTCCGGATTCTTCACCTCCGGAAGGGCAATGCGCAGAGATGGGTGTTGGGGCCGAATCATTGTCAGACACGTATTTCACGCGTGAGCGGGTGTAGCAATGTAGCAAAGGACATAGGTAAGAAGCTGAAGGGGGGTACCGATGCAACCAACTTCTGTTCTGTTGATGCTTCATGTTTTCCTTTTTGCATTCTTTCCTTTGAACAGGTCGACGCAGGACTTGAGTAGGGGTCTTTGGCTTGCCTGGCTGGGGGCGTGTGTTGTTTGTTTATGTTTTTTTTTTTGTTGTTCTTGCGGAAAAGAGACATAAACCAACGTCCCTTCCCAAATCGAGTGGTTCCTGCACACACGCGCACACACACACACACACCGTACCTCTAAGACACATATAAGAAAGCAGGCCTGTCATGTCTGCGGTCTGAGCCAGAGGCGACAAAGTTCCTAGTTCTGATCCGCACTTCCCTGCAACTTACTTCAGCGTATCTGAAGGTGGTGCGCACTCGCGTTTACAACGTCAAGCCGATCTTGGCTAAAGATCATGCTTCCCCTGAAAGGAGCTTCAGCAAGCGTTCTAAGAAGGCTTGCAGCACCTGTTCGGCTTTGTTCCCACAGAAAGAACGCACTTGGGATCCGGCATTCTTGATTCCCGCCCTGCCTTCCGTGCGAAAACCAGACGACGCTGAAGAGGTGGTCTTCGAATGTGCCTGTGGCTGATATACCAAGATGCGCATTCATTCAATTGAAGAGTCTATCTTGATAATGTTCTCAGATGCGCAAACACATGGTACCCTGGCGAGTTGCTGGTGTGACTGCAGGGAGGCTAGGCGTGGACAGCTGAGTAGTTGCAGTTAACATGGCGCAGTAGATAATTACTTGGGAAAGAGCCCTGACCTGGTGATACCGTCTCTAAGACAATACTGCAGCAAATGACGTCGTTGGTCTTAGTCTTCTCGTTCGCAATGCTGGCAACATCAGGTATGTTGCAAGCGAGATTCCCTCTCATTGTGGTTCTTTGTTTCAGGCTGGAGCCAAAAAATGTTGGCGAGACACTCTGTACCACATGATGCTTGGCAGCAAAACACACTGGGTGGACAATGTCGCAGCTCTGCCAGCACCCTCCTCAAGGTAGTCTTGCATGGCCTCCGCTGGTGCCTCAGTTGCATTCTTTCCAGACGCAAGAAGCACGGCCTTCGTCCTGCCCAAAACAATTGGCTTGCAAGCGCAATCCTCTGAGATATGATACCTCAGCAACTAAGTATCAGACGACTCCAGGCACGTCAGCCATCTCCAACTTAAATTCTGAACCTCAAGAATGCACCTTCTCCAATTCCCATTGGAAGTGCAACCTTGGCTTTCTTCAGAGTGCTGTGTGCCCTCTTGAAGGGTGCGCCAAGTTTCCTGGCCTTCTCGCAGTTTGGTCGCTGCTTCCAGCTTGGGCCGCCGCCCAACTGGAAGAGTGCTGAACTCCAGGCCCCAGCATCTACACAGGCCTGGCACTGCAACAGCCCAAGCATCCCACATCATGGCCACTTCGTGTGTGTGTGTGTGTGTGTGTGTGTGTGTGTGGGGGGGCACAATCTCGCCATGGCAAATGCAATCACTATCGTTGCAGCCTTCATTGATTTAGCCATGGCTGCAGTCAGCTGCTCATCTGGAAGCAGTGCTCTGGCCTGCACGAGTGCAAGAAGGATAAATTGGAGGAGAGAGATTAACATATCGGAAACAAAATGCTCAGGCCACGCATACAACATTACGTGGCAGGCATGGTTCTATCACGAAGCATAATTTGCAAGCAGGTTGCATAATCAGAAAAGCAGTTGAGTTGTGCTTGGCTTGAGCGGTATCAAGAGCTTGGCATTGGCACGCATGTGTACATCATCAAGTGGTGCCTTATTCTCTCAAAGGTCAGCTGCAAAAGCTCGTCGCCAATCTTGCTACTACAAATTCATCGGCGCAGGAATGTGCAGGGGCGCCATTTAATCAACCTGAAACAAAATAATCTGCCTTGCCAAGGGATGCAGTGTCCAACCAGACATAGAGCTAGAAATCACTCTAGGGCAAAAATGACAGCCCATTGCCAGAGCACGGATTTCAACCTCATGCGCGCCGTTGTCATTGCCCTTGCCTGTTTCATGTAGCGGAGCGCCCGCCACCAGCACTCACTTGGTGCCACCACGCAGCTTGATGCCAAGATCTGGCTCACAAAACGGGGAAGGCATGAACCAAGAGAGAGCATGACCCGGCTTTGGGCATGGCAAGAAAGGCAGCGCGTTGATAAAATCATATCCAACAAATTGCAGTCACCCCTTCAGCTGCGACAGATCAGCCGTGGAAGTCTTATGAATTCATACAATGTGCATTCCATGTCAGCCAGGCCTCAAACGTCTCCTCATTTGGCCGAAAGCGCTCGCGCAGCGCCTGGTCGTATGTCCAGAAGACAGGCTTCACGGCCCGGGATTCCTGGCTAAGCCAAACAAGGCAATTTGCGGCTCAGGACCTCTGCTCTTGGTGGCCTTGAACAAACACACACGCACACACTCACACCTTGCCGCACCTTGCAGATCTGAAGGCCCAGATTCCTCGGCCACGCCGAGAAAGAATGTATTACTGAAATATCAATAAGC
Organism: Effrenium voratum; assembly: GCA_963377175.1. Taxonomy (NCBI): domain Eukaryota; class Dinophyceae; order Suessiales; family Symbiodiniaceae; genus Effrenium; species Effrenium voratum. The sequence goes on along the minus strand of CAUJNA010000574.1, from coordinate 87,088 downwards.
TAGTGTCGGAGTGTCCAAAAAGGGAGGCATACAAGTTCTGAAAAGCTGCCCTCTGGGGACCTTGCACAATCCGCAGGTCTGGTTTCACATTTGCGTCGCTGAGGTGCCCCAGGACTCCCACAGCTTGACGCCAAACATCACCTGAGACCGCCCCGGTCAGCCCGCTGTCCACGACGCTCCACTCTCCCTCTCTCTCTCGCAGCAACTCTCCCGTTCTTTCCTCTGAACCAATTTGAACCAATCTGACCTCATCTTGATTCTCTGCACATATGGGTGTGTGTGTGTGTGTGTTTTTGAGGGTACCCAAAACCAGACACATTCATACATAAAATATGTCTTTCTAATAGTCTCTCTGTCCTGAATCATGTCACAAATTATTTGCTACAAGCATGGGTCCATGCGCTGTCAATACAGCAAAAGGCAGCGTGTGAGAGGGAGTGTGAGACAGAGAGAGAGAGAGAGAGACAGAGAGAGAGAGAGAGAGAGAGAGAGGGGCAGAGATAGAGAAGTCAGGAGTTGGACGGGGGGAAAAGAAGTTAGGAACCCACCAACCCACACACCTGCTAGAAGCACAAATGAGCGTCATTCATTTCTTTGGCTTTCACACCACTCCTTCTGTGAATCCTGCGAAGGCTGTGGCTTCAGGGCCCCCGCGATCGCGCCATTCTCCTTGAATCACGAGCTGTCGGAGGACCCTGTGCAACGACAGGGGCTCAAGCTATCACGCCTCGCAGGACTCTCTGCACCTCAGGACCTTCGAGCAGGAAACTTTGAACAGTCTGCTGTGGCCTTGGAGGCAACGATTGCTCAGGGGGTTCAAAGGTTCATGGCAGTGTAAACACTTCACAAGACCCTTCCAACAACGTTTCCTCTCACGTGGGTCAAACTTGAAGCAAACTGACAACCCTCTGATTGTCATGCCTCACCCCGGTTTCTTGTGTAGCTTGCAGCGAAGAATGACAGAGCGCAGAAACTGATTTTTGCGCCAAGCCCAGATCCGCGGCCGTGCACTTCACGAGCGGCGCTGGAAGAATTGGCACGGGCTCCAGCACAGTCCTTGCAATGCAAGCATTGGGATAGTTGAGCAGTGAACACACCGCTCTGCAAAAGAAATGCAATGAATCTCAGCACCTGCTTTGTCTGCCATGCTTCCGCTGCAGCCTGGGACACTGATCAGCTCAACAAGCTCTGAGATGCCATGCTGAATCGAGAGCGTGGCTGCAGGGTTTGCAGCACGCGGCTGTTGAGGAAGCGTGAAAGGTGGCGCAGGTCCTGCGTCAGAGCTTAAAAACACCAAAATCGAGACCCGGTTACCCTTCCTTCTCAGAGAGCAGTTGGTGCTGCCAAAGAAGTTGGCCAGCAGCGACCTCAGAAAGACTGGCCTAGTGCCCAAATAGAAGCCTATTCTGGGCACCCAAGCAGCCAGGCTCGCGCTGCGCTGCTCGGCATCCACAAGCCTTGGACTTTTCACGCGTCAATCAGCTGCCAGAAACCTGCTGGTTACAAACTGTGCATTGGACATCCTTCCCCTCTAACCTGTTACCGGGACCAGTCCCCCAATGTGCCACTGGCCTGCGCAGGAGATGCGTCAGGCATTGCTGCAAGGCTGCCAGAACCGGGCCAGCACCACGCATGGTAGCCTGGCGCAAGCATCTAATTCAAGGACCGAGTTTTTGCAGTGAATTCGACCAAGGCTCATGGAAGAAAGAACGCCAGCGGCGTAAAGACAAAGAAAGAAAGCAAGAAGGAAAGAACGAAGGAATGAGTGAAGCTGCTGCTGCGAGCCCTTTCTTGTTGCGCGTTTGCGTCAAGCGACTCCCAGCCATCTCATACCAAGATCAGCTGGATGACTCCCATGTACGATTTGACTGAGATGAGTGAGAGTTGAGATGAGTAAGAGTGAACAGTTAGCAAGCTATTGCTACTTCCTGTTAACGAGTCCGCGCGCAGTGTAACACCAAGCCCCTGTAGAGAGCACCAAATGCCGCCTCTGCCGCATAATCGTACACACATGCTCACCAAATGCTGCCCCTGCCACGCAATCTGCTGCACGCCCAAAAGTGCTGGGCCTGCCACGCAAAAATGGGGGCCCCGATGCGCGCGCGGTGCGCCCGTGCTCAGCAAATGCCGCCCCTGCCACGAAATCTGCACGCCCAATCACAAAGTGTTGCGCATGCACGCGCAATGGGAATCAGGCCAGCACCAAATGCCGCCCCTGCCTCGCAATCGTACGCCCGAGCTCACCAATGCTGGCCCCGCCACGAAATCTGCATGCCAAGTTACACAGTGCTGCGCCTGCCACGCAAATGGGGGCCGCGAACTGCGCAGCGCAACGTTGTTTTTGGGAGCGCACCAACTGCTGCTCCTGCCACGCGACCGTGGCCCGAAGCAACACCAAGCCCCTTTACAAAGCTCCAAACGTCGCCCCTGCCAACGAGATCTGCACGCCAAGTCACACTGCGCCGCACAATGGGGGCCACGAAGCGCGTGCAGCGCAAGACCAAATCCTTTCAACCAACACCGAACGCTGCAGCCTGCCATGCAATCGTACACCTGCGCTCACCAAATGATGCCCCTGCCACGCGATCTGAACGCCAAGTCACAAAGTGTTGCGCCTGCCGAGCAAAATAGGGGCCTTTCACACAGCACCCTTGCCACAGCGTGAGTGAGTGAGTGAGTGAGTGAGTGAGTGAGTGAGTGAGTGAGTGAGTGAGTGAGTGAGTGAGTGAGTGAGTGAGTGAGTGAGTGAGTGAGTGAGTGAGTGAGTGAGTGAGTGAGTGAGTGAGTGAGTGAGTGAGTGAGTGAGTGAGTGAGTGAGTGAGTGAGTGAGTGAGTGAGTGAGTGAGTGAGTGAGTGAGTGAGTGAGTGAGTGAGTGAGTGAGTGAGTGAGTGAGTGAGTGAGTGAGTGAGTGAGTGAGTGAGTGAGTGAGTGAGTGAGTGAGTGAGTGAGTGAGTGAGTGAGTGAGTGAGTGAGTGAGTGAGTGAGTGAGTGAGTGAGTGAGTGAGTGAGTGAGTGAGTGAGTGAGTGAGTGAGTGAGTGAGTGAGTGAGTGAGTGAGTGAGTGAGTGAGTGAGTGAGTGAGTGAGTGAGTGAGTGAGTGAGTGAGTGAGTGAGTGAGTGCGTGAGCGAGTGTGTGAGTGAGTGAGTGAGTGAGTGAGTGAGTGAGTGAGTGAGTGAGTGAGTGAGTGAGGGAGCGAGCGAGCGAGTGAGTGAGTGAGTGAGTGAGTGAGTGAGTGAGGAGCGAGCGAGCGAAGGGAGGGAGGGAGTGAGTGAGTGAGTGAGTGAGTGAGTGATTGGGTGGGTGAGTGAGTGAGAGTGTGAGAGTGAGAGTGAGAGTGAGAGTGAGAGTGAGAGTGAGAGTCAGAGTGAGAGTGAGAGTGAGAGTGAGAGTGAGAATGAGAGTGAGAGTGAGAGTGAGAGTAAGAGTGAGAGTGAGAGTGAGAGTGAGAGAGAGAGAGAGACTGAGTAAGTGAGTGAGTGAGCGAGCGGAGTGTGGAGTGTGGAGTGTGGAGTGTGGAGTGTGGAGTGTGGAGTGTGGAGTGTGGAGAGTGGAGAGTGGAGTCGAGTGGAGTGGAGTGGAGTGGAGTGCAGTGAGTGGAGTGAGTGGAGTGGAGTGGAGTGGAGTGGAGGGTGGAGTGGAGTGGAGTGGAGTGGAGTGGAGTGGAGTGGAGTGGAGTGGAGTGGAGTGGAGTGGAGTGGAGTGGAGTGGAGTGGAGTGGAGTGGAGTGGAGTGGAGTGGAGTGGAGTGGAGTGGAGTGGAGTGGAGTGGAGTGGAGTGGAGTGGAGTGGAGTGGAGTGGAGTGGAGTGGAGTGGAGTGGAGTGGAGTGAGTGGAGTGAGTGGAGTGAGTGGGTGAATGGGGTGAGTGGGGTGGGTGGGGTGAGTGGAGTGAGTGGAGTGAGTGGAGTGAGTGGAGTGAGTGGAGTGAGTGGAGTGAGTGGAGTGGGTGGAGCGAGTGGAGCGAGTGGAGCGAGTGGAGCAAGTGGAGCGAGCGCAGCGAGTGGAGCGAGTGGAGCGAGCGTAGCGAGTGGAGCGAGTGGAGCGAGTGGGGCGAGTGGAGCGAGTGGAGCGAGTGCAGCGAGTGGGGCGAGTGGAGCGAGTGGAGCGAGCGGGGCGAGTGAAGCGAGTGGAGCGAGAGGAGCGTGTGGAGCGCGTGGAGCGAGTGGAGCGCGTGGAGCGCGTGGGGCGCGTGGAGCGCGTGGAGTACGCGGAGCGCGCGGTGCACGTGGAGGGAGTGGAGCGAGTGGAGCTGGAGCGAGTGGGTGGAGCGAGTGGAACGAGTGTAGCGAGTGGAGCCAGTGGAGCGAGCGGAGCGAGTGGAGCGAGTGGAGCGAGTGGAGCGAGTGGAGCGAGTGGAGCAAGTGGAGCGAGTGGAGCGAGTGGAGCGAGTGGAGCAAGTGGAGCGAGTGGAGCGAGTGGAGCCAGTGGAGCGAGTGGAGCGAGTGGAGCGAGTGGAGCGAGTGGGGCGAGTGGGGCGAGCGGGGCGAGTGAGGCGAGCGGGGCGAGTGGGGCGAGTGGGGCGAGTGGAGCAAGTGGGGCGAGTGGAGCGAGTGGAGCGAGTGGAGCGAGTGGAGCGAGTGGAGCGAGTG
>CAUJNA010000574.1:62500-77500 GCA_963377175.1 Effrenium voratum | reverse complement strand
GAGACGTGCCCCCTGCATGGTAAGCACACCCGTTCCTTCAGCTGGAAGGTCGAAAGCATACAAAATACATCAAAGAGCAAAACCGGTCGAAAAAGAAGGCTACAAGAAGCACGAGGCACAAGCGAGCCCCAAGCACAAGCAATCCCCTCACCCGTTTTGCCTGGGACCCGCAAAATGCCGTGCACCAAAGCAACCCTTAATTATTATTGCCGAGATCCTTTGCACTATGCAATAGCCATGCCAAGTGAAGTACTGTGCGCTTGAGGATTGGAAGAAAAGGCGCAAAAGCCGAGCAAAGGCTGTGTTGGGTGCTGTGTCTCACTGAATGCTCCGAGCCGCGCTGGCCATCCTTCAACAGCGCCAAGGCACGCTCCCAGTGCTCTGCACCTGACAGCCACTCGCTCATGTGTATGTGACTTTGTGACTTTGGTATGCGATGTCATATTCCGGGCATGGACCATGGGACACGGCCCTGCTGGCGACATCAAATGAGCAGCCAGCAAAACTGCCATCACTCTTGCCGACTCATCCAAGGGGCGCACGCAAGAGGTGGCTGCCTGGTTCAGTGCCGCAACGTCAGCGTTGGGCTGAATCGAAAGCTGCAGTGCCAGGCTCCAACCTCGCTCCAACAAAGGCAAAAGCAAAGCGTTGTGATCAAAATGTGTCCCAAAAAATAACAAGAAACACCATGCGGGAGTCAGCAGCGCGAGAGTGGAAGGCATCCCGGCATGAGAAGTTGGTTGCGGGCTGGAAACGACTGCATAGTATCAGTAGCCGCACAAACAGAGGACACCCAACCACTCCAATAGATTCTGCTAGGCGTCAGCATCACCTGGCAATGATCTGAATGCTTGCAGCGAACTCCCGACCAGAATCGGAGGTGCAAACGAGTTGGCCCTTGACTGGCGCCCCAGGGCTCTTGCGATACCGGCTCGCAGCAGCACCAACAGCTGCTTTGAGAGCAGGCGCTGAAAGAGCTGCCATGGATACCTAACTAGCAGCAAACAGCTCGCACACACACACAAATTATATATATAGAGATATATATTGAATCCCAAAAATTAAAATAATAAAAAACGGAGAAGAAGAAAAAAGAACAGGGTTGTCCCAGTACTCTAGGTGTTCAATACATACTTCTGCAACCAAGTACGCGCACCCATCTGCAGTCATATGCATTTCTCCAAGCTCACCCAATTTCTGGATTCAATGTGAGAGGACAAGATTCTCGGAAAGGATTCAATCTTGAATATTCAATCCAGTGGTCAATTACTTGCGAGGTTTTACAACAACTTGAAAGCTTGTTGGGGCTCGCCCAACTTAAGTGTTGTTTGGGTTTGGCCAGGATTGACGATTCTCAGGAAAGACTTTTGTGCAATCTTCAATGTTGAATCCTCCATCCAGTGGCAAAGTACTTTCAAGGGCTTAGCGATCCAGTGGACCCGGCTTCAAGTTCTCATGCTGAAAACACTGCGTTTTGCAGCCTTTTATGCAGAGGATCATGAGGGGTTCTGCGTGTAAGTATGTCATGTCATGTAACGTAACGTAACGTAACGTAACGTAGCGAAACGTAATGTAATGTAATGTATTGTAATGTAATGTAATGTAATGTTCGCCTCAGCCCCCAGCCCCAAACCCCCACTGCAAAATTGGTTAGTCCGACCCCCCATGTCGCGCGGCAAAAATCCCTGCTCCAGCTGCCTCCAGTCTGCCTGAAACGAGCCTGGAAGCAGCCGGCCCCCAGAACCGGGAGGTCAGATCATGTCAGATCCCTTCGACTTCGCCAGATTCTCCCTGATCCAACCCCGCAAACCAGCGCGTCAAATTCCAATCAAATCCCCCCCTAAATATCGTAGAAACCAAAGCCAAGTGGAATCGCGCGGACATGCACCCACCCTCTAGCTTGGAAACCAGCTCACGCTTTTTGGCGCCGACTCCCTCACTTTAATAACAACACTTCAAGGCAAACCAAAGCACAGCATATGCCTCAAAGCCAGCCAAAAGCGGACTGGCCGAGGCGGGCAACGCGAAGCGTTTACAATAATGTAATGTAAAGTAATGTAATGCAATGTGATGTGATGTAATGTGATATAATGTAATGTATGAATGTGTATGTGTATATATATATACATATATATGTTCACACACCGTCTCCCCCCCCCCCAGTTGAACTACATGTCCACCTCTGCTCATCTACTACCTGCGCCTTTTGAGATAGAATGAATTATCATGTCGTGCCCAAATAAGACTGTAAATACAATTGATTTAGCTACAATCCCTGTTCGAGGTAGTTTAAGAATTTGAACCTCTCCTTTCCCTTGAAATGTCCACTTTGAAACACCGTCTAACAAGTTTGATTTTGGACCTTTCTTATGCTACAAAAGGGCAAGAATGTAAAGAACAAAAAGCGTATTGCGAAGTTCCTTGTAGAAGTCCCTAAAATGTTTAGCCATATTTATTATGAATTATATTTGAGAACTAGGTTCTATGTAAGTGTTATTGTCAAATGCTAAATGAATTGTGTTCGTATTAGATTGTTTTTAACACTTAAATTATATTTGGGAATAAACTCCTATCTAATTTCTTTTGTTAAAGATTAGTTGGAGTTTACCCGAAATTATATTTACATGTTCATGTAACTCCTATTTAGGATTTGTTTATTTGAGTTATAGTTGAGAATACAACACATGTTGGAAAACTATATCCTTACTAAACTATATTTAAATTCAATTCGAGTGGAAGTACAATCCTATTTGGAAAGGGTATCATATTGGGACATTTTGGAGGACTCCTTGCTCCAAATTATCAGCCTTTGGGGACCCAAATTGGAGAATTTGAATCTCCAGAATCTAGTTTTATCATCCCCAAAAGGCACTAAACCAGGGTCCGTGGGGGGGCATATAATATACATATATATATATATCAGAGAGAGAGAGAGACTATATTGGATATATATATATATATATGTATATCAACAATAGTTCGATTAATTCTGCACGTTTGAGTGCAGCCAAACCGCTCTCCGCTCACCAATATTGATGAAGAGGCCTGGCATCGCCTCAGAGTCCGGTGCATCCAGCAAACACAGTCAATCAAACAGCCAAGGCCAAGTGCTTGAGCGCACTTGCAGCACTTGCAGCACTTGCAGCACTTGCAGCACTTGCAGCACTTGCAATCTAAACGCTCGCTTCTCTCAGGCCTTTGCCTCCCATGGTGTCGCAGCCAGTTGAGCCTCGAAGGCGGCCTGCAAAACAAGCATGGTGCTCTGGCGCAAGGGAACAAAGGAATCACTGCGTGTGTCGTTGGGGACGGCAAGCTCACATCAACCCACAAAACATCGACATATTCTGCAGGGCTGGCTGTGGCTCTTTGACATTCCCTAATGGCTTGAAAGGCCATCCTGCACAAACCACGGCTAGACCTGGCCCTGCAATTCCACAGTGCTGCAATGCCAGCTCTGTCCTGCCGCAGTCCGCTGCCTTATCGCATGTACAAATGTCATCACACTGCTCCTCTCCATGGAGTCTTCATGTTTTGCTCGCATGATGCAAGCTGCTTCTGACAGGCAAGCAAGCCTACGACCTGCCCTGATAGGAGGACTCCGCTTGTCACCGAACCACGCACACGATCCACATGCCACCAATGCATCCGAAGTGCCTCTCTCCTGCATGGTGAATACTGCTGCGCTCAAGCCGCTAAAAGGCATTGGTCAAACGCCAATCTACCGAAAGGGCTGTGGAAGTGACCTGGGCTAAGCTCAGCTATCTCTGACCATCACACGACCGTTCAGCAGTGAATATCAACTTCTACGTGCTTCGAGCTCCCCTCCTGCAGTTGAAGTGCTCGCTCCCACAGCTGGCTTTCACGGCACAGCAAGATGCAAAGTTTCTGCAGGTCCTGACAATATGAGACGAGACAAGACTTTAAACACTGGCCCCCATACCTGTCGGCCCTGCGCACTGGCGCATAGAGCCGTCCTGGGGAACAGCATGCCGATGTTCCAGTGCTTCCACAAGGCTCCTGGGCAAGTGAGCGACAGCTCAGTACAGCTCACAGCATGCGAAACAACGCAAGCAGCTTGCTTTAGCACTCCCAGGGCAGAAGTGCTACAACTGATGCAAGGACATCTGCAACAACTTCTGCCACAAATGCTGCAACAAATGCCAGCTTTGTGCATGCCAGGCATCATCGCATCATCCCACAGGTGCTGCTGTCTCAGCGCTTGGACTGCCACCCTTGGATGGACAAGTGCAGGCTACGTATCCCACAAATTGGCTGGATTTCAATTGATCAGCGCCCAAAACCCATTGATTTGGGTTCTACCAGAAGGGATAAGAAGGTTTTGTATGCGTTGGTTCTCCTGGTCGGAAGTGTGTGTGTGTGTGGTTTGTGTGTGTGGTTTGTGTGTGGTTTGTGTGTGTGGTTTGTGTGTGGTTTGTGTGTGGTTTGTGTGTGGTTTGTGTGTGGTTTGTGTGTGGTTTGTGTGTGGTTTGTGTGTGGTTTGTGTGTGGTTTGTGTGTGGTGTGTGTGTGTGGTTGTGTGTGTGGTGTGTGTGTGGTTTGTGTGTGGTTTGTGTGTGTGTTTGTGTGTGGTTTGTGTGTGGTTGTGTGTGTGGTTGTGTGTGTGTGGTTGTGTGTGTGGTTGTGTGTGTGTGGTTGTGTGTGTGTGTGTGTGGTTGTGTGTGTGTGTGTGGTTGTGTGTGTGTGGTTGTGTGTGTGTGTGGGTGTGTGTGTGGGTGTGTGGGTGTGTGGGTGTGTGGGTGTGTGGGTGTGTGTGTGTGTGCGTGCGTGGGTGTGTGTGTGTGTGTGTGTGCGTGGGTGTGTGTGTGTGTGCGTGTGCGTGTGCGTGTGCGTGTGCGTGTGCGTGTGCGTGTGCGTGTGCGTGTGCGTGCGTGTGCGTGTGGTGTGTGTGTGGGTGTGTGTGTGTGGGTGTGTGCGTGTGCGTGTGCGTGTGCGTGTGCGTGTGCGTGTGCGTGTGCGTGTGCGTGTGCGTGTGCGTGTGCGTGCGCGTGTGCGTGTGCGCGTGTGCGTGTGCGCGTGTGCGCGTGCGCGTGCGCGTGCGCGTGCGCGTGCGCGCATATGCGCGTGCGCGTGCGCGTGCGCGTGCGCGTGCGGCGTGGCGCAGTGCGCGTGCGCGTGCGCGATGCGCGTGCGCGTGCGCGTGCGCGTGTGCGTGCGCGTGTGCGTGTGCGTGTGCGTGTGCGTGTGCGTGTGCGTGTGCGTGTGCGTGTGCGTGTGCGTGTGCGTGTGCGTGTGTATGTGTGTGTGTGTGTTATTTGTCATTCACAAATATACTACACTTTGTTCTGCAACCACGATGCAGCGCACGGCTTGTAAAGCTGGCAACACGTGCCTGCAAAAGGACAGCGGAAGACCAGGGCAAGATATCAATGCACCGCACGTATTCTGTATTCTATGAGGGCACTGCTGTTGCAAGCCTTGGCCGCGCCATTGGCTCCAAGCCACACCATTGGCCAGTGGCATGAAGTTGCATAGCTTGTGGCGACACTTAAGAAACTGTTGACGGGTATTCTATTCCACTGCAACAGTGGAGGCTCCCCAAAAAAAGCAAACGACTAACTGCTGGCGTAGGTGCTGCCTGCACCTCTTGTCCAAAGCATCAAATGTCAAGAGCCATAAACTTGCGAGATGCAGTTGTTGAAGGTTCAAAGACATCATGGCCGGTTGGGTTGCTGATGGCTCACCTGAGCTCACGAGTTCGCCTGTTGCGCAAATACGGTTTCCTTCCAAGGCACCTGGCGTTGCATCCGCCCTAATGTCACCAGGGCAGGGCGCCATTCGAGCTCTGTGGCCAGAGCCTGCAGGACACATGCGAAACCATAGACTACACTCTGCGAATTGTGCAAATTATGCCATCAATGTCCATCCACGCCATGCAAATGGAACACATGTCAGCCCGGCCGCAATCTCAGCTGTGGCACCCGGATCTGCATCCTGGCATGCGCACCATGCGGCTTGATCCACACTCCCCTCATGTCAGAAAATTGTTTGATGCTATGAAGGGTCATGGCCTTGCCAACAACATGCCTGTTCGGCTTGCCGTTGATAACGAGGGCCACTTGCTCATTTGAAGATGGTGTTTTCTTGCAGAATGCAATCGCTGCAAGCATGCAATGGCGAAAAAGCTCCCTCCAGCTCCTGCATAACATCTGACCGGATGCCGCGGGGATGCACTGCCAGGTTTGCCGGCAAAGGCTTGTGCATGCCGAGCAGGACCTTGCCAGCGCAGAGCTGAATCCACAATGAGACTTTCTGGCCAACTGCTTTCAAGCATTGCTTTTGTCCTTTCAAGGAGTTTAGCTGTGTTATGACGGGTTCATTGACCTCCTTCCCTGCAAGACACGGAGCCCAAACACCCGGAACGTGCGCACACCGTGGACTTTTCACTTGTTCACCCATCCTCTTGGCTTCCGCAGGACCTGCAGCAGCTCAGCTTCAGGACTTCCTTCTTCCACTCTGTGGTTATATTCGTAGGCGATCACCGGTGGTGCTGACACCATAACTCCCTCAACCCGAGGGTTGGCATTGGCAAGGCCGAATTTCACGCCACGATCATACAAAAGGTTGAACTCAAGATAGCGACCTCTGCGCAGAAGTTGCCACTGTTTTTGTTTCGCCGAAAACTCATCGTCTCGATGTCGCTTGACTATAGGAAGCCAGGATGCCATCCAAGTTGTGACCACTCCCCGGGCAAAGTCCAAGGTATCTGCATCAACTGGTAAGTCATCAAAAAAAATACCTCCTGTCCCTCGGTGCTCCTGCCTCGCTGGCAAGTAGAAGTAGTCATCGCATGACTCTTTCATTGCTTGGTAATTGAAGCCAGGGTGCCGGTCAAGCTTTGCTCCTGAGCACAGCTTGCAGTACATCTCATGGAAGGACTGGATGTCCTCTTCATTCAGATAGTACGGTGTGAGATCCGCGCCCCCTCCCAGCCAGGCAACTTCTTGACCATTGGCCGATTGTACCCAAAAGATTCGCACATCGGATCGAAACGTCGGGACCAAGGGGCTTTTTGTGTGCAGGACCATGCTCAAGGCTGTTGCTGCGAAGGCATCCCCTGCTTGCACAAGGACATCCTCCTGCCGTGCTCGGATGGCCTTGGCCCGTTCCGCCGAGAGATTCCCGCCTCGGATGCATGTAAAGCTGCAAGCACCCTTCTCAATGACACTGCCGCCCTGAAGAACGCGTGTGATGCCGCCGCTGCCCGTATCGACGCTACCCCAGGGGTCACAGCAAAAGCTTGCCGTCTCGATGTCCTCCAGCTGATGGATGATTTCACTCTGTTGCTGCTGAAGGAAGTTTGCAAAGCTGTCAAAACTTGCGGAGATGTCAGAGCTGGTCGCTGCTCGGCCCATTCGCCTGATGCCACGTGACCGGTGCACTCGCGGACAAACCCAGAGCGTTGGGCCATACACAAGTGCAACTAAAGGGAGCACCGCAAAGGCCCGCGGCGCCATTGCGAGCCTTAACGTTGTGGCAACCTGACGTTGGCATAAAGCGATCCAAACCTGGTGGTGAGTCAAAGCACCAGCCAATGAGATAGTGGCTTGGAACGGAAATCCTAGTCACAATGTTCGTGTAAAAGAAACAAGTGTGATGCAAGCTTAGATTGTTGACAAAAGGCTTCGAGTCACAAGCCTGCAGTACAAATGAATTCTCGCAGTAGCTCCTGTCGCTTGTGGCCGACCCCGCAACCCTCAGAAGGCTAGGAGCTCTTTCATCAATCGCCCCTGGCCCTCAGCCCGTGGCAGTGATCTTGAACAGCACAGCTCAAAAGGCCTGGCAAAGTTCACGTGAGCCATGTTAAACCATCAACTGCTTTGCTGGACAGAGGACCAATGCTTGAGGCGTTCCACAAACCAGAATCCACTGATTCCACCGCCTTTACAGATTAGACAACGCTCTGGATAAACAGATGCGGTCAATAAAACTGTATGCTACAGTATTTTATGTTCCAAGAAATATCTCTGCAACATGTTAAGCTCTCTGTGCAAGATGTGCTGCGTAAGTTGTCCCTTCTCAAGTAAGCTGTGCAAGATGTTCTGTGCAGGTTTCCTGTTGTTTCTTCTCAAGCAAGCTATATGTGTGCTGTATGGGACCCTTTCATCAATGAGGATTCATGTCCACCAACCATCTTGAAGGGTGTTCTTGACTAAGCTGTTGAACCTGTGTAAGAGAGCTGTGCGTTTGACTGAAGGCCCCCCCCCCCCGCCCGCTCACTCGACGATGTCACCAAGCCTGCCCACTTTCAAGCAACCAGCACTCGTTGACGTGCACTTGAGGAGGGCAACGCGATCTACTGAACCTGGTTAAATCAGGGGCAATGTGAAGTTGGTATGCTGAGCCCATCCCGTGGTGGACAACTGAAGAAGCTAACTGAAATTCAAACAGCACGAACAGTACAAGAAGAACGTTACAGGCGTAGACTTAGCCAACACCTTTTTTACCCTACACCTCACCAAGAGCCCACTCCAAGTGCCACATGAAAGCAAACTAAAGCCTATTGGAGAGCATGGAACTTGATGGACATTGGCCAACACACCAGAACAGCAACATCGAACCAATACACTCCGCTCGCGCAAATGGCTTTCTTCTGATACTCTATGTTCTGTAAGTTCAGGTTCGCATTCTACCCGTCCACTCTTCCTGGAGAATGTTGGCAAAGAAGGAACATACGGCATAAAGAATCGGGTCGAGATTTAATTTTGGTTTTTTTTTGTATTTTTTTTTGGATTAATTTGTTTTTCCCGTCCTGGCTACTAAAATGCTGTAATTTGCAGCATTCTCTCGCGAAATATACGTATTTTACGCTAGTCCGTCAACATCATCAGCAACGTTTTCAACATCCCCCGCATGTTCAGCCAACATTCCCAGCATCACCAGCAAATTGGCTTCCCGTATCTCATGGTACAAGTGAGGATTCAAATACGGGCAAAGTAATCCCTGTAAAACACCTAAAACGTAGCGGGGGGGGGGCGGCAATTCCCCCCATGATGATTGAAAAAGTGATGATTCAAGTAAAGGCGCGGGGGTTGGGGGGGGCGGCAGCCCCCCCCATGATGATCGAAACAGTGATGATTCAATCAGGGGCAAAAAGTCTAAAAAATAGCGGGGGGGTTGGGGGGGGGGCAGCCCCCCCCATGATGATTGAAAAAGTGATGATTCAATTAAAGGCGCGGGGGGGTTGGGGGGGGGGGCAGCCCCGCCATGATGATCGAACAAGTGATGATTCAATCAGGGGCAAAAAGTCTAAAAAATAGCGGGGGGGTTGGGGGGGGCGACAGCCCCCCCATGATGATCGAAAAATTAGGGGCAAAGAATCTAAAAAGTAGCGGTCGCATGATGATCTAAAAAGTGATGATTCAATTAGTGGCAAAAAGTCCAACAAATAGCGGGGGGGTTGGGGAGGGCGGCAGCCCCCCCCATGATGATTGAAAAAGTGATGATTCAATTAGGGCCAAAAAAATATAGAAAAGCAGCGGGGGTCATCACTTCCTCTGCGGCAAGGCCTCGTGGTACAAGTGAGGATTCAAACACGGGCAAACTAATCCCTGTAAAACACCTAAAACGTAGCAATTCCCCCCATGATGATTGAAAACATGATGATTCAACTAAAGGCGCGGGGGGGTTGGGGGGGGGGGCGGCACCCCCCCCATGATGATCGAAAAAGTGATGATTCAATCAGGGGCAAAAAGTCGGGGGGGATGATGATTGAAAAAGTGATGATTCAATGGGCAATATATATATATATAAATATAAAAAAGCAGCGGGGGGGGGGGGCAAGGCCTCATGGTAAAAGTGAGGATTCAAATACGGGCAAACTAATCCCTGTAAAACGGCAGCCCCCTCCATGATGATCGAAAAAATAGGGGCAAAGAATCTAAAAAGTAGCTGTCGCATGATGATCGAAAAAGTGATGATTCAATTAGGCGTGTAGTTTAATCGAAAGGGGGGTGGCGGGGGGCACCAGAGAGGAACTTGCGATGCTGAGGATGCAGGAAGCCAAGGCCAAAAACCAACTGGGAAAGCAGAGGATGCGAAAAGCCAAAGCCAGAAAGCCGCCAAAAGCCATAAAGCCAAAAAGCCACCTGCCGCAGCGGAACTGGCAATGCAGAGGATGCGAAAAGAGAGGAACTGTGAATGCAGAGGATGCAAAATGAAAAGCCACAAAAGCCACAAAAACCCACGTAAAAGCCACAAAAGCCAAAAAGCCGAAAAGCCACCCACCCTGAAAAACAAAAAAAATCCTTAAAAAAAACGAGAAAACAAATCCTTAAAAAAATGGCCCTCCTAAAGAATCGCCCAGGACCCCAGAACAAACCTAAAACATGGAGAGACCCTGCAGAACCGGCTTGCTGACTGCAGCCGCACAATATGACACACCTACACACACATGTTCCGTTGGGGATTGGCTCGCAGCGCAGCCAGTCTTGATTTCTGCACGTTATTCCTTGTCTCTTCCCCACTTGCCAAAGACGCTGAAGGCCACGACATCAAGGCTGGCATGGCAGCTTTCAAAGTGGATGCACTTCCACAAAGCTGGGCGGCCAAAGAAAAACTGTAGAAAAGGGAAAGGCCGCGGGAGTGCGCTCTTTGATTTCAAAAGCCTGGTCCGCGTTGTGTCATTACGTTTCTTGCAGTCCCAGTGGAAAGGGGGAAGGTCAAGTGCAAGCGTGGCAGCTCCACTAGCTCTACTCCATAAAATGATTGGACCATACAGTTGGTCACAGGGCTTCAGTCCTGAGATAATGGATAGATGTTAGAAGCTTCCGACTCGTAGTTGGGCAAAAGATTGAACCTGCTAGGCTGCGTCTTCAACAAGCATAAATCCAACAAGGCAAAAGGCAAGCACCAAATTCCGCGCTGGTTGTCATGTCAGTAGCGGGATATGCTGTTTCTCAGCGCAACCACCGGCCAAGCACGCGAAAGCATTCAGCCGTTTTCGATGAGATCTGCAGTCTGCACCTGACATCATCACTCGGCTTGGTTTCACATGTGCAATTTTGGCCGCAAACCAACCGGTTTCCAAGGTGCTCAGGAAGCTTGGAAAGCTACCAGCAATGTGGCCTCATTTGTTTAACAGTGTTCAAGTGTGTTTTAATAAGTCTGCTAAACAAATGGGTCACAATCAAAGCCTATTTAGTCCGAGAGAAGTCTACCCAAAACCAAGTAAAGAAAAGGGCAGTTGATTGTGGCTCAAATGTGAGTCCAGCACCGCTCGCATTGCAGACAGCGAGGTGCTTTGCCTCAGAGCCAGCGCCCCGTCTACTGCCAAATTGACAATGGCCATAAATGGCGGCATGCAGACTGAGCTGAACGCCCAGGCTTTCCAGTCCGCATATCGCACGACACCCGCCCAGGCCTGCATGGCACTGCTGAACACGTCTACACGACTGCACAAACTCTGCATTGCTTTCACAAGCTTGGGATACTACAGAGTGAGATTGTGATGCCATGATTCAAGCAGTCCTGCAACACTCGGCACTGGTGAGCTGTTCATGTTGGATACATGCAAAACATGAGCTGTCATGCTTTCGAGGCCCCTGCAGCTTCGGTGCTAAACTCTGCAATAATATGCTGACCCGCGAACCAACGCCTGGCAGTGTGTTTGTGCATACTGAATCAGATTTCTCCTGCTAAGAGGACTAGGTCTACACGTAATATTCCCTGCGTCATATGGATGCAGCTCAAGGTTACACAACTTCAGTGTCAGGCCTGTCCAATGCACGCTGACAATTTGCGGCAGAGGTCGCGTCCGCAAATTTCACCCAGACCTGCAGATGCACAGAATAGCCCCAGGCAAACCCGGACATACAAAAACCATTGGTCTATGCCTCTCAGAACCATCTCCAATTGTGGCCATTACCCCGTTGTGGCACATCTTCAAATTTCTGGGAAGAAGGGGGTCTTGCTCAACGTGTTCAAGCATGTCGACTCTGCAAACAAGCTGCATCGCCCTTGCTGCTGCCCTGGTCGGCAAAGACCTTTATGACCGAGCCATACTTCCTGCATTCCTGTGGCCAGGCAGGAAGATGAGCGCAAGAGACATTGACATCCCACTTTTCCATCGATGTTGACAAGAACATCATGGTGATGACGTGTCTTCGTGTGCAGATTCTTTAAAATGGGCAGGAACACGTAGGTGCATTTATGCTAAAGGTCCAGCAGCTCATTTTCATTAAGCCAGCCTAATCTAATCCATCCTCTATCTAACCTACTAATCTCTCATCTCTCCAGCCATCCATCTGTCCATCTAGCAATTCTACTCTGTCTAGAGAGAGTGAGATGGAGAGATGGAAAGGGATTAAATCACCTCGAATCAATGTCCATCACAAAAGAATTACCAGGCCACTACGACGCAAAACGGCTGGAGTGAAAATACTCCCCATGCGCCTGCTCCACGTCTGCGTGGATGTCGTTGAAGAATTCAGGGTCCGCCGCAAGGTTCACTTGCGCGGGGTTGAACATTCCGTGCAAGGTCTCAGTGTGAAACAGCTTGCCAGCGGTTGATGCGTGAGATCTGGGAGAACCAGCTGGGTCCATGCCTCCCTCACCCTTTCGAATATTGAAAGGACAAGGTGCAGACATTGGACCCTCTGCTTGTCATGCTGACAGCTTGAGCCTCTATGACCTTCTCAGGCTCTTGCAATGATGTTAGAGGGCACACCGGGTCCACCATAACCTGCAAGGGGCAATCGATTGCAATGTGAGTGAAAAGTGCCGCAGCTTCACGAGCCCACCTTCGAGAGGAGAAGCTGCCATCGACGATTGGCACCCATCCGCGGCTCTTAGAGCTGTGGCAAAGCCAGTGCAACAAGTTCCCCCAAAAAAAAATAACTTGCTAAAGAGAAGAAGAAAAAAAAACATTCTCTGCAAGCGTGGCAGCTCCACTAGCTCTACTCCATAAAATGATTGGACCATACAGTTGGTCACAGGGCTTCAGTCCTGAGATAATGGATAGATGTTAGAAGCTTCCGACTCGTAGTTGGGCAAAAGATTGAACCTGCTAGGCAACAAGCATACATCCAACAAGGCAAAAGGCAAGCACCGAATTCCGCGCTGGTTGTCATGTCAATAGCGGGATATGCTGTTTCTCAGCGCAACCACCGGCCAAGCACGCGAAAGCATTCAGCCGTTTTCGATGAGATCTGCAGTCTGTTTCTTGCAAGCCGGTCAGAGACAGGGCCAATGAAAATCCAGACGTGGCGATTTTCAAATTCTGGCACCTGACATCATCACTCGGCTTGGTTTCTCAATGTTTGGCGCAAACCAACCGTGGTTCCCGGGGTGCTCAGGAAGCTTGGAAAACTACCAGCAATGTGGCCTCATTTGTTTAACAGTGTTCAAGTGTGTTTCAATAAGTCTGTTAAACAAATGGGTCACAATCAAAGCCTATTTAGTCCTAGAGAAGTCTACCCAAAACCAAGTAAAGAAAAGGGCAGACCTATTCAGGTTGAGATGGGCCCCGCCAACCTTCACTTGCCCCGGGTTGATTGTGGCTCAAATGTGAGTCCAGCACCGCTCGCATTGCAGACAGCGAGGTGCTTTGCCTCAGAGCCAGCGCCCCGTCTACTGCCAAATTGACAATGGCCATAAATGGCGGCATGCAGACTGAGCTGAACGCCCAGGCTTTCCAGTCCGCTTATCGCACGACACCCGCCCAGGCCTGCATGGCACTGCTGAACACGTCTACACGACTGCACAAACTCTGCATTGCTTTCACAAGCTTGGGATACTACAGAGTGAGATTGTGATGCCATGATTCAAGCAGGCCTTCAACACTCGGCACTGGTGAGCTGTTCATGTTGGATACATGCAAAACATGAGCTGTCATGTTTTCGAGGCCCCTGCAGCTTCGGTGCTAAACTCTGCAATAATCTGCTGACCCGCGAACCAACGCCTGGCAGTGTGTTTGTGCATACTGAATCAGATTTCTCCTGCTAAGAGGACTAGGTCTACACGTAATATTCCCTGCGTCATATGGATGCAGCTCAAGGTTACACAACTTCAGTGTCAGGCCTGTCCAATGCACGCTGACAATTTGCGGCAGAGGTCGCGTCCGCAAATTTCACCCAGACCTGCAGATGCACAGAATAGCCCCAGGCAAACCCGGACATACAAAAACCATTGGTCTATGCCTCTCAGAACCATCTCCAATTGTGGCCATTACCCCGTTGTGGCACATCTTCAAATTTCTGGGAAGAAGGGGGTCTTGCCCAACGTGTTCAAGCATGTCGACTCTGCAAACAAGCTGCATCGCCCTTGCTGCTGCCCTGGTCGGCAAAGACCTTTATGACCGAGCCATACTTCCTGCATTCCTGTGGCCAGGCAGGAAAATGAGCGCAAGAGACATTGACATCCCACTTGTCCATCGATGTTGACAAAAACATCATGGTGATGACGTGTCTTCGTGTGCAGATTCTTTAAAATGGGCAGGAACACGTAGGTGCATTTATGCTAAAGGTCCAGCAGCTCATTTTCATTAAGCCAGCCTAATCTAATCCATCCTCTATCTAACCTACTAATCTCTCATCTCTCCAGCCATCCATCTGTCCATCTAGCAATTCTACTCTGTCTAGAGAGAGTGAGATGGAGAGATGGAAAGGGATTAAATCACCTCGAATCAATGTCCATCACAAAAGAATTACCAGGCCACTACGACGCAAAACAGCTGGAGTGAAAATACTCCCCATGCGCCTGCTCCACGTCTGCGTGGATGTCGTTGAAGAATTCAGGGTCCGCCGCAAGGTTCACTTGCGCGGGGTTGAACATTCCGTGCAAGGTCTCAGTGTGAAACAGCTTGCCAGCGGTTGATGCGTGAGATCTGGGAGAACCAGCTGGGTCCATGCCTCCCTCACCCTTTCGAATATTGAAAGGACAAGGTGCAGACATTGGACCCTCTGCTTGTCATGCTGACAGCTTGAGCCTCTATGACCTTCTCAGGCTCTTGCAATGATGTTAGAGGGCACACCGGGTCCACCAT
>CAUJNA010000574.1:30000-55000 GCA_963377175.1 Effrenium voratum | reverse complement strand
CCCCAGTGTGTCCAAAGTGCTGCGCCTGCCACGCAAACAGACCGCCCATGCCGACCGCTCCGAGCAACCAGTGTAAGTTCCTTGAGTGAGAGTAAAGTATGTTTAAATGGAGTGAGTGAGAGTGAGTGTGGGGTAAAGTCAGTGAGTGTAAGTTGAGTGAGTGATCGTAAGTGTGTGTGTGTGTGTGTGGGTGCAGTAGGTGAGAGTAAGTATTTGTAAGTCAGTGAATGTAAGTTGATTGAGTGAGAGTAAGCATGCGTAGGTGGAGTGAGTGAAAGTGAGAGTGGTTGAAAGTCAGAGTCAAAGTTGAGTGAGTGAGAGTAAGCATGTGTAGGCGGAATGAGTGAAAGTGAGAGTGATGGAAAGTCAGTGAGTGTAAGTTGACTGAGCGAGTGTAAGTCTGTGTAAGTCAGTGAGTGTAAGCTGAGTGAGTGCGAGTAATAAGGAGGAGGAGGAGGGAGGAAGGAGGAGGAGGAGGAGAGTGCGACGCGGACAACGACATTAAAAGTAGAAGAACCGCACACAAGACTGTGGGGAACAAACAAACAACCAATCAAGCAAGCAGGCAGGCAGGCAGGCAGGCAAGCAGTCAAGCAGGCAAACAAACCAAAGAACAAGGAAACACGCGAAAGGGTGTGAGAAAGTGAACAAGCAAAACGCCAACACGCAAACCAGGGAACGAGAAAAGTGCAAACACTGCCATTCGATTTCACTCACAGAGTCCTGAAGTCAGCACACGAGCCTGCGCCAGCTTCTCTGTGTTGCCTTTTGTTGTGAGTAGTCTGTAGATCATGGAAGGCAACGCCAGCCCCAAAGGCACCTGGGGCCAAGCTGCACACGACGATCAGGGCGCACAGCAAAGTGATTCTGAGGCGTGAGCCTTCCACCACTTGCCCGTGAAGACTTGGCTGCCCACAATCGTGGCAGCAATCCCCGCAATAAAAGCGATGTTTCGCGCAGCGTCGTGCAGCTGCCTCAGGTTTGGCAAGTTTGGCGCGGGTGCCACAGTGCGAAGCTGAAAGCTGAGGCTTTGCAATCCAAGCGGCTGTTTCTTGAAACCCAGGGAGTCTAGCTTGGAGATCCGCGCGGGCACTGCTGGCTCAGAAGCCATTGGCCCAAGCCGGCCTCGAGCCAGCCAAGAGTCCGAGTCCACCTGCGTCGAACCCCTACGCAAGGCAAACCATCCTCTGACCCAACAAAACACGTTGCGACAGCCTTCAGCCCACTGCCACTGCTCATGGGTGCTGCAAAGCTGTTTCCAAGCGCCACTGCCAAAGCCAGCAGCAATGGCCTGGCCAGACGCCTGCAAGCAGAACTTGAGAAACATGAAAACAAGCTATGGACCCCAGCCGCCCGTAGCTCCAACGGAACCCCTCGCAACCTCATCTAACAACCGCGCATCTGGCACCCCTGCGCAACCCTTGGGAACCCTCCGGAGCTTTGCAACGAGAATGAAGCTCTATAACTCTGTTGCATCCTCCATTCTGGAACCTGCATTCTGCATATTTGGTGAGAGTAGCAAGCTCCATAGAACTTTGCCAATTTAGAAGGAACCCTGCGGCACACTAGCACTGGCCAACATCACTGGCAGACCACTGTAGGTCAGATTTTATTGTGCGACAACATGAAAGCAGGCGACCGGGCACCTTTGCCAACATCTGGAGATCACCTGCGTCATTGCCCGCAAGATGTGCTCGCGCACGGGGCACCCCGCTGCCATTTGGAGCCAAACGGTGACGGGTGGTGTGCTGAATTCCCCAATGGCTCAAGTCGGAAATCATTCAAACATATAGATCGACACAATGACTTCTCCTTCACGAAGGCAGTTTGTGAACGCGCGGTGACGGTGCATGCCACCTCTGTGCAAGCGCAAGTATGTGTGCTGCAAGTGTATGTCTCTCTCGCGACTCGTGCGGTTGCCACGTGTGCTGTAACATGTTTCCAGAAGATCTGAGTCAAATAATTACATAGTATACACACATTCATGAGAACCCACACCCACCAATGACAGCATGCATGTCGCAGAAAGCAGCTTCACGAGAGACCACCCGTCGCAGCAAAGGGAACAGAACACGCATCTACGAGAACACACCCACCACAGAAAGCACATTCATAGTGAACACACATTCATGAAAATCAACACGCAAACATGATAGACTTGACGTCGCATGGAGCACGCTCATAGCAAACACACATTCACACTCAAAGGGAACACGCACTCGTGAGAACCCAAGCATTGTGCAGTTCACACCATGAAGCTCAAAGGTGACAGTAGTCTCCACTTCGGGCCAGTTTTGGTGTCCGTCAATGATTTGGATCATGTACACCCCCAAGATTCGATGTGCGATGCTGCCGTGTCTGTGGAATGAAACAACCGTGTGCGTGTGATTTACAAGCAAAATAGGAAGGTGCTCACAATCTGGCTTCAAGCGGGTGGGCAAAAACCCACAAGGCATGAGGGGTCGCGCTAACTTTGAGAAATGTTGCCTAAAACTGCTCTGTACAAACGCAGGGTGCAAGTATCATCTGCAGAAATGTACTCGGCGAGATTGTGCTCTGTGCAAGGGCGCTCTGCGCACGCATGCAAAAGACAAGCATGGTTCTCTGCGAGCCTGTGCTTCGGAAAAGTGGACTGTTCACGTCGAGCAGCAAGCGTGCTCTGTGCAACCTAGAGTGTCTAGCTCAATCGTGCGCGTGTCCGCGTGTGACATCTTGCCAGTGTGCGACTTTCTCACCTGTTGTGTGCAAGAACATGCTAAGCCTGTGAGCTTCGCTCGCACGTATCACGCGTCATGTCCGGCAGTAAGACCCAGGTATCAAGGACACTGAAAAAACCCTCTATATAGTCACGCATCCCCCAGGGTGAACAAACAGCCACCATTGGGGAGCTGGGATTCGTGGTGCGCAGAGAAGTATTGTGTGTGTGTGTGTGCGTGTCTGCGTCGCAAACAATTCAAGAACTCCATTGACCACCGCAATCCTTGTTGCACAGCTCAAGCTTGACTTTTTTGAGGATCTGGCGCGAACAATGTGCACTTTCCACATCATGTCCGGCTTGTGTGTGTCTTCGGCCCTGGGATCGTGCCCTTTCATTTTAGCAGTATGAACAAGAGTCAAATCCTTGCGGCTCGAACAAAATGGGCAAGAGATCAAGACTCTGGGTGACGCCTTCGACGGCCACTCGGTCAAAGCTCCAGCGCTGTTTAGTCTCGGCCCTGTCTGCATTTCTGTCAACCAAAGGCAATGGCTTCTTAGCCATGCTGGCAGCCTAAGACTTCATAACTGCGCAAGGGACAGTGTCGGAGAGCGGAAACCAGGAAGCCCAAAAAAGGATGTCGCTTGGAAATAAAAAGAAGTCCCGAAACAGGCTGCAATGTGACTTCTCCAAAACACAACACTACGTACATACAAGGAATCACGTGTCTTACAAAACTGTATGGCGCGCGGACACAGATCCATGCAATTCAAATGCACATTGTTAAAAAATATCATCGGAATCCCAGCATGTGGCCGCATTCGCTTTTGGATGCGGTACAAGACTGCCCAATAGGCGTTCATGTGATGCTTCTGGGATTCCTGTTGCAGGTCACCACGGCGCATCGTTCACTCGTTGCGAACCTGGTAGCAGCGCGTCGCTTACTCCACAGCCTAGCAAGGCACAGGTTCTGGTGAAAGTGACACCTCGCGATAAGCCCAAGGGACATCAATATCCACGCAGCTGAGATGTGCATGCCTGCGCATGCGTCTCACTCTCTCTCTCTCTCTCTATCAGAGCTTAATTGATTTTGCCGATGTCCAGTGAGTCGCAATCAAACCTGGTGTTAACATGGTCTACCCAAATCCATTAATAAAACAGGCAGCCGCACCTATTTCTGGCTGGGACTGCCCCTTACTAACCTTCATCTACCGCGGCTTTGATTGTGGCTCCAGTCTTCCTGCCTCTCCCTGCCTCTCTGCTTGTCCGTGAATACCATAGACAGAATGCTGCCTGTTTTCATTTGTATGTCGTGTTGTTGCCGCTTCCTTCAGATTGCCATGGCGAACGTGCAATTTTTGCTGCTTGACACCCATGTCTACCGGATTGCTTTTGCCTCAGCTGTGTATTCAACTCAAACGGCAACCGCAATAGTGAACTTCTGCCTCTCCCATCTCGCCACATCTGGCAACATCACGTTCCGCGTAGAGTCCGCAGCTGCTGCTCGGCCGCCTGGCAAAACACTTCCTTCCTTGCTTAACTCCTTGTTTTCTTTCTTTCTTCTTGCTTGCTTAATCCGTTGCTTCCTTTCTTTCTTGCTTCATTGCTTTCTGGCTTGCATTCTTTCTGGCTTAAATCCTTCTTTCCTTTCTTTCTTGCTTCATTCCTTTCTGGCTTGCATTCTTTCTGGCTTAAATCCTTCTTTCCTTTCTTTCTTGCTTCCTTTCTTTCTTGCTTACTTTCTTGTTTGCTTAAACGTTGCTTCCTTTCTGTCTTGCGCCATTTCTTTCACGCTTGCCTTCTTTCTTGATTAAATCCTTCTTTCCTTTGTTCTTGCTTACTTTCTTGTTTGCTTAAACCATTGCTTCCTTTCTTTTTTGCCTCCTTCGTTTCTTGCTTCCTTTCTTTCTTGCTTGCTTTCTTTCTTGCTTACATCCTTCCTTCCGTTCCTGCTTGCGTGCTTTCTTTCTTGCTTGAACCCTTCCTATCTTTCTTTCTTGCTTCCTTCCTGTCTTGCTTGCTTTCTCGCTTGCTTAAATCATTCCTTCCTTTTCTTCTTGCTTCCTTTCTTTCTTGCTTGCTTTCTTTCTTGCTTAAATCCTTCCTTCCGTTCCTGCTTGCGTGCTTTCTTTCTTGCTTGAACCCTTCCTATCTTTCTTTCTCGCTTCCTTCCTGTCTTGCTTGCTTTCTCGCTTGCTTAAATCCTTCCTTCCTTTTCTTCTTGCTTCCTTCTTTCTTGCTTGCTTCCTTTCTTGCCTGTATCCTTCCTTCTTTTCTTCCTTGCTTCCTTTCTATCTTGCTTACTTTCTTGCTTGCTTAGACCCTTCCTTCTTTTCTTTCTTGCTTCCTTTCTTTCTTGCTTGAACCCTCCTTCTTGTATTTCTTTGCCTTCTTTCTTTCTTGCTTGCTTTCTTTCTTGCTTAGATCCTTCCTTCCTTTCTTTCTTGCTGCCTTTCTTTCTTGCTTGCTTTCTTTCTTGCTTGCTTTCTTTCTTGCTTGTATGCTTCTTTCTTTTCTTTCTTGCTTCCTTTGTTTCTTGCTTACTTTCTCGCCTGCTTGAGCCCTTCTTTCCTTTCTTTCTTGCTTACTTTCTTGCTTGCTTAAACCGTTGCTTCCTGTCTTTCTCGCCTCCTTTCTTTCTTGCTTCCTTTCTTTCTTGCTTGCTTTCTTTCTTGCTTGCTTTCTTTCTTGCCTAAGTCCTTCCTTTCTTTCTTGCTTGCTTTCTTTCTTGCCTGAATCCTTCCTTCTTCTCTTTCTCGCTTGCTTTCTTTCTTGCTTACCTTCTTGTTTGCTTAAACCGTTGCTTCCGTTCTTTCTTGCTACCTTCCTTTCTTGCTTGCTTTATTGCTTACATCCTCCCTCCCTTTCTTTCTTGCTTGCTTTCTTTTTTGCTTGAACCCTGCCTGCTTGTTGTTCTTGCTTTCTTTCTTTCTTGCTTGCTTTCTTTCTGGCTTGAAAGCTTCCTATCTTTCTTTCTTGCTTCCTTTCTTTATTGCTTGCTTTCTTTCTTGCTGCAAACCTTCCTTTCTTTCTTGCTTTTACTTTCTTTCTTGTTTGCTTTCTTGCTTGCCAAAGTCCTTCATTCTTTCCTTTCTTGCTTCCTGTTTTGCTTGCTTGGTTTCTTGCTTTCTTTCTTGCTGGTATCCTTCCTTCTTTTCCTTCTTGCTTACTTTCTTGCCTGCTTAGACCCTTCCTTCTTTTCTTTCTTGCTTCCTTTCTTTCTTGCTTGCTTTCTGTCCGGATTGAAAGCTTCCTATCTTTCTTTCTTGCTTCCTTCCTGTCTTGCTTGCTTTCTCGCTTGCTTGAATCCGTCCTTCCTCTTTTTCTTGCTTCCTTCTTTCTTGCTTGCTTTCTTTCTTGCCCGTACCCTTCCTTCTTTTCTTTCTTGCTTCCCGTCTTTCTTGCTTATTTTCTTGCTTGCTTAGACCCTTCCTTCTTTTCTTTCTTGCTGCCTTTCTTTCTTGCTTGCTTTCTTTCTTGCTTGAACCCTCCTTCTTTTTTTCTTGCTTCCTCTCTTTCTTGCTTGATTTCTTGCTTGCTTGCGTGCTTCTTTCTGTTCTTCCTTGCTTCCTTTCTTTCTTGCTTGCTTTCTTGCTTGCTTAAAGCCTTCATTATTTTCTTTCTTGCTTCCTGTCTTACTTGCGTGGTCTCTGACTTGCTGAAAATCCTTGCTCCCGTCTTTTTTGCTTCCTTTATTTCTCGCTTGCTTTCTTGCTTGCCTTCTTGCTTGCCTGCCTTCCGTGTTTTCTTCCTTTCTTGTCTCCTCTCTTTCTTGCTGGCTTTCTTGCTTGCTCAAAACCTTCCTTCTTTTCTTTCTTGCTTCCTTTCTTTCTTGCATGATTTCTTGCTTGCTTAAGTCCTTCATTCTTTCCTTTCTTGCTTCCTGTTTTGCTTGCTTGGTCTCTGGCTTGCTTCAGTCCTTGCTCCTGTCTTTCTTTCCTCCCTTTTCTTGATGGCTTTCTTCTTCTCTTTCTTCTTGCTTGCTTAAATCCTTGCTTCCCTTTTGCTTGCTTCATTTCTTCCTTGCTTGCTCTCTTGCTTCCTTGAATCCTTCCTTCCTTTCTTTCTTGCTTCCTGTTTTTCTTGCTTGGTCTCTGGATTGCTTGAATCCTTGCTCCCGTCTTTCTTTCTTCCGATATTTCTTGCTTGCTTTCTTGCTTGCTTTCTTGCTTGCCTGCCTTCTTGGTTACGTTCTTTCTTGTTGCCCTTCTGTCTTGCTTGCTTTCTTGCTTGCTTCAACCCCTGCTTCCGTTTCGCTTGCTTCATTTCTTTCTTGCTTGCTCTCTTGCTTCCTTGAATCCTTCCTGCTTGTCTTTCTTGCTTCCTGCTTTGCCTGCTTCGTCTCTGGCTTGCCTAAACCCTTGCTCCCGTCTTTCTTTCTCTTGCTTGCTTTCTTGCCTGCTTTCTTGCTTGCTTGCCTTTGCGCTTCCTTTCTACGCTTGTTTCCTTTCTTTCTTGCTTGCTTTCTTGCTTGCCTGCTCAAACCCTGCCGCCTTCCTTTCTTGCTTCCTTTCTGTCTCGCTCCCTCTCTTTCTTCTTTTCTTTCTTCTTGCTTGCTTAAACCCTTGCTTCCCTTTTGCTTGCTTCATTTCTTTCTTGCTTGCTCTCTTGCTTCCTTGAATCCTTCCTTCCTTTCTTTCTTGCTTCCTGTTCTTTTTCTTGGTCTCTGGCTTGCTTACATCCTTGCTCCTGTCTTTCTTTCTTTCGTTCTTTCTTTCTTTCTTTCTTTCTTTCTTTCTTTCTTTATTTTGCTCTTTCGTTCTTTCGTTCTTTCGTTCTTTCGTTCTTTTGTTCTTTCGTTCTTTTGTTCTTTCTCTTTCTTTCTTTCTTTCGTTCTTTCTTTTCTTTCTTTCTTTCTTTCTTTCTTTCTTTCGTTATTTCGTTCTTTCTCTTTCTTTCTTTCTTTCTTTCTTTCTTTCTTTCTTTCTTTCTTTCTTTCTTCTTTATTTCTTTCTTTTCTTCTTTATTTCTTTGTTTCCTTCTTTCCTTCTTTCTTTCTTTCTTTCTTTCTTTCTTTCTGTATTTCTTTCTTTCTTTCTTTCTTTCTTTCTTTCTTTCTTTCTTTCTTTCTTTCTTTCTTTCTTTCTTTCTTTCTTTCTTTCTTTCTGTCTTTCTCTCTTCCTCTCTTCCTCTCTTCCTCTCTTTCTCTCTTTCTTTCTTTCTCTCTTTCTCTCTTTCTCTGTTTCTTTCTTTCGTTCTTTCTTTCTTTCTTTCTTTCTTTCTTTCTTTCTTTCTTTCTTTCTTTCTTTCTTTCTCTCTCTTTCTCTCTTTCTCTCTTTCTCTCTTTCTTTCTTTCTCTCTTTCTTTCTTTCTTTCTTTCTTTCTTTCTTTCTTTCTTTCTTGCTCTCTTTCTTTCTTTCTTTCTTTCTTTCTTTCTTTCTTTCTTTCTTTCTTTCTTTCTTTCTTTCTTTCTCTCTCTCTTTCTTTCTTTCTTTCTTTCTTTCTTTCTGTCTTCTCTATTTCTTTCTTTCTTTCCTTCTTTCTTTCTTTCTTTCTTTCTTTCCTTCTTTCTTTCTTTCTTTCTTTCTTTCCTTCTTTCTTTCTTTCTTTCCTTCTTTCTTTCTTTCTTTCTTTCTTTCCTTCTTTCTTTCTTTCTTTCTTTCTTTCTTTTTTTCTTTCTTTCTTTCTTTCTTCTTCTCTATTTCTTTCTTTCTTTCTTTCTTTCTTTCTTTCTTTCTTTCTTTCTTTCTTTCTTTCTTTCTTTCTTTCTTTCTTTCTTTCTTTCTTTCTTTCTTTCTTTCTTTCTTTCTCTCTCTTTCTCTCTTTCTCTCTTTCTTTCTTTCTCTCTTTCTTTCTTTCTTTCTTTCTTTCCTTCTTTCTTTCTCTCTTTCTTTCTTTTCTTCCTTCCTTTCCTTCCTTCTGTATTTCTTTCTTTCTGCTTTCTTGCTTTCTTCTGGCTTGCTTTCTTGCTTGCCTGCCTTCTTTCTTCCTTTTCTTTCTATTCTCCTTCCTTTCTTGCTCGCTTGCTTTCTTGCTTGCTTGCTTGACCTTGCTGCCTTCTTTTCTTGCTTCCTGTCTTGCTTGCTTGACCTTGCCCCCTTTCTTTATTGCTTTGTTTCTTGCTTGCTTTCTTGCTCGCTGAAACACTTGCCTCTGTCCATTCTTGCTTCGTTGCCTTCTTACATGCTTTCTTGCTTGCTTGAACCGTTGCTTCCTTTCTTTCTTGCTCGCTCTCTTGCTTCCGTTTTTCTTGCGTGGTTTTTTGCTTGCTTCAATCCTTACTTCACTGCTTTATTGCTTCCTTTCTTTGTTGCCTGTTTTGTTGCTTGCCTGAATCCTCACTTCCTTTCTTTCTGGCGTCCTGTATTTCTTACATGCTTTCTTGCTCGCTTAAGCCCTTGCTTCCTTTCTTTCCTGGTTCCTTGCTGTCTTGCTTACTTAAAATACTTGCTTTCTTTTTTCTTGCGTCCTTTCTGTCTTGATGCTTACTTCCTCTTTCTTGCTTGCTTGCTTGCTTGCGTAAGCCCTTGCTTCCTTTCTTTTTTGCTTTGCTTTCTTGATTGCTTTCTTGCTTCCTGAAACCCTCGCTTTCTTTCGCTCTTGCCTTTTCTTTCTTGCCTGCTTTCTTGCTTGCTGAAGCTCTTGCCTCCTTTTCCTTCTTGTTTGTTCTCTTACTGCTTAAACCCTTGCTTCCTTTCTTTCTTGCTTCCCTTCTTTCTTGCTTGGCTTCTTGCCTGCTTAAATCCTTGATCCCTTTATTTCTTGCGTCCTTTCTTCCTTGCTTGCTGTCTTGCTCGCTCGCTTTCTTGCTGGTGAATTCGTTGCCTGCTTGCTGGCTTTCTTGCTCTCTTAAACCCTTGCAACGTTTGCTTGCTAGCTTGAACGCTTGCTTGCTTGAACGCTTGCTTGCTGGCTTGCCCGCTTGCCCGTTTCACTGCTTGCCTGCCTGCTTGCCTGCTTGCCTGCCTGCCCGCCAGCCCGCCAGCCTGCCTGCCTCCTGGCTGCCAGCCTGCGCCTGCCTGCCTGCGCCTGCCTGCCTGCGCCTGCCTGCCTCTGCCTGCTGGCCCTGCCTGCGCGCCTGCCTGCGCGCCTGCGTGCGCCTCCCTGCCTGCCTGCTTGCTCGCTTGCTTGCTTGCTTAATTTTGTTTGCTCCCTCGCGCGCTTGCGTGCTTCCTTGCTTGCTTCTTTTCTTGATTGCTTGCTTCCTTGCTTGCTCGCGCGCTTGCTTGCTTCCTTTGTTTCTTGCTTCCCTTCTTTCTTGCTTGGCTTCTTGCCTGCTTAAATCCTTGATCCCTTTATTTCTTGCGTCCTTTCTTCCTTGCTTGCTGTCTTGCTCGCTCGCTTTCTTGCTGGTGAATTCGTTGCCTGCTTGCTGGCTTTCTTGCTCTCTTAAACCCTTGCAACGTTTGCTTGCTAGCTTGAACGCTTGCTTGCTTGAACGCTTGCTTGCTGGCTTGCCCGCTTGCCCGTTTCACTGCTTGCCTGCCTGCTTGCCTGCTTGCCTGCCTGCCCGCCAGCCCGCCAGCCTGCCTGCCTCCTGGCTGCCAGCCTGCGCCTGCCTGCCTGCGCCTGCCTGCCTGCGCCTGCCTGCCTCTGCCTGCTGGCCCTGCCTGCGCGCCTGCCTGCGCGCCTGCGTGCGCCTCCCTGCCTGCCTGCTTGCTCGCTTGCTTGCTTGCTTAATTTTGTTTGCTCCCTCGCGCGCTTGCGTGCTTCCTTGCTTGCTTCTTTTCTTGATTGCTTGCTTCCTTGCTTGCTCGCGCGCTGGCTTGCTTCCTTTCTTTCTTGCCTGCAGTCTTGCTTGCTTGCTCGCTTGCTTGCTTGCTTCCTTTCTTGCTTGCTTTTTTGCTTGCTTAAACCCGTGCACGCTTGAATCCTTGGTGCCTCGCTTCCTTGCTTCCTTGCTTGCTTGCGCGCTTGCTTGTTTCATTTCGTTTTCTACCGCTTGCTGCATTGCTCGCTCTTCCTGGCTTTCTTGCTGGCCTCCTTGAACCCCTTCTACCTTGCTTCCTTGTGCTTGCTTACATCCTCGCTTCCTTGTTTGCTTGACTGCTTGCTTGCTCCCTTGCTTGCCTCCTTGCTTGCCTCCTTGCTTGCCTCCTTGCTTGCCTCCTTGCTTGCCTCCTTGCTTGCCTTGCTTGCTTGCTTGCTTGCTTGCTTGCTTGCTTGCTTGCTTGCTTGCTTGCTTGCTTGCTTGCTTGCTTGCTTGCTTGCTTGCTTGCTTGCTTGCTTGCTTGCTTGCTTGCTTGCTTATCCCTGTTTCCTCGCTTGCTTTTCTGCTTGCTTGCTTGCTTGCTTGCTTGCTTGCTTGCTTGCTTGCTTGCTTGCTTGCTTGCTTGCTTGCTTGCTCGCTCGCTTGCTTGCTTGCTTGCTTGCTCGCTTGCTTGCTTGCTTGCTTGCTTGCTTGCTTATCCCTGTTTCCTCGCTTGCTTTTCTGCTTGCTTGCTTGCTTGATTGCTTGCTTGCTTGCTCGCTCGCTCGCTCGCTCGCTCGCTTGCTTGGTTTTGCTCGCTTGCTTGCTTCATTTTGCGTGCTTGCTTGTTTGCTTGCTTGCTTACTTGCTTGGTCCCTTGCTCGCTTCCTTGCTTGCTTCCTGGCACCTTTCTTCCTTGCTTGCTTCCTAGCTTGCTTGATTGAACGCTTGCTTCCTTGCTTGCTTGCTTGCTTGGCACCTTGCTTCCTAACTTCCTTGTTCCTTCCTTGCTCGCTTCCTTTCTCGCTTGCTCGTTCGCTTCGTTGCTCCCTTGCCTCCTTGCTTCGCTTCTGCCTCGCTTCCTTGCTTGCTCGCTTCCTTCCGTCTTGCTCGCTTGCTGCCTTGCTTCCCTGCCTCCTTGCAGCCTTTCTTTCTCGCTTGCTCGCTTGCTTCCGTGCCTCCTTTGCTTTCGTGCTTCCTTGCTTTCTTGCTTCCACCCTTGCTCGCTTCCTTCCTTGCTTGCTCGCTTGCTTCCTTGCTTGCCTGCCTTCTTGCTTCCTTGCTCGCTTGCTTGCTTGATTGAAACCTTGCTTGCTTGCTTTCTGGAATTCTGACTTCCTTGCCTGCTTGCCTGCTTGCTTGCTTGCTTCCTTGCTCTCTTGCATCCTTGCTTCCTTCGGTCCTGGCTTGATCGCTTGCTTCCATGCTTCTTTGCCTCCTTGCTTAATTGCCTCACTCCTCGCTCAATGGCTTCCTTTCTTGCTTGATCCTTGCGTCCTAGCTTGCTAGCTTGCTTGCTGACCTGCTTGCTTGCTTGCTCGCTTGCCTGCTAGCTTTGCGAGATTTCTTGCTTCCTTGCTCGCTTGCTCGCTCGCTCGCTCGGTTGCTCGGTTGCTTGCTTGCCTCCTTGCCTCCTTGCCTCCTTGCCTCCTTGCCTCCTTGCCTCGTTGCCTCCTTGCCACCTTTCTTTCTCGCTTGCTCGCTTGCTTCCTTCCCTGCCTCCTTGCTGTCTTGCTTCCCTGCCCGCTTGCTTCCATCCTTCCTTGCTTGCTGGCTTCCTTGCTTCCTTGCTTGCTCGCTTGCTTGCCTCCTTGAACCTTTGCTTCCTTGCTTGCTTCCTTTCTTCCTTGCTCCCTTGCTCCCTTGCTTCGTTGCTTCCTGGCTTCCTTGTTTCCTTGCTTCCTTGCTTCCATCCTGCTTCCCGCTTGCTTGCTTCCTTGCCTTCTTGCCTCCTTGCTCGCTCATTGGCTTCCTTGCTTTCTTGCTTCCTTGTTTTCAAAGGCCAATTCTTCTTGCTTCCATTCTTTTACGCGTCCTTCCTGCCTCCCTTGCTGCCTTCCCTGCTTGCGTCCTTGCTCCTTGCTCCCCAGCTTTCTTTCTTGGATTCTTCCTTGCTTCCTTGCTTTCTTCTATGCTTTCTTCCTTGCTTACTTGGTTGAATCCTTACTTCCTAGCTTGCTTGCTTCGCTGCCTCCTTGCTTCCTGGTGGCTTCCTTTCTTTCGCGTTCTTGCTTCCTGCCTCCCGTGCGTCCTTCCTTGCTCGCGTCCTTGCTCCCTTGCATCCCAGCTCCTTCCTTCCTTCCTTCCTTGCTTCCTTGCTTCCTTGCTTCCTTGCCTTCCTTGCTTCCTTGGCTTTCTTGCTTCCTTGCTTCCTTGCTTCCTTGTGTCCCTGCTTCCTTCCTTCCTTTCTCTTTCGCTTGTTTCCTTCCTTGGCTTCCTCCTTTGCTCGCTTGCTTGCTTCCTTGCTGCTCCCTTGCTTCCTTGTTTCCTTCCTTGCTTCCTTGTTTCCTTCCTGGCTTGCTTGTTTCCTTCCTGGCTTGCTTGCTTCCTTCTGTGCTTCCTTCCTTGCTTCCTTGCTTGCTTCCTTCCTTGCTTCCCGGCTTCATTGCTTGCTTGCTACCTTGCTTCCTTCGCTTTCTTGTGTGCCTGCTTCTTTGCTTCCGGACACAAAGGCAACGCGGCTTTGTTTGAGCAATTGGAGCCATGCTTCTTGGGGTCTACATTGTGCACATGCAAACTTAACCTGTAAGCATCGAATACCAAGCAACACAAAATCAAGCCTTGGGACTGCCGCCTTCCACACATCTGTGGGCAACTTAGCACGCCTCAAGTTGTCCCTGCAACTGGGTGACTTGCTCCTGCAAGCTGCACGACGATGACAGCTGCGCCTGCTCCTGACATGCTCACATCCCCTTCAGCAGCTTTCACACTGCATAACGAAGCTCAACCTCACAAATAGCTTTTGCCCTGCCCAAAGCTGCTGCAAAGCCCGTCCCAGCACTTCTTGCCGAAGCTTGCCGGATACCCTTTGGACAAGGCGAAGTCAACAAACTGCTTGTACCTAAGCATAAAAAACCTATTTGACAGCAAACAAGCTTGTCGAGCAAGTGCACACATCACTCACCACGCACGGCAGCCGCCACCAAATGAGCTTGCACAGTGCTGGCACAGCGTCGTGTAGAGAGCACCGCTGCTGTCATTCGGATGCATACGCCGTTCGGTGTCTTCGTTCTCCTGCACATGGGATTTCAGAAGTCAAGAATGCATGAAGTGTATTGAAATGTGCCCATCATGTGGCCATCTACAAGAATGCGTATGCTTCCAGTACCTCTGCTGCAACTTGAGAAATGCAAAGACCTTGCCAGAGAATGGATATTTACAACCTATCTGTCTGCATCTGCAGCAGAACAAATGGCTTGCATGCGACTAAGTTTGGGGTCCACAGCCGCACAAATTGTTGCTCTGCGGGGAGAAAAGTTCTTCCCCATAAGTTGTTGAAAGATTGAAATGTTGACAGAAAGTCAATAAGTTTGCCCATGTCACTGTTCAAACTCGTTTGCCAGCTCTGCGCCTCCCTAAGGTTGAAGGGCCCACCAAGGGGATGGGGATAATCTCGTCCCAGCTCGCAGCCACCTGGAACACACATATATACTCACATTGTCCAATCCATGATGGGCCGGGGCCTCATTTCACCATCCCCTAGTGCTCTGCAGCTTTCACACTGTGCGTCAAGCCGCATCGCGAAGCAAGTTCGGCAGACATTTTCCAGGGCTCGTGGATGTGGGCGGCATCGACCTTCGACAGCTCCGGCAACCAGCGTCGAAGATATTCCCCAGCGGCGTCATTCTTCCTAGCAAGGTGGGTTGTGCTCAGATTGGCGAACGTTCTCCAACATCCACATTGGCGAAGAGAAAACCAAAATTCAAGAGGCGTATCTTACCAACCATGTACTGGCGCATTTTGTTCGGAGTGTGTCCTCTTGGAGCGGAATTGAATGCCCTTTCGGTTGCACTTCATTAAGAACGTTGACTCGGCCAAGAGTCTTCTCCGCACTCAATTTCCACTCGAACTCCTCCTTCTTCCATGCCGCAAGGTCTTCCACAGATTTAAAGCCATGTGCACCACGGTTGCTCTTGTCCACCTTCAATTGCCCCATGCGAGAAAAGCGAAACAATGGCAATCAGTGTCGTCGACAGAGACCGAAAGGAAGAATTTGAACTGGATCAAAGAAACAAAATGGCACAAAAAATAGGAAACGGAAGAACACCCATGGGGTGCAAGTATCAAATGCAACGAAACCGAGGGACGAAATAATAGTAATAATAATAATATGAGAAGAAGGATTGGACAGCTTCAACTTTTGCACTGAAAGGAAGGAAGTATATCGAGGACCAGAGGACAAAGCAGGCTGCAGCACTTTGCAGCAAGAGTTGCTCCCGTGCGCGGTGCAGCTGACAAAGCAAAAGTGCGAGGAAAAAAAAGAAAAAGAAAAAAGGTGAGAAAAAAAGGAAGAAAAAAAGCATCGCAGCTAGAATGCTCAATTAGACAGCGATGGTGTTGTTTCTGCGTATTCAAATCCTTCATGATTCACGCGTTCGTCCTCATTCGTGTCCAAAATGTGCAAATTGCGAACATGGCTGAGCGTGAACTGTCGACTTGTAATGGGGAACTCGACACTCACTGACTTGATGCTGGCTTCTCAAAGACACTGCAGGCCATGATACACCTGTGCCATTGACATGTTGCTAGGCCACAATCTCTCCGTGATGCCCGCCTCTGCCACCACCACCCAATTCCCGTAGTTCATAGCCACATCGTAGTCCAGAAGCACCTCCTCAAAGTGGAAAGCGCCAATTCGCCAATCCTTCGCTGGGAACATGAAGCGTGGTGAGGTTGGTGCAAGGTTGGACTTGTAACAGGCCAATCTCACCTTTGCAAGAAGCATAAGGCAACAAAGCTGATCACCTTGCAATTAAGCTTCCAAACCCAAGATGAAGACAAAATAGAAGCCAACTGTCTTGCGGCCTGACCGCATTCTAGGTGCCTACTGGGTGCCCGCATGTACGCAGTTCTTGATATCCCTCGGTCAAGCCCAGCTACCTATTGATGCCACCAAGACAAGGCCAAGTGGTCCCCCCATCGGTGCACCTTTGTAAGCAAGCCAGCCCGTCTGCTGGAGCTCCCGCATGCATGCATCCACATAGGGCACGCCAGTCCGCCCTGCCTTGCAAGGATTCTGCCAAACTGTTTGTAGGATTGTGGGATCCGTTAAGGTTGCACCCAAAAACAAGTTCAAGCTCAGCATCTCGCAGCTTGTCCCTGCAGTAATCTCAAAAGCCCACATGCAGAATCAATGGCGATATCCACAGTTTTGTGAGAGCTGGGGCTTTGGAAGTGCCGAAAGCAATGCCTGGCACGGAATTCTTGACTTGGGCAACCCGCACCTTCCATGCCTCCACTGCAGCGGTGTCCCAGGACCAGGGCCTCTCCACACGGCCTGGGCCCTGCAGCCAAAAGAGCCGCCGGCCCCACCTGGCGCACAATGTTTGACCCATCCGCTGACCCCAGGACGGGTCTAGAGTCAGTTTGGGCACGAGTTGCGTCTACAACTGTTAATATGTTTGTTCGGCTAGTGTCTCTCCCTGCCGAAACATGATTTTTCCCGGCTTGGTAGTTTTTTTGGGGGGGGGAGGTCGGTGGGGCATTTCTTGTTTTCTTGCTTTGTTCCTTCAACACAAGTCCACTCATGCACCGATATGTTCGCTGCTATTTGATTCTCAACCATGATGTGCATTTCGTGCATCCACTTTCCTGCGCATCATCGCTCAAAACCAGAGCTGTTCTAACCAGGCACTGTACGCTTGCTTTCTCTTCGCGACAGTTGTCAATTAAACCAGGATACATCCAGGGCAGTACAGGAGGCCAAACTCCGGGTTAGTTGGAAGGACCCTCAGGGACATCCTCCCTCACTGCCCATTCGACCAAGGTATCCGGCATGTCAAAGTAAGTGTTTTCGTGTTCTGAGAAACATCCACACATCTCCACTCGTATGGCAGAATCAGACAATAAAGGAGACGCCCCCCCCCTCCAGGCGTCAGTGGTGCCGCAGGTCTCTGCACGCCCCGCGAGGATATGACCCCCCAACACACTTTTGGAAACGGACCTTTGACATTTTGCGCTCCTAAGGTTTGCTTCACTGACCGGCGTGTTCAGTTTGAGCAAGCTTTGCTTTCAGCCATGTTTTTCAATCTCACATGCCTGCCACATTTTTCAGAGATCCCCAAAAACAACTTGTTGCCTTTCACCTCGCCTGTGACCAAAATCCCCCCATGGCAAACAAGTGCCTGTTCAGGGTGCAGTTTGACCCGCGAAAGCCATGCTTTTGTTGAGTTCCTGCAGTACATGTGCAGGGAACCCGCATACTATTCCTTCTTCTTTGCGTCAGTGCAGCGTGCTGCGTATGCATGGCAGCTGGCCCCCGGCGATGCTACGGATTCTACACTGGCCGCGGCCTGCGTGTGGCCACACACATGTCTACAATATCCTCGTATTTACAGCTCTGTCAATTTGTATCTTGGTCAATACTCGAAAAAGCTCTAGGCACGCAGCCAAGTTCCCCAACTGCTTTTCATGCAATGGGCTTGCGGGCAATCAGTGCCACCATGCAGCTCATTTGAATGTGAATCAGCGCTATCTTCTTGAAGCTCGGTTGAAAGGGGCTCTTGCACTGCGCAATTTCTCTAGGGAATGGTCTGCACCATCCTTCTGGTTGAGCAGGCGAGCATCAATCGCCAGCTAAAGCTATGAAAGGCGCGTGGCTGCTGCTTGGCTGGGCGGCTGGCGGCGCTCTTATGGCCGATAGCGCAGCCGGTGTGCGTCAGCATTGCAATCCCTTGGCAGTGTACTACGACACTCTTTGAAGTGTGTTGAAATGTGATTGTGCGCAACTGACTGCTCCAAAAGGCCCCAAACACAGTCAGCTTCGACCAGCCTGATGGCGTTGAAGCGGTGGAGCTCTCTCCAAAGCAGGCGATGAGCAACACCGTTATAATTTGGCGATTCTTCAGCACGAGCCAAGATCTCCTGAACTGCAAAGTGGCCAAAGTGGCGGGCCGGCCAAACTCAGGCGACAAATTGGGCTCATGGCAGCTCTATGCTTGCAACTTCAGCGACGCAGGGATTAGTTGCTAGCATGGCTCTCTAGCAGAGATGCAGCCCACGGCCATGTAATGCGACACCTGAGCTTGGGAAAGCTTCCTCAGTGCAAAGAAAGTGCCCCTTGTTTGCAGCAAACAAATCCGAAAGCCGAAACCATAAAAAGCCAGCAGCACAGCATGTTCAAGGCTCCTACTTCCAGCATTTACAAGGGAGCCTTCTGCAAAAGGGAGAGCCAAGCGCCATCCATGGGTTTGGCTGCGTTGGGCTGCCAGAAAGAGGAAAAGGAGGAGGAGGAGTAGGAGGAGGAGGAGGAGGAGGAGGAGGAGGAGGAGAGATGTTGCTGCTCTGACAACTTGAAGGATGGAGGACCACATTTGCATTTGCAATAGGAGCGAATGGGAGCTTCGTGTTGCATTCAGTTGCAGAGAGGCCCTTGATAGCTGTCTGTTTGGCCCTACGCCTCCGGGAACTTGGTGCCGATGTCTGTCCTCTCCTGAAAAAACTGGCCTCTTCACTTTACGAGGAGGTCATGGAAAGGAGAATGGTACGCCATTATAGCTTCCTTGATGTTGGGGCAGGCTGCAACTTATAATTCTTTTGTGGTGGCCCGACCTCCATGAAGTGTCCAGAACTGGAGTCATATGCAGCTGTTCCTGGGAAGGATTGGTGAGCCACAGTCAAGTGTCCTCCGGCTCCTTTAGCGGTTGCTGTCCAAGTTCTGGGTCTAGCTCTGGCGATTCTCCATCTCTAAGAAGCGTCCGCCATTTCCACAAGTCAGCCATGGCATCATGGACTAATTCGGAAGTTAACTACATTACCTCCTGCAAGCCTTGCTCACCAAGCCACGCGCAACCAGCCATCAGGACGGGCCAAATTCGCCCACTGCAGAGCATCATGGCCCTTTGTGACGCCACCCGTGGGCAAATCCCAAAGGACTGGCTCGACAAGATCCTGAAAGCATGGAGCATGCAAGTATTTTCTTCCTTCACCGATGTTGCGTGGCAGTGTCAAACGCTTGCCCAAGCAGTCTGTGCGTGTTCTGATTGCCGTTCGTGTTCAGTGCATCCAATGAGTGCATCCATTGCGCAGGCCTTTGGCTCACCTTCTTCGCGAAGCCACTTCTCCAGCCAGTCGCGCGCAGCTACCTCACCACCCGCAGGCAACTTCTGCACCATGGCCTCCGAAGCACGTACCAAGTCTCACTCAGCCTGACTCTGTGTCAGTAGTTCTGCCTCACTCAGCCTCCTCACTCTGCTACCATGCCTCACTCTTCCTCGCTCTTCGCTCTTCCTCAATCTGTTACCCGGCTATCTGTAGGACTCTTTCCACCTGCCTCCTCCACCTCCTCTGGGCTGTAGCCTAGCATCTTCAGCGCTTCCTGAAGGCATCCAAAACAAGAGGTCAGCTCCATGCAATCAATTGTCCCAAACACCAGCTACAGAACACCAGTGTTGCAAGAACGAGCAGCATCTACTTTGCAAACGGTGTGACCATATGACATGGCCGAGCAGAGGTCCAGTCGGAATCACGAAAGTCAAGCGACGCGATCATCCGCCAGAACGGCAGCAGGCATTATGCCAGGAAGCTCGACATCTGGAGCCTGCAAGGACTACAAAAAACAGAAGCGTGCTGCAAGCACAGGTACAACTTGGTGATATCCTGATAAGCAAGGAATTGGAAATCACAATGGGCTATAGGTGACAAACCTAGACAAAAGCATCAAGAGGAAGAAAATGGAAGAAAAACATGTTACGTGTTGATCAAAATTCAGACATACCTTCTAAGTTGAAGGATAGAAAAGCTAGTCGCGTTGCTACTGCATTCTAGCATCGCCAGCATCACTGACATCATCAGCATCATCAGCATCACGAGCAGGCCTGCTGATTGGCTATTTTCTGTGCAAAGGTGGCGCAGTGACATCCTTGCAGAGCAGGTCATCGCATGGGTCGAACAGCTTGGCCCCATATTTTGAACGGATGGAAGAATGGACAGGATGGATGGATGGACAGCCACACGGAGAAATGGACAAACTGATGGATAGAAGGATGTATGGATGTATGTATGTATGTATGTATGTATGTATGGATGGATGGATGGATGGATGGATGGATGGATGGATGGATGGATGGATGGATGGATGGATGGATGGATGGATGGATGGATGGATGGGTCGGGTCTACGATTTTCACCGCGCGCAAAACACTCAGGCATACAAGTGTGACGCGGGAATGGGGGGGATCCAAGGCTTTTCTCAGGGCCCACTGCAACAGCCCTTAATATAAAGCAGGGGTTGGAACGGTTGGAACAGGTTTGCTCAGGACCCCTTGCAGCAGTCAGTTTAAAGAAAAGCAGAAACTCTTGCAGGTTCCATGTCCCATGCCTGTGGCAGCCGCTGGGGTGCTGCTACAGGTGAGCGGATGGGTGTAGCACCAGGCGTTCGACCGGGTGAACGCCAGAGGTCCTTCGTCGATGTTTCTGGATGCGTCCACTACTGGAAAGTTGATCAGCACCAGTCCTCCCAGCCCAAGGTCAGGGCCAGCTCAGTGTAGTTGCCAGGAGCTTCACCCACTCTAAACGGGAGATCCTACCAGGCACTGAGAAGGTGAGTAACAAACATGCAGTGAAATAGAAGTCCGCCTTACCCGACTGTCCTTTCGATGGTACAAGCTCATTGCACCCCATTTGCGCCAGATCTCACCATGCTTGTCTGCAAGAGCTGCAGCCACACCATCTTCCACATCCGTTTGCTCTGGAGAAACTGGCTCCTTGGATATGTTCTACATTCGATTATGAAACCTTCTATGTCAATTGTGCAATCACCTCTTTGCTTGTGGTTCAAAATCGCCATCCAAGTCACGCTCTGACACAGCACCAGGGATCCCGTGGGAAGTGAAGCCAAGACCTCCTCAGGCTTGCCATGGCATACCTGAATTTGCAAGAATGGGCAAGCCGCAGTGCAAGATTCTGATTCTGCGTATGCAGCTGGACCTACATCTATCCTCCGATAGGAAATGGGATATGCTGAAACTGAAAATACACACACATACACACAAGTGTTCGGAAAGACTACTGCAGAACTGGCACCAACAAGCGGCTGCCGCTTGCTGAAAGTGCGTTGCTGATGCAGCGGACGCACTGAAGCCAGAATCGCGCTCGCAGAGCATTCGTTTTTCGGCTGCCAAAGTCAACCTCGACGGCAATTGCTGCATGGTAGCAGGCGAAACCAGACTTAAGCCTCTCAGCAGCAAGAATGTAATTCAGCTGCCAGCAAACACAACGTCAGGAATCTGAAAGCTGTGTCGATGGAGCCATCCTTGCAAAAAGGGCAACCCACTCTTATCAATCTGCTGATTTTGAAGTCTAGATGATCTGGTCAAGGCGCAGGTTTGCGGGTGGAGATCGACTTCTTGAAGTCAGGATCTGTCACGCGCCCATATGGCGAACCTGATTTTAGTAGATGTACCCGTGTAAAAGTGCACAAGATTAAAAAAAAAAAAGAACATTGCAGTCAATTAGAAATGAAGGGCGAAAGTGTGATGGCTGCTTTTGCCGCGACACGATCCAGAAATCGAGGATCAAAGATAAAGATCGGCAATAGTGGGCGCTGGTCTGTCAAGGCTTCTGCGACTGCAGCTCGAGCAACTGGGTTGTCCTGCAGCTAATGTTCAGGTCTGGCTGAAAAACAAGGCTGCGGTTTGGTGGAGAATCCCATGGAGGTGGCATGACTCAGCATCCAGCCCTACCCTACCCCAAAGCCCAACACGGCAGCGGCCTGCCTCCAATCGAAGATCATTTCGCAGCCACCACACGACAGGTCCAGCAACACGGGGCTTCTTCCAGGCCGGCGCAAGCGCCATGACGATGCAGCTTGCCAAGCTAATCAAGCTCGTCAACAAGATATATTCTTTCAATATTGTGTCTGCTTGACTTCCTGGCAAAAGAAGCATTGACCTTGCGGCTCAAACGCTGCAAACGCACAAGGCAGCAGCGGCAAGCTCGTCTCAAATTGGCACTTCATGGTTCTCTGTTCTGTTTGAGAGCAGCATGCAGCTTGGTGTACTTGATGCTGCTTGTCTGGCATCTACAATGCTGTCTTGTAGTTTTCAGCACAGCTCGGGATCTGGCCCATGGTGGACGAAACTATGCCCTGTTGTGGCACATCTTCGGGCAAGACAAGACGCGGCTGGATCCACTCAGGCGTTGCGAGCTGATGTCTGCCATCGCGGTGCCTTCGCCAACATAGAGCGGGTTATTGATGAAGTACGAAGCTGACTGTATGCAACTCAAGTTTTTGTTTCCGTCCAATGCGAGCAGGTCTCTCGGCATGGAGATGCAGGCCTGTGCTGCTCTGTGCTTTGGCACGTGGTTTTTACAACCTCAGTCAGATTCAGATGTAGTCATGCAACGCATCGCAACATCTAGGGTATGGATGATACTCAACAAACAAGTCCGAAGCAGACTGAAGGAGCAGGGTACTTCCAGCAAAATCAAACATTTCGCGTAAATCAAGTTAACGAACTAGCCAGAATGAACTCGTTAGTTGGCTTGCTTACTAATTAACAAACTAGAAGAAAACTGACTTTCAACAACTAGCTTACTGAGTAGCTGGAAGGCTCACTGGCTAAGTGACTTGCTAGCTGACAGAGCGACCATGCAACCAAGTGGCCGGCCGGCCAACTGCATGCTGGCGAACGAACTAAGCTAGTACGAATGGAGATTGCTTAGTAAACAAAACAAGCAAGAATACCTAGCCAGCTTAGGTACTTTCTTGGCTGCTTGCTTCTTTACTCGCCATGTGATTTCCTGTTGGTTTTTAACTAATTCAGTGACTGACTAAGTAGCTAGCTAACCAACTAAAGCAATGGCTACTGACTGATTAAATAACTAAAATAACAAACTGACTAACTAAGCTAAACTAACTAACCTCAAAACAAACAAAAAAATCATCTAACTCCCGCACTACTAACCAACTTACCACCTGCCAACATACCAACTTACCTGCAAACCAAACCAACCAACCGACCAACCAAATTGAGACTAGCTAACCAACTGATTGACCAACTAGGCTTGCTGGCTGCCTGCCTGGCTGTCTGGCTGCCTGGCTGCCTGATTGACTGACTGAGCAACTAAGTCACTGACTGATAAACTAGCTGATACTGGCTGACTAAGTATCCGGCTGGTTAGCTGGCAGCCTGTCTGGCTAGCTACTTATCAAATGACTGGCTGTCTAACTTGGTAACCAGCCAGCTAACAATCCACACACGGGTTCCACCAGCTGTCTATGAGCGATCCCTGTCGCCCGAGCTTGAGGCAGGGTCACAGCCTGATGCGAATCCAAACTAGCAAATATATGCAAATGCCGAGCGATCACAAGCAATGTCAAAGAGATGTTTCAAGCGCACAATCAGGCTGTGCCTCGTCATCAGATAAAAGGTCCAGAACCTGGCAAGCCAAGTCTTTGGCTCATACCTTAACAATCCAAGTCCTTGAATGGGTTGGGTTCGATCTAAGTCGAGTCAAATGGTGATGAAGCTGGCATGCAACACGACGTATCACGATCTGGGCATTTGGCAGGTACGCCATCTGCCGTCCGTTGTGTATGATCCTGAAGGAAAAGCGGCGTAATACAAAGACTGCACGAGAACTTTGTCTTTCGCAAGCCTCGCAGGCCATGAAAACATCCATCGGAATATCCTGGCACTTGCCACCAGTCTAACGACACGCAAGACCACATCTTCGATTCCTCATTGTAGAAATCGTAGCCAGGCGTGTCCCTGGAAATAACGCCCTGCCATACAAACGAGAAACTCAAGCAAACAGCACAAATGTCCTGCAATGGTGCATGACTCCGCTTCAAACGGAAACTGCAATATGCCTTTACCACCCTGTGAATACCACTGCAAATTGACAACCGACCTTCTTGCTCTTTCTCTTCTGCTTCTTGGCCTGTGCTCACAATTTCAAAGGCCAGACTGCAACCTTCAGCTTGAAGCATGCTCGACACGCAATTCACGCAAAGAACATTTCAATTTGGCTTTACACCGAGTCATGCACAGGATTATTTGTGCAGGAAAAATACGTATCTATTCGACTTTTGCACGTCATACCATTTTCTGTCAGAAGACCGCCATGTGCTCGGTGGAAAGCCAATTGTTAGCATAAGGTCTGTATTTAAAAAAACAAATGCAATGCGGCCTCTGCAGCGTGTTCGCCAGCCTCACCTGCAAGCAGCAACTCAAAATATAGCTCAAAGTGCACCGAAACACCTTCTCCTCAAACTAAAGCTTTGCGGCAGTGGAATCTGCCACCATGCGGTCCCTGCTGAGTACGCTAAGTATGGTCGCAACGCAATCTCCGGCCTGCTACACCAAACGGGGCAGGCGCTGGAACAGACCTCTTTTCCATAACCGCAATGGCTGTTGGCTCTTGACCAGGAAGGAACTTTGACAGACTGGGTGTGCAGCTGAAAACACTCCAACTCCAGGCCTCAAGGGATGTTGGGACGTGCGCCATACTCGTTTCTGTCTATATAAGGCTAAGATCCGCACGTATGGCTTCTCGAGCAACCGGCCCTGCAAGACAAACAGGGCAACAGAGCTGGACTGCGACAGCAAGGCATCGATTCAACAAGTCTGGACATTGTTGCACTTGCATTGTGCATGCCTTCCGCCAGCCAATGCAGCCCCAGGTTGTGAAGCGTCCGGTCTTTTGCGGTTTTTAGAGAACTCCCCTGGCCTGGTTTGGCCAGCAAAGGGCCCACAATGTTCATCAGCGGGGGTGAAGTGCTGACCCACTCCTTGCGAAGGCGACGAGCAAAGAACATCCACTGCAGAACTGAATAAATACGCGGCACACTTGATAGCAATGTATTTTCTTGGTGCTTGCCCCCCGTGACATTTCAAGCCCTTCCTGCAAGCGGCGTTCAGAAGAATCATCTTCCTGAAGTGGAGGCTCGGGCTATCACTGGAGCGAACAGGTCAAGCACGTGCTTGATTCGCTAAGAAAAGAAAAAGAAGCTAGCGGCCCTCTCTCTGAACCCAGCACCTGGGCAGCATCTTGTCCATCAGCGACAATGGGCCTCAGTTCACTACCTGAGAGTGTTCTACAAATCCACTAGTCTCCAACATAGACTCTTGCAGGAGAACTTCCAATTTGGCTCTGACATGTCTACCACGAAAGCTCTGTGAGGTGAAACCCAGTCCAGCCCAATCTTGAAGACGGAAGACCTAGGCAAAACGGGAGACAGGTCGGATTTGATGCAAAGCTGGATGGTGCACCTTATCTGCAAGTCCGTAGCACCTTTTTTCCTCTGCATGCTTGGAAGACTGACTGCAAATGAATTCAAGCACGTGAGGAAAGGCGCTTTCAATGCGGTGAGTGTCCTCTGGCAAAAGCTGAAGCCTTGCGTTGCAAGCTCGCTGCACCAGAGTCTTGGAGCACTCAGGGGGGAGAATTTTGTCTCGTTCGCCATGAATCGCCAGGATGGGAACCTCAAGAAAAGGCAAAAAGACCATCAT
>CAUJNA010000574.1:0-22500 GCA_963377175.1 Effrenium voratum | reverse complement strand
CAGGATCAGGCACCCCAATCTCCTTGGAAAACATGTTGTGC
The DNA here is from genome assembly GCA_963377175.1 of Effrenium voratum. Lineage (NCBI taxonomy): Eukaryota > Dinophyceae > Suessiales > Symbiodiniaceae > Effrenium > Effrenium voratum. The sequence goes on along the minus strand of CAUJNA010000574.1, from coordinate 22,459 downwards.
AAATCGAGTCGAAACTGAAGGACCCAATGCATTCTGTACAAACATTCTCCTGGAGCCCAGGAAAAACGAGTTGTTGTTGGCATCAAGTGGCCACACTAAAAGAATTGGCTTCCCAAGGTCCTCTGTGTCTTGCCCCGCAGGCATGCAGGATGCCAACACTGGCTGCAAGGGAGGCTGGGGGGGAGGCTGCAACTGTGGCTGTTGTTGCGCTGCCGGTGGCGGCGCACTTGGCTGAGCTGGCTCTGCCGATTGGGCAAGTGCCGCCATTTCCACATCTGCCGCCGGTATTCTTTGCGTTGCCTGTGAGATCTGTGCCACCTGTGCCTGTTTGGCGTGCGGTTGAGTCAGCTCCGGGATGTCCGGCTCAACCAACCTGCCATGAACTTTCCTCAGGCAAGCAGCTGCATGTGGAAAAGAAACGGCCAATCGAGTGCATTGACTTCGACAAACTCAGCCTGACGATGCTCTTGCCGTATTTATACAAGCAGCGACTTCAGCACACTGGCAGCAGCCCAGGCCGATTTTAGGGCGCCGGCCACTGAAAAGCCACCCTGATGAACAAAGCATTCTGCTGCCATGTGCCCTGTCTTCTAGATGTTCAAGCAATGTAGTTCAAAAGTTGCATGTTTTCAGGGCTCAACTTCGCACCCCGGCTCACAACAGGGTCATATTCTGAGAATCGTTGCAATCCCGCCTGCTGGGGGCTCCGAGATCTTTGCCGCGATGCCATAACCAACCCCGAGGGGATGGGAATCCATAAGCTTGAAAACTTGTTCGGAAATGGTCCGCAAGGGAGCCATTAAGAAAGTTTTGTGGTGGTCACCAATGCTGTCTTTCAAGCGCTCGCTGCATTTGTTCAATACGTATGGTTTGTAGTTTGAACGCACGCGGTCAGCAATCGTCATGGGCGTACCATGAACTTGAGCAACTCAATGTATCCAACAAGTCTTCTACTTCCTTCCCCCTTCTTAATAAATAGACCCTATTAAACATACTATTTCTCCCAGACTTGCTGAAACAGCCCACGCATCAAACCCATTCCGGTTGGCGTGAAGCAGGATGCTCTTGCAGAATGGGCGAAAAAGTTGGGATGGAAAATCAAGGTCACAAAATTCCTTGGCTCCAATGCTGCCATTGTCGTGGGACCCACCACCTACAGGTGTGTTTGCAATCAACGATCAGGCGATTCTTCTCACGGAGCTTCCGAACCGAAGGCAGCCTGCCCGTACAGTTGCAGGCACTGTTAGTCGAGCGCCAACTCCTAGATCAATCAAGGCCAGGACGTCTTGCAGGTACATGACCCCTGGGCCAAATCTTCAACCGCTGGTGCACCAAAGCTCCTGTTCGAGCTACCACAATACCACCAGGACCGGTCGAGCAGCAGCTTAAGCAACATGAGGTCAAGATCCACGAACTGCTCAGAAGCTTGCAAGATTTGTCCAACAAGCAGGACAAAATGCAAGTAGATGTGATGTCGCATACAGCGCAGGTCAAAGATGAAGTATTGCAATTTGTGAAGCAAACGGCCGTTGAGCAGGAACAGAAGACTCAATGCTGCTTTCTTGAGCTGAAGCAACTGTTGGTGGACACGCAGGACAGAAATGACGATAAGCGACCAGCAAAGATGGATGAGGACAGCTTTTGACACCCGCCACCTTCAGTGCGATTTCATGGGGGGCCCTGGACCATGCTTTGTGCATACCAATCCAGGCAATTGGTTCTTCACATCCAACCCGCATTGAGCAGGCAATGTGCAGTGTGATCTACAAACCTTGGCCTACGTGGGCCATACCGATCGTGCATGTCACTCTCGTGACCAAAAAGCCCGCATCCTTAGTGCGCTTGAGTTGACCAGCCGGTGTGACTGCCTTTGGAACCACATTGATCCTGATTTTGCATGAGTACTGGTTGTCTTGACCCATTGCATACCGTGGAGTTCGCATAAAAGAAGCTAAGAACCCTGGGCCTGTCCGCCCCAATAAAGCTAATTTCACCCTCGCTGTGGTAAATCCAACTTCCGCACATGACAAATCCGATTTGGTTGTTAAATGTGGTCAAGTGGTGCTTATGTCAGAGACATCGGCCACAGAAAAAATCCAGGCGATTGAGACTTGTAAATATAAATCACATGGGTGTAATACATTCTGGGGCGATTCAGTCCCGTCTATGAAGCGTGTTGCTCATACGCGGGATCAGTGGGGGTGTGGCGGTTGCATCCGCCTTCCCCATTCGTGAAACGCGTGATGCATTTCCGAGTCCATGGAGATCAACCACCCGGATACTCGAAACATACCTGCCCCTGGGGGCCCTACCAGCTTGGAAAATTTTAGCATCGCAGGGCTTTTGTGAACTGCATGAATTCTGGCAGCAGCAATCTGGAAGACTGGTTTTTTGGTTTTGCGCGTGGTACTATTAGCAAAGGAAGCCGGGTCAGAGACAAATCGTCCACTCACCCAATCACCGTTGCTTCTATCCTCTGGCGCCTTTGGGCATTGGCAGCAGCTCGCCAGATACTCCGTAGTTGGGTTTCGTCTAACTTTCCGGGGGTCTATGGTGCGATGCCAGGCATCGGTCGAGGTGCGTGTGTGCCGATTAAGTGTGCTGTTCAACGGGCCCACTGCGGGGACGGTACTGTCTTAGGCCTCTCGCGTGTTCAACCTGTTGGTGCCACTGCGGGTGTTCCGGAGGGTTGTCCTATATCAGTTCTGACTGCGTTCTTTCGAATATATCTGCCACCCTTATTGTTCAAAATGTTTTTCCGCGTACCTGTTACGACGATTGGGGGTGGTTTACGACCGATTTTGCATGTAACCGGCCAGCGGTCATTGCCATGCAAACCTTTTGTGATACAGCCCGGCTCAGCGTTAGCTACAAGAAGTTCTTGTTTGCCCTCAAAGCCCGGGTGGCCGGACACCACGCTGGTCATCAGCCACAGCAAGCGCATGGCCATCAACGCAGCAGCGAGCCGGGCCCTGGCGCCGCAAACCTCAAAGCTGCTGAAGCTGGAGACACAAGTCATCCACATCGATTTGAGTTGTTGTCAACCCACAACAACCCAAAATGGTTGTTGTCAACCTACAACAACCCAAAACAGCCCGCAGAGCATGAGGGTGTGGCCGGGGCTGCGCCTCATTGGGGCCGGTGGGAAGATACCCAAAGGAGTCTTCGTGGCCGTGGCGGAAGTGGAGCCGGACGGAGTGAGGCTGGACAACGGCATGTGGCTGAAGAACCAGGAGCTCCTGCGCGCCACCCGGCCGAGCCACGCAGGGGCCTCACCTTCCACAACCGCGTCCGCCTGGACCTGCAGTCGTGCCACCTCACACTGCGCCACCTGTACGTGGGCGCCTCAAGGGCGACGAGCTCCGAGCTGCTGGAGGCGGCCTGGCCGAACGGGCAGCACGGCGCCTCCAGGGATGAGGTGGCGCACCTCGAAGAGCACGCCCCACTGCCTGCCCATCAGACACACGCGCCGGGCCTCCACAAGCGCGCGGCCCTTACGACGCGAGAACTCCGCGGGGTTGCCTGCCGAGTCCCAGAAGAGGCAGCGCTCCAAGTCAATCTTGCACTTGACGTGCTTGCCCTTGGCGCTCACCTTGACTGCGCGCTGCAGGGCGGCGCCCGGAAAGGGCTTCTGGAAGATGATCATGTTGTCGATGACACCCTGCTCGACCTCCTCCGTCCACAGCTCCAGGTCGGTGTTGCTCGCCGGGGTTCGATTCCACCCTGGTACACGGATAAGTCTCAAGTCAGCCGACCGATGCCACTAGGCCCAAGGCGGCAAGGTGAAAAAAAAAAACTCCAGGTCGGTGTTGCTCGCAAAGCACACTCCGACCCTCTTGGCCCCGTCGTCCTGGAAGTTGCCGGGCTTACAGCACCTCCACGTCGACCTTGCACACCAGCGCGCCCTGATGGGAGTCCTCTATGAACATGAATTTCCCGCTCTTGGCATTGGTCTGAACGTCCAGCCCGAGTGCAAGCTTCATGGTTGCGAAGTTCGGCTTTTTATCTCGTGGAGAAAAAATCCGGTCCGATGAACGTGCGAGTGTTGGTCGTCGCACTCGCGGTGATCTTGCTCTTTAAAAATGCCGAGACTCCTGGAGCTTTTCTGCGGCACCAAGTCGGTGGGCAGGGCCTTCGAGGCGGTGGGCTGGGAAGTCGTCTCGCTGGACATCGTGTCGAAATTTGAGCCCACGACCCTGTGCGACAGCCGGAGCTCTACACGACGTTTCCGTCGGGGCACTTCGACATGGTTTGGGCCAGTCCGGTCTGCACGGAATACAGCCGCGCGCTGACGACGCGCCCACGACGGCTCCTGGAGGGCGACGCGCTGGTGCTCAGCGCCCTTGAGATCGTTGCGCACTTCGACCCCCTCATGTGGGTCGTTGAGAACCCGGCCACCGGCCTGCTGAAGACCCGGCCGTTCGTGGAGCGCCTGTTCTGGGCGGGCGTGACCCACTGCAAGTACGGAACTCTGTACTGGAAGCAGACCCGGCTGTGGACCAACATGCGCTGGAGGCCGAGGCGAGGTCTGTGCAGGCCCGGCAGCCGCTGCGACGCGTGGCAGGACGGCAGGCACCTCCGCGCTGCGCAGCGAGGGCCTCGGCTGATGAGTCACGCGAGCTCTACAGCGTTCCTGCTGCGCTGTGCGACGAGATTGCGCGCGCGGCCACGGCAGAGCTTGCGGAGAGGATGAGCATTCCGGACTAGGCCGTTCAAGCTTCCTCTAAACCGAGGAGCCTTGAACAAGTCCATTTTTCCGTGTTTTTGCATGTTTTTTGGCAGTGCCACTAAACGTCAAAAACGACGAAGAACGACAGCGGGCCTTTTTTCTCATTTTTTGGGCGCTGTCGTCTCTAGCCAAAAACGGCTAAGAACGACAGCGCTTTTTTTGTCATTTTTGCTAGTTTTTTGGCGGTGCCACTAAACGTCAAAAACAACGAAGAGTGGCACCCCCCTGCTTTTGTCATTTTTGTGGCGCTGCAAAAACTGGGCATTTTTTTAGTCGAGCACCGAGACGCCCGTGCCGGAGAGCGTCACCAGCTGGTAGGCCACCAGGTGGGTGAACAGGTCCGTCATCGTACCGCCCGAGCGAGTGCTGACACCACTCAATGGCATCTTGGGCACGCGCTCGGTCGGAAAGCCGGCGATGAAGCTGTGGCGCAGGTAGCCCACACGGCCGATGTCGATGTTGCGGGCCGTGTCGTCGTAAGTACCCGCAAGGACCGAGAGGAAGTGGAAGTGCTCCGAAGCTCCTTTCATGGGGTTGTGAGGGTACTGCAGGCTGCCCAGCTGCATCTGCGACTGCCTCGCTGCGCCGACGGGCGCCACGTCCCCCCAGGTTGGCCAGCAAGTGGATCTTCGAGCCCTGTCCCAGAAGGTCACGAACGCGCCCATGAGTTTCGTGAAGGCGCGCGCCACGGTGACGTTGCGCTCCGCCACGGGACTGCTGCGTGCGCACCGTGGCTGAACACGAGCGACCTTCCTGAGAGGAGCACGCGGTTGAAGGACTCGACCAGCGCCGAGTCCAAGACGACCTGGGAGGCCAGAACTCGGACGTTCTGGATCTCGAAGTCGGTGCTCAGCGTAGCGCCCGACGGGTGCGCCCCGGCATTCTCGGACCACAGCGCAGTTGCGGCGTCCGCGAACTCGATCTCGATGACCAGGTTCAGCTGCGGCGGCAGCATCTTGCCGCAGCGCAGGATGCCCACCATGGTGGGGCGCAGCAGCACGTCCGCGTAGCCGCCCTGGTGCACCGCGCGGGCGATGCGGGGGTCGTTGACTTCGTCGAAACCCTCCATGGCCTTGTTGCGGTTGTACTCTCGGCCCTTCAGCAGGTCGTGCACGGCCACGGTGCGGCCGTAGTAGTTGATGTCGTCGCAGCGCTGGCCGTTGGCGAAGACCTGGACGCGCTGGACGAAGCAGGCGGGGTTGGGCGTGGCTGGGGCCAGCGGGTTGGTGCCGTCCGTGTTCCTGACACGGAAGGCGATCTTGATCGACTCGGGGTCGATGAAGGACGTGCCGCTGGTCAGCGGCATGCGGCAGACCCGAGAGGTCGTGGGGGAGAACGAACTCAGCGAGCTGGGGAAGTACTGCACGTCGTGCCGTGCCGTCACGTAGCTGGTGTTGCTCGTCTTCAGCTTGTAGTCCAGGCTCTGCATCAGCTCATCCTGGGCTCCGGCGGTGACTACCTCCATGCTTGTTTATATACACGCATTTTGAGTCGTACGGCGAAGGAAAGTATTCCTCTAGTGCGTATGTAGATATACGGACTAGGGGAATAGCATTTTTTCAGCGCAAAATCGTGCAAAACAAGCTATTAGTCTAGGGCGTATATTTATATACGCGCAAAACCGTGCAAAACGAGCTGTTAGTCTCGTCCGTACATCTATGTACGGACTAGACTAATAGCATTTTGTAGCGCAAAACCGTGTAAAACCGTGCAAAAGCTATTCTTCTAGGGCGTATATTTATGTACGGCCTAGAAGAATAGCATTTTGCAGCGCAAAGCCGCGCAAAAAAAACTCTCCCCGAGGAGGGTTTTTATTTTTTTTAAGCAGCCTCAATGTCTCGCGCCAGCTGGTGAAAGCTCGGCGGAGGCAGGCTCCGGCGTGACTGCCCGGAACTGGAGCTTGCCCGCGAGCTCGGCTGAGACTGGGGCAGGGTCACGGGATTTAGGCCTCAAGAGAAGGGGCGCTGCGTGTTGTTGGACTGCGCCTGGACACGGAACGAGGATGCGCAGCTGCTTGCGGGGCTGCCGGACGTGCTGCTGCCGGAACGCAGCGAAAAGTGTTGAGGCTGCGTGGCGTCGTTCATGTTGTTGGCGGACCGGACGTCCTGCACGGCTGCGTCCTCGCCCTGCTGAGGCCGGAAGAGCGTGTTCTCCAGCACCCAGCCCGTGGCCGTAGGCTGCGCCGCCTGCAAGGCCCACGGCCAGCCCCGCCGTCGCCGCTGCGCCGACTCCTGCCGCGCCAGCCAACGTTCCAGCAACCTCGCCCGCGGTGGGCGCCAGGGCTGCTGCCCCCTCGGCCAGGCCGCCCAGGTGCCCGAAGGGTCCGCCCACACCCTCGGCGGCAACAGCAACCTCACCCTCCTCCGCAGCCACGGCCGCCGTCTCCTCAACGGCTTGCGCTGCGCCACGCTCCACCTCCTGCGCACGCCCTGCCTCGTCCAGGAGGTGCTCGACATCGTCGGGCCAACCGACGATCTGCGGAGGCGGCTGCGGCTGCGAGCCACGGGGCAGCACGTTCAGGCATACGTACTCGGGCCCAGCTTCTGCCCCGTTTATGTGGTTCGCCCAACCCGTTTGGGCTTGATACTGGTCCGCCCAACCCGTTTCCCAAGCACCCCAGGGACATTTGCACGGTTTTGCGCCACAAAATGCTATTACTCTAGGCCGTATTTCCTGGCGCAGCTGCGAGTGGAAGGCCTGCGCTCTGTGAGGTCCGCTGCCGCCTGAGCGCCGTCGGCCGTGCTGCGCAGACGGTCCGTGATGGCTGCGCTGCGCCCAGCTGGCCAACGCCAGCCGAGTGCTGGGCAACCTGGGCGACGACATCCTCTCCAAGATTACGCTGAAGAGCGGCGTGGCACCGTTGTGGAGACGGGCTCCGACGACGGACACTTCATGGCCCTGAGAGGCCCCGTCACCCTGAGGCACATGCGCTTCCGGCTGACCGACCTGGACGGAAACGTCGTCCGGCTTCGAGGGTCGTCGTTGTCGTTCGTCCTATATCTTGATCACGTATAAAAAAAGAATGGAGCCGACCGAACAAGAGGCGCCGGAGGCGCAGCTGCGCCGAAGGCACCAGAGCCGAAACGACGGGGCAGACCTCCTAGCAGCAAGAAGCAGGACGTGCCCACCAACCCGAAGCGCAAGCCAAAGCCGCTTCCGGTTGAGACAACACCAAAGTTGGAGCTGATCCAGGCGGCCAGCCGGGCGCCCGTGTAGGCGCCCTAGCGCCCACTTCAGCGTGATCTGCAGTACTGGGTCACCCGGATGCTGTAACTGTCAGGCATCAGGAGTGCGGCAGGCCCGCCTTTTTAGCTGACCATACATCCTTGCTGCGAGGGAGCCCTTTAGTTTCCTCTTTGCGTACTACCTAAAACCGAAGAACGAAGTGTTCTACATTTCGCGCTTGAGAAAGACTCAGATGGGAGCGGCGCTCAGCTTCCTGGGCCAGAAGCTGTTCGCCAGCTCCACTCTGATCAACACGAAGTGTGAACATCTCCTGCTGCACCTCCGTCGCAGCCGTCCAGTCGCTCGTCCGCCGGACGGGTGGCTTCCTAAAGAAAAGAATGACAACTATCTACGTGGACAGCCGCAAGAGAGTGACCGGCCGACTTCGAGGTCGACCTGGGAGAGTCCCTGCACCTGCGTCGATCCAGTAGGTCGGCCAACCGGATCTTGTTGACGGCCAGACGGGCGTCGCTCTGCAGGTGCAGCAACTCCCAGAAGTCGCTGTCCGAGCCGGCCACCCTCTTGCGGCTGTCCACGTAGATCGTGGTCCTTTTCTTTAGGAAGCCACCCGTCCGGCGGACGACGGGCTGGACGGCTGCGACGGAGGTGCAGCAGGAGATGTTCTCACACTTCGCGTTGATCAGCGGGAGCTGGCGAACAGCTTCTGGCCAAGCGCCGCTTCCATCGACGTCTTTCTCAAGTGCGAAACGCTCTTCGAAGCGCTTGTAGAACATTTTATTCCTTGGCTTCAGGTAGTAGACGAAGAGGAAACTGTAAGGTTTCCGCGTCGCCTGTTCGTGCAGCCGGTACAGCTGCTCCTTCGGCAGCAGGCTGAGCTCCTCCACCACGGCGTCCAGTTCGTGCTGGTTGCGCAGCCTCCAGCAGCAGAGGAATTGTATGTTTACCCGCACGGCGGCGCTGATGAGCCTCAGCTTCTGGGAGCTCACCCAGGCGCTGATCTGCATGCGCCGGCCTCGGATGAAGAGCGTGTCAAGGGCCGTGGCCTTGTGGAGCTGCGGCGTGTCCAGATTGTCAGGACAGCTTCTTCATCTCCAACTTCTTGGGCGCCTCAGTGATGTTGCGCTGCTGCTGGATGCGCCGCAGCGCCGCCTTGTCCCACTCGTCCCAGTAGGCTTGCTCCCGCTCGGTGTTCACCCCAGGTCCTCCTCGATGTACTTCTTGACGGGAATCCAGCCGTCGTCAATGCCGATGGACGGGCTAAAGATGGGGCTGGGGATCAAACAGACTTGTTAGAGGGATCTTGACTTGTTCTTGCAGAAGCATCAAAAAGACTTGTGAAGCATCAGATTGGCTTGTAAGGGGGGTCAGATTAACTTGTGGGGGATCAGACTGACTTGTGGCCGTATCATCCTCATCATCCATCATCATCATCGGCATCATCATCATCATCATCATCATCATCATCATCATCATCATCATCTGTATCATCATCATCATCATCATCATCATCATCATCCGTCATCAGCATCATCACTATCATCATGATCATCTCATCTCTGCATTATCATCAGCATCATTATCATCATGATGATGATGACGATGATGATGATGGTGATGATGACGATGATGATGATGGTGATGATGACGACGATGATGATGATGATGGATGATGATGATGCTGATGCCGATGATGCTGATGATGAGGTGATGATGAAGATTCTGTTTCTTTATTTTTGATTCGTATTGCCGGGTCCAGCAGGGCAGGCTCCGTAATTGGTTTTGCACAAACTTTATCAGCAGTATCCTTGAACTACCAAGTGCAAACTTGAGGATGATGATGATAATGCTGAGGGTGATGATGATGATGGTGGATGAAGATGATGATGATGCTGATGATGATGATGCTGAGGATGATGATGCTGATGATGATGATGGATGATGAGGACGATGATGATGCCGCTGATGATGATGATAGTGATGATGTTGATGGATAACGCTGCTGATGATGAATGATGATGATGGTAACGATGAGGATGACGACGATGATGATGATGATAGTGATGATGATGATGGATAATGCTGCTGATGATGAATGATGATGATGGTAATGATGAGGATGACGACGATGATGATGATGATGATAGTGATGATGATGATGGATAATGCTGCTGATGATGAATGATGATGATGGTAATGATGAGGATGACGACGTTGATGATGATGATAGTGATGATGATGATGGATAATGCTGCTGATGATGAATGATGATGATGAGGATGACGACGATGATGATGATGATGATGAATGATGACGATGATGACGGTGACAGGTGACAACGCTGATGATTGTGATAAAGAATGATGATGATGACGACGGTGATGATGATGATGAGGGTGACGATGATGATGCCGATGATGATCCTGGATGTGATGATGATGATGCTGATGATGATGATGGGTGATGAGGATGATGATGATGCTCATTAAGATGATGATAAAAGTGATGATGATTATGGATAATGCTGCTGGTGATGCGACGATGAGGAAAAAATGCTGATGAGTGATGATGATGGTAATGATGAGGATGACGACGATGCTGATGATGATGATGCCGATGATGATGATTGATGATGATGGTGATGCGACGATGAGGGTGATGATACTGATGAATGATCATGATGATGATAATGATGATGATGATGCTGAGAATGATGATGCTGGTGATGATTATGATGATGATGACAATGATGATGGTGATGGACGAGGATGGATGATGATGATGACGATGATGATGATGATCGATGGACGATACTGGTGATGAGGAGGAGGACGATGAGTGACGAATGATGGCTTTTCGGTGAGCAACTAACAAGCCAATCTGATGCTCGAAGCTGTTAAAACCATAACAGGTCAATCTGACCCCTCTCACAAGCCAATCTGATGCTCACAAGTCAATCTAATGCTCCTCACAAGCCAATCTGATCCCTCTCACAAGCCAATCTAAAAACAAACAAGCCAATCCAATCCTTCACAAGTGGTTTTGATAAGTTTTCAAATCACAAGCCAATCTGGTGCCTTCCACAACCCAAATTGATGAGCAGACCCTAAAGATGTAGATTCTCTCAAAGACGCCGCGATACTGCTCCAGACTCAGCACGGTTTTGCCCGATTTTGATGGCCCGAGGAAAATGCCCGTGCGCGGCACCAGGGGCACCACGGGGTCCGAGGATTGCTTGCTGGTGTATTCAGGCACAGGAAAGAGCTTGATCTTCCCATCGTCCCTTTGCCTTACTTGCCAAATTCGAAGCCGGGAAGCCGGGCGGCGAGTCCGGGAGCGAGGCGGGATTTACAGCATCGCTCCCGGAGTTTTCTGGGAGACGCAATCCTGTTGCCAGTGCAGGATTGAGGGGGGCAATCCTGTGCCCAGTGCAGGATGGAGGGGGGGCAATCCTGTGCCCAGTGGATCCACAGTTTGTGCCACGGCTGGACTCGCCTTTGAGCAGCGATTCAGGTTTGGCCCAATCCGACTTGGTGAGGCCATGTGGAGTGTTTTTCCTTATTTCGCCGCCCGCTACAACCCGTTCGTCGAATGGAATCCGCATGCTCCATCGGTCGTGTGGGCTATGCACAAGTTCTTCCCTGAGAACTACATGGGACCGATAGGTCTGTCTGTTGAAGAGGAGAACATGCGTGCTGCTCCAGGGACCCCTCAGGCTGCCGAGGCGGAAGGTGGGGCGCTTTACGCCAGGATCGTGCCGAAGTCGAACATGTTTGAAGCCATCCGGGGTGATACATTCGAGATCACTTATACGAAGGGATACTTCACCGAGGTCAAGGAGGAAGCAAAGGCCGTTGGGCGGGGAGCGCTCATCCTGAGGGAGCTTGAGTGTTTTGAGCAGGCTAGGAAGGTGATGCGCCTAATCTGGAGCAAGAAGGTTGTCCCGCCAACAGTGGAGCTGCCGAAGGGAGGATACTCCCGCGCGGCGGTTGATTCTGCACAAGTGGAAAGGCAGTGGGACGCATGGGCAGCTGCCGTGTTAGCGGATGTGATGTTGTCTATCTACCCATCCATCGTGCTGAACGAGATGAGTCGCTACCAAGACAAGATGGTAATCTTGCTTCGGTGCTTAGCGGCTAGTGGGACGGGCGCTGCGGTAAGGATTGCTGCGGCCATGTCGGCCGGGTACGGCCCTCCGGTACCTGCTGGATCAGACGTTCAACACTGCATCCACGAAGAACAAGAAAGGGATGGACCCGGCGACGTTGGCGGAGGATATCCTCAAGTGCAGGACAAAGAGTGATCGGTTGAGGGGTTCCCCGGATAACCGACCGTTCAAGAACTATGAGGCGCATTACGTGACCAGTACTCGTGATAACGAGGAGACATCCCTTCGGATGATGGTCGACAAGGCGTACGAGCTGATGGACAAGCGGACGGAAGACTGCGTCCAGAAGTACGGTAATGCGGATGCCGCGAGGTTTGACCTGTATGTCTTTGGCCTCCGCGGCTCCTACCTGTATAGGTGGGAGAGGAACGCATGGACGGCGAGGAGCGATGCGGCAACCGTGTGGAGTAAGGACGTAGAGTCGCTGATCGCGCTCAACAACAAGGTAAAGGTGATGGTTTGCGGCCCGGGGCGATCGTTAAATCGAGAGGGCAACCAAGGGGTTCACACGCAGAAGGAGATCCAGTTTAAGATGGGCGACCTCCGCGCGAATTTGATCCCAGTGGTTTCAGCAGACGCTGTGTCATGGGGGAGTGAAGTTGACAGCTACGGCAGGAATCGGCCAGTCCAAAGAGCAGGGGTTGTGGTGCCGGCCTATCTTGCGGGACACCGTTTCTCTTGAGGTTGAACGGGTGTTTGAAGTTTGCTGGATTGCAGGTGGTCGACCTGTTCCCGTCCAAGACTATTCCTGGGGGACCTTTACATCGACTGGCCAGGGCCCTGAGAGAACGCGGTGCGAGCCATGTGTGTTTGTCAAGTGTTGCCCTTGGGGTTGCTGGTGCTGGCGCGCTGGTGATGTCTTTTTTGGATAGCCCCCGGGCGGCTATAACTCCCGACCCCCCGGGGAAAACCCCCTAGGGCGTAATGCCGCACCCAAATTTTGTGAGCTTTTTCGTTTCCAGGGTTCCCGGAGGCTGTTTTTTCCGAGCCCCAGCGGTGCTCCCAGGCACCACCCCTCCCTTACTTTCTGTCGTTTTTGGATTTTCGATTTGCCCTTTTCGCCGGTTTGGGTTGATGCGGCAACGCCGTGGTGTGGGATTCCTGTATGCCACTTCACACCTGGCAGACATGGGGATCCGTCTGGGGGATTCGTTTTTTAAGTACTGGTTCGCCCAACAGGTTGAGGGGGCTCCCTCTTTCTTCTTTTTTTTAATGTACTGACTTGCCCAACGGGTCTGGGGGGATTCGTTTTTTTTAAAGTACTGGTTCGCCCAACGGGTCTGGGAGGCGATTCGGTTTTTTTTAAGCACTGGTTCACCCAACGGGTCTGGAGGACTTCGTTTTTTAAGTACTGGCCTGGAGACGCCGAACTCGGCCCGTCAGCATGACTCGGCGGGAGGAGCTGGAGCACAGGGCCGCCACTCACTGCGTCCTTCGAGACCGCCGAGAAGAACCCACAAAGCCCGGAAACCGGAGCTTCCCGAAAGATTCCCAAGGCGTCTCGGGAGCTAGCCTGCAGCACGCTGCCGAGCGCACGCTTCAGCGAGACATCCACCTCTGGAGATCGCAGCAACTCCCGGATGTCCGCCTTCTCGCCGTGTATGGCCATGAGCAGCTGCTCCGCGCTGACAGAGGCGATGACCGAGCAGTGTCGTCCGAAGCCGCTGCGCTTGACGTACGCCTTGGCAGTGCGCATGAGCGACAGCCTGCGGTTGACGTCGTACATGACCGGCAGCAGCTGCTCCTCACTCAATCGCATGTGCTGGGCCAACAAACACACCTTTCCAACAGACACAGTTTCATGGGCTACGAACACTGGCGCGAGAACGTGCGTGCCCTGAGGATACCAAACGCTAAAAGTTGATAAACGCACTAGCGCTTGCCGCGGCACGGACAGACTCCATCGAGGCAGCGGCGGCTGGGTGACCTCCTCGCCGTAGACCAGCTCCTCGCGTAGCAGCATGTAGCGAAAGACTTCCGCGGCTTCCATGCTGGTCTCCCGCTTCACAAAAGGAGGCACGCCGTCGCCCCAGGGGAAGAGGTTCGGGAACGCCTGGCCCACGGAACATGTTCATGGGGGTGTCCCACGACAAGCTTCTGCGGGCGGCTCTCGAACATCCACGACCGACGAGTCGTCTGGGAACTCGTACAGCAGGCGGCGTGACAAAGCTTCCAGCACTGCAGGCATGCTTGGCGAGCAATCCAGCAAAGCAGCAGCTCGCTCAAGCCTACGTGCAAGACACAACTGGTAGTCCTGCAAAACCTTCAATGTTTCACTCGCAACTTCAGCGTGCACAAAAACCGCCTCCGGTCAGAAATCTCAAGAACAAATTGAAACATACAGGCGACCTCAAAGCTTGCCCCCTTTCTTGCGCGAGGCATTTTTCCCCCGGAAAAGGGCTTCATCCCACGACACATGGAGCTAGAAGGCGGTACAGAGAAACTTGCGCGCTGCGACCTGGCACGCGCGGGTTTTTCCGAAGGCGGCTGGTGATGCTGGCGACGCTGGCGATGTTGCTGCTGTGCGTGTGATGATGCTCGCGCGATGGCTTGCGCGGGCTTACGAGCTATCAGGTTGCGCTTGCAAATGTGTGCCCCCCTCACTTCCTACTCAAACCCGAACCTGACAAGTCAAGATTTTGACCCGCTGCGAGGCAAACGCGCCTCCAAAACATCCTTGCAATCTTCATAGCTTGGCCAGAAAGCAAAGACGCTTCGCAAGCTGCGTGATGCCCGAGCAGAAACTGCTGAAGCTGTGGCTGCTGCTGCGCGGGACATCGTCGAGTCCTCGAACTTGCGCAGGGCTGCGGCGGCGTACTGTTTGGATGTCACCGTGGAGGTCATTGCCCGCAGGCACTGCTCTGCTGCTGAAGAGGCGCGAACACTCGCCACAGGAGTTGTCAGCGCGTTGCAGCAGTGGCTGCAGTGGAGGCTGCGCTGGCCTCGCAGGTCGCTGTCACGTGGGAAGACGCTGTGGCTAGCTTGCAGGGAGTGGCGACTCCTGGCCTGTGTGTTCCTTTGCAGCACGCGCTGCTGGCTGCCGTTTTGGACGCTCGCGGTGACCAGCGAGCAGGCTGGATCTGTGTGCTGTAATAAATGTTTTGTCTGCTGGTTCGGACGTCAAGGGTGCAGCTTGCGTTCTGTGTTTTCTGCGCCTCTTCCTGAAGAGCACGCAATCGCCATAAGTAGTAAGGAAAGGCTGCTTATACCAACCTAATTATTTTGGTTTTTTGGTCCCCAAACCCTGCAAAACAGCCAAATTCTCCAACCAGCTGAACGTTTTTCCGATGTCACCGGTCTTCGTCACCGCTCCGTTTTTGGGCTCAAAACGGCCAACTCCGAAAAGTTCGTTTTTTCGTGTCAGACGTCAAAAGTGGTGCCTGAGCCTCCAAGTTCGCTCGTTTTCCGCCGAAAACCGGCTCCAGACGTTCGCCCCGAATTCCAGCCCGCCGAGCTCGTCACCGCTTGTCACCGCTTTGTCACCGCTCGCTTTTGGGTGCAAAAGTGCGCAAAACCGGGCCCAGTTCCCGAGTTCCGGAGTCGCAGGGTTTTCCGCGGCCCGACAGCCCGCCGAGGACCTGGCTCGGAGTCCGACAGCCCGCCGAGGTTTCTGCCTGCGGTCCGTCAGCCCGCCGAGCTTGTCACCGCTGATGTCACCGCTTTTGGTGCAAAAAGCGCTCAAAACGGCCAGCTCCGAAGAGTTCGTTTTTCCGTGTCGGACGGCGAGTGGGATGCCTGAGCCTCAAGTTTCGCTGGTTTTCGGTCGAAAGCGGGCTCCAGACGACCACTTTGCTCAGGCTTCCGCTTTCGGCCCGGAAAACCGGCGAATTCCAGCCCGCCGAGGTTGTCACCGTTTGTCACCCTGAGCCTCCAAGTTCGCTCGTTTTCCGCCGTGCTCCGAATTCCGTTTTCTGCCCCGAAAAGCCTGCGAATTCCAGCCCGCTGAACTCGTCACCGCTTGTCACCGCTTTGTCACCACTCGCTTTTTGGGTGCAAAAGTGCGCAAAACCGGGCCCAGTTCCCGAGCTCCTGAGTCGCAGGGTTTTTCGCGGCCCGACAGCCCGCCGAGGACCAGGCTCGGAGCCCGACAGCCCGCCGAGGTGGTCCGTCAGCCCGCCGAGCTTGTCACCGCTCATGTCACCGCTCCGTCCGGAAAAAGCGCTCAAAACGGTCGAGTCCGAAGAGTCCGTTTTTCCGTGTCGGCTGGTTTTCGGTCGAAAGCGGGCACCACTTTGCTCAGGTTTCCGCTTTCGGCCCGGAAAACCGGCAAACTCCAGCCCGCCGAGCTTGTCACCGCTTGTCACCGCTTCGTCACCGCTTCGTCACCGCTCTCTTTGGGGCCGAAAAGTGCGCAAAAGGCTTGGAAAAGCAAGGCCGGCTCCGCGGCTTCGGTCTGAGCAAGGCCGGCTCCTCTCCACCGAAGTCGGAAATCCGACCTCGCTCCATACCGAAGTCTGATTTCCTTTGGTCCAAGCTTCATTCTGGGGCCTGGCGCGGGCCTGGTGCGGGCCTGATGCGGGCCTGGCGCGGGCCTGGCGCGGCCTGGTGCGGGCCTGGTGCGGGCCTGGTGCGGGCCTGGGGCCTGGTGCTGCCTTTCAGTCAATCCTGTTGTGAGCGCAGGATTGCTTCACTCAATCTTGTCGTCAGCGCAGGATTGCTTCACTCAATCCTGTCGATTGCCCCGGTGCACTACCAGCAGCTCGGGCTTGGAGCTGTTCTTGCCCGAGCACAGCCTCGTGATGGAGCCGGCCCTGCTGTAGACCTCCCAGGCCTCAGGCACGTCGTTGATGCTCACGAGGAAGGGCAGGCCGCTTGCGAAGAGCGCGTCTCGGAGCTCCGAGTGGAAGGCCAGGTCATGCCCCCGCCTCCTCGCGCCATAGTAGTTCATGCTGCGACCTGGGAAGATGTAGGGAGGATCGGCATATATGGCCTGTCGGGGTGCCTGGCGGGGCAGAGCACGTAGATACGCCAGCGCGTCCTGGCGCCGCACGGTCACATTGCACGGTGGCCGCTGCAGACGCCGCACGCTGCTCAGTGCCAGTGGCCGCTGCTGTGCGAAGGAGCCCCACTTTCCCGAGAAGCTGTTGCGCAGCAGGACGTACGCGCAGGCAGCCCGGCGCCCGGCGCTGCCTCTCTGAGCGCCCGGCAGGAGGTGACTGAAGTAGAAGCGCCTGTCTACCTTGCCCCACCAGGCGCAGCAAGGAGCGCAGGAAGACCGGGTCTTGCCTCAAGTAACAGCGGCGCAGGTTTGCGACGGGCTCAAAGGCGTCGACACCACGCACCTCCAGGGCCGGGCGCCGGGCGCCGGAGCCGAAGAAGGGAGAGTGAAGCACAGTGACGTCGCCCAGCAGTCGGTCCAGGTGTGGTGCCAGCCACGCCTTGCTTCCCATGTACTTCAGCCGCATCTGCCTTTCAGTCTCTGGGGGGACTATCATGCGCAGCGGGACACGGCGCGCACGGGCTTTCTCCGCGTCCCAGTCGTAGAAGAGAAAGAGGCGGGTGAAAGGCGCCTCCGGCTCGCGCGCCAACAGCTCTCCCAGCAGGCGGATCAGCTGTGCGTGGCGCTCCTTCTTGGTGGTCCGCCGCGTCACGCCGGCAATCTTGAAGGCGTCCGGGTTGTAGCGCAGCACCAGCAGCTTGTGGCCGCTGCCAAGCGCCACGCTGGCGGCCATGTCGAAGTCCCTGCGCACGTCGCAGCTGGGGTCGTAAGCCTTGTGCTGCTCCTCGTCAACCTCCAGCAGGACATAGCCCCACGGGGCCGGCAGGGCAAAGTCCGCGAAGGCGTGGGCCGTCTCCGACTCCAACCGCAGCCACGGAAGGGCAGGTAGTGCTGGTACTCAAAGGCGATCTGCGCGTCGCGGAGTGATTGGTGCACCTCAAGCTCCTTACTCTTGGTCACTGCGCGCGGGTTGTCGCCGTGCATCCTTCGCATGTGTCCCAGCAAGCTTGGCGCCGCGGAAAACGGGAGATCTTGCCGAGGACAGCCCTGGATTTGACACACAAAATTGCCGCAGTCACGGCAGTGCGCCCGCTGTCGCCCGTGCTGACAGATTGCCGCGCCGCCGCACTCGCTGCACTGGCGCCGCCTCCACCCATGCTCGCAGACCGCCGTGCCGCCGCAGTCGCGGCACTGTGCCCGCTGTCGCCCATGCTCGCAGATCGCCGCGCCGCCGCAGTCGTGGCACTGACGTCGCAGCCGCCCGTGCTCACAGACTGACGCTCCGCCGCAGTCGCGGCACGTCCGTCGCAGTCGCCTATGCTCGCAGATCGACAACCCGCCGCAGTCGCGGCACTGAGCCCGCTGTCGCCCATGCTCACACATCGACGACCCACCGCAGTCGCGGCACTCAGCCCGCCGTCGCTTGTGCTGACAGATCGACGTGCCGCCGCAGTCGCGGCACTGAACCCGCCTCCGCCCGTGCGGGCACTTCTTCTCAGGCCGGCGCACAGGTACCATCGCTGAACACTCTTGGTGTGTTTTCTTACGCGTCCCAGCAAGCGGCGACGCAAATGAACGCGCCAGAATAGACGCAGCTGTGTAGCTGTGAGTTGTTTAAAACCCACAGGCGCCAGCCCGCCCGCCGCGGCAGAGACCACCGGAGGCCAGCAGGATGAACGCACCGCCCGCCGCGCTGCGGCTTCGAATTTGGGAAGTAAAGGCAAAAGAACGAATGGGGAAGATCAAGGTGTTCCCCACGCCAGAATACAGCAGCGAACAATCCTCGGACCCCGTGGTGCCCCTGGTCCCATGCACGGGCATTTTCCTCGGCCCCAGCAAGTCCGGCAAAACCGTGGCTCTGATCAGCCTGATTCTGGAGCAGTACAGGGGTCAGTCCTTCGATTGGGATCGACGATGGCTGGGTCCCCGTCAAGAAAAGAAGTACATCGAGCAGGACCTTGGGGTGAACACGGAGAAAGAGCAAGCCTACTGGGACGAGTGGGACGAGGCTGCGCTGCGGAGCATCATCCAGAGGCAGCGTAAGATCACCGAGACGTCGAAGAAGATGGAAATGAAGAAACTGTACCAGGTGCTAGTAGTCATCGACGATATGGCGGATATGCCGCAGCTCCACAAGGTCAACGGCGCCCTGGATACGCTCTTTATCAGAGGCAGGCATTTGCAGATCAGCACCTGGGTGAGCTCCCAAAAGCTGAGGCTCATCAGCGCGGCAGTGTGGGTCAATCAGCAATTTCTCTGCTGCTGGAGGCTGCGCAACCAGCACGAGCTGGACGCCGTCATCGAAGAGCTCAGCGCCCTGCTGCCACAGGACAAGCTGCACAGGATCTACGAGCAGGCGACCAGGGACCCCTACAGCTTCTCTTCGTGTACTACCTCAAGCCAAAGAATGAGATGTTCTACTTGCGCTTCGAAGAGCGCTTCGCATTGGAAAAAGAAGCCGATGGGAGCGGCGCTCAGCTTCCTGGGCCAGAAGCTGTTCGCCAGCTCCAGTGAGAACATCTCCTGCTGCACCTCCGTTGCAGCGTCCACCCACCTGTCGTCCGCAGAACGGGCGGCTTCCTTAGAAAAAGGATGACGACTATCTACGTGGACAGCCGCAAGAGGGTAGCCGGCTCGGACAGCGACTTCGAGGTCGACCTGGGAGAGTCCCTGCACCTGCAGAGCGACGCCCGGCTGGCTGTCTACAAGATCAGAATCGCGGACAGCTTTTTGTCGACTGATCGCGGTCGCTACCTTTACTGGGTCGACGCCGCGCTTGGGACTCTGAACTGGGCTCTCCTACCGGAAGGCGCCTACACGGGCTCCCGGCTGGCCGCCTGGATCAGCTCCAACTTTGCTACTGCCACCTATAGCGAGACCACGAACAGCCTCAGCGTAGCCTACGACGGCAACCGCCTCATTCTGAACGATCTGGAGCTGCAGCAGCAGTTCCCAGACGCTGTGGACTACCCCACCTCGCCGGCCGCCTCTCCGAGCAAGCCCTTCAGCATCGACCACATGCTAGGCCCCAGCTCCGGCGGACAGCAGGTGCGCATGAATTGCTACAACGAGGTCCTGCGCTGCCCCCAGCTGGCCAACGCCAGCTGTTTTTGGATTACGTCTAATCCTCGAAGGTCTTTTAAAAAAACGAAGAGCAAAAAAATGATCCCCGACCTGCCCAGGGAGCCAGCGTATGAAATAGACTTCCCCTTCCGGCCCAAGAGGGTGAGATTTCCCACAAAGCTCCCCCTCTCTCTTTAGAGGGCGTTTCCCAAATGGATTCTATTCTACCTGAGAGGCTCCTAGCACTCGTCCGTCCAGCATTTGACCTCGTCCTGCGAAGGATTCGAAGTCTAAAACGCTGCGCGCAGGCGTGTGGCTGCAAAATAATGACCCCTAGATATGCTTGCAATTTGGCTCCAGGTTGCATTTCAAGCGAGCCAACCTTTGCAGGGCTAAGAAAAAAACAAAAAACAGAAAACAAGGGGTCCCAAAAAAAGGGGTCCCCGAAAAAAAGGGAAAAGGGGTTTCCTTTGGCAAAGCTTGACATCGCTTGAAATGCAACCTGGAGCCAAACTGCGGCGCATATCTAGGGGTCATTATTTTGCAGCCACACGCCTGCACGCAGCGCTTTAGACTTCGAATCCTTCGCAGGACGAGGTCAAACGCTGGACGGACGAGTGCTAGGAGCCTCTCAGGTAGAATAGAATCCATTTGGGAAACGCCCTCTAAAGAGAGAGCTAGAGTTGTCCGCATCTACCTCCCACTGCGGACAACGCCAACCCGATTTGCTGCGGCGGCACGGTGCCGCGTGTACGCCAAGCCGCTGAACCCCCACAGTCTCCGGGCTCCTTGCTATATGTGCTATATGTGCTATATGGGTCTTACACGCCAAGCCGCTGAACCCCCACAGTCTCCGGGCTCCTTGCTATATGTGCTATATGTGCTATATGGGTCTTACACGCCAAGCCGCGAACCCCACAGTCTCCGGGCTCCTTGCTATATGTGCTATATGTGCTATATGGGTCTTACACGCCAAGCCGCTGAACCCCCACTCTCCCCCAGCTCCTTGCTATATGTACTATATGTGCTATATTATTCTGCACGCGCGAAAATTGTACTATATGTGCTATATAGGGCCATATATCACATATAGCACATATAGCAAGGAACCGGGGAGAGTGGATGTTCAGGGCTTGCCTTGTGAGCCATTATAGCACATATAGACAATAGCAAGGGGCCGGGGGAGAGTGGATGTTCAGTGGCTTGCCTTGTGAGACCCATATAGCACATATAGCACATATAGCAAGGACCCGGGGGAGAGTGGATGTTCAGTGGCTTGCCTTGTGAGACCCATAAAGCACATATAGCACGTATAGCAAGGACGCGGGGGACTGAGCAGGCACTTGCAGTGCCGAGCAGGCACTTAAGTAGACGTGCCGAGCAGGCACTTGTAGATGTGCCGAGCAGGTTGAGTGGCTCGCCCAATGAGTACGGGTTCGCCCAATGAGTACGGGTTCGCCCAATGAGCACGGGCTCGCCCAACGGCCCCTTAGTACTGGCTCGCCCAATGAGTACGGGCTCGCCCAATGAGCATGGGCTCGCCCAACGGCCCCTTAGTACTGGCTCGCCCAACCTCGTTTGATGGCTCGCCCAACGGCTTCGATACCTAGCGCGCCACATTCCTGCCCGGCATAGATGCCCGGCCGCATTACCTGCCCGGCATAGAAGCCTCCACCCCGGCCGCGCCACCTGCCCGGCATAGAAGCCTCCAGCCTGCCGAGCCTGCGCCACACCGAGGTCGGAATTCCGACTTCGCTCTCCCACCAAGGTCGGAATTCCGACTTCGCTTTTTTGCCCGAAAAACCCATCACCGGGCCAGCGCCGAAGGTCCGGGAGTTATGCTGTCCTCGCAGCATAACTCCCGGTGATTTTTTTCACCATTCACACGCCCTGCCGTCAATCCTGGCGTGGGCACAGGATTGCTTCACTCAATCCTGGCGTGGGCACAGGATTGCCCCGGTGTCTTCCAGAAAACTCTGGAAGCGCGTCGCTACACAGCGATGCACTCCCAGACTCGCCGCCCGGATTGCCCGGAAAAACTCCGACAGCGCACTGCTATACAGCAGGGCGCTGACGGACTCGCCGCCCGGCTTCCCGGCTTCAAATTTGGCAAGTAACGCAAAGGAAATGGGGAAGATCAAGCTGTTTCCTACGACAGAGTATAGCAGTAAGCAGCCCTCTGACCCCGTGGTGCCCCTGGTGCCATGCACGGGCATCTTCCTTGGGCCATCAAAATCGGGCAAAACCGTGGCTCTGATCAGCCTGATTCTGGAGCAGTATCGCGGCGTCTTTGAGAGAATTTACGTGTTCAGCCCGAGTGTCAACATAGACGACGGCTGGATACCCGTCAAGAAGTACGTTGAGGAGGACCTGGGGG
>CAUJNA010000573.1:185000-190000 GCA_963377175.1 Effrenium voratum | reverse complement strand
ACAGACAGACAGACAGACAGACAGACAGACAGACAGACAGACAAAAGCAAACCAAAGGAAGCCAAAACAAACAGAACAGGCAAACAAACAAGCAAAAACAAACAAAAAACAAATAAGCAAACAAGCAAACAAAAACAACAAATAAACAGACAAACAACAAACAACAAACAAGTGAACAAACAACCAATCAACAAACCAACCAACCAACGAGCGAAGGAACGAACGAACAAACCAAGCAACCAACCAACCAACGGACAAACGAACGAACGAACGCAGACGAACGAATGCGCAAACAAACACACGATCAAAAATTCAAGAAAGAAAGAAAAAAAAGAAAAAGAAAGAAAAGAAAGCGAGAAAGAAAGAAAGAAAGAAAGAAAGAAAGAAAGAAAGAAAGAAAGAAAGAAAAACAGAAAGAAAGAAAGAAAGAAAGAAAGAAAGAAAGAAAGAAAGAAAGAAAGAAGGAACAAGAAGAAAACAAGAAAGAAAGAAAGCAAAGGAAGAAAGAAGGAAAGAAAGAAAAGAACGAAAGAAAGAGAGAAACAAAGAAAGAAAGAAACACAGAAAGAAAGCAAAGAAAGAAAGAAAGACAGAAAGAAAGCAAAGAAAGAAAGAAAGACAGAAAGAAAAAACAAGCAAGCAAACAAGCAAACAGGCAAAAAAGCAACCCAAATAACCACAGCCAAACACCAACACCAACACCAACACCAACACCAACACCAACACCAACACCAGCACCAAACCCACCACCGCCAACAACAACAGTAGCAACAACAACAACAGCAACAACAACAACAAACACAACAACAACAACAACAGCAACAAACAGCAACAAACAGCAACAAACAGCAACAAACAGCTACAAACAGCAACAAACAGCAACAAACAGCAACAAACAGCAACAAACAGCAACAAACAGGAGCAACCAACAACAAACAACAACAAACAGCAACAAACAACAACGAACAACAACAAACAACAACAAACAACAACAAACAACAACAAACAATAACAAACAACAAACAACAACAAACAATGGACAACAACAAGCAACAAACAACAAACAACAAACAATAACAAACAACAACAAACAATGGACAACAACAAGCAACAAACAACAAACAACAAACAACAAACAACACAACGAACAACCAACAACCAACAACACGCAACAAACAACGAACAACAACCAACAAACAACAAACAACACGCAACACACAACAAACAACAAACAACAAACAACAAACAACAAACAACAAGCAACAAGCAACACACAACAAACAACAAGCAACAAACAACAAACAACAAACAACAAACAACACAACGAACAACCAACAACCAACAACACGCAACAAACAACGAACAACAACCAACAAACAACAAACAACACGCAACACACAACAAACAACAAACAACAAACAACAAGCAACAACCGACAAGCAACAAGCAAGAAGCAAGTAGCAAGAAGCAAGAAGCAAGAGGTAACAAGCGACAAGCATCAAGCAACAAGCAACAAACAGCAAACAGAAAACAGCAAACAGCAAACAGCAAACAGCAAACAACAAACAGCAAACAGCAAGCAACAAACAACAAACAACAAACAACAAAGAACAAAGAACAAACAACAAACAACAAGCAACAAACAACAAACAACAAACAACAAGCAACAAACAACAAACAACACACAACACACAACACACAACACACAACACACAACACACAACACGCAACACGCAACACACAACACACAACAAGCAACACGCAACACACAACACAACACACAACACACAACACAACACACACAACACACAACCAACAACCAACAACCCACAGCCAACAGCCAACAACCAACAACCAACAACCCGCAACCAAGAACCAAGAACCAACAACAACAACACCAGCAGTAGCAGCAGTAGCAGCAGCAGCACTAGCAGCAGCAAGAACAACAACGCCAACAACAACAGCAACAGCAACAACAGCAACAACTATAACAACAGCATCATGAAGAACAGCAACAACAACACTAAGACCACCAGCGACAGAATTGGCAACAGACGCAACAGCGACCCCTGAAGCGACAACAGCAACATCAGCCGCAACAACGCCAGCCAACAACAACAGTAACAAGAACAACAACAACAACCGCGACAACAAACACCACCAACAACAACAATAACCAACAACAACCACCTCCGCCAACAACAGCGACAGCAACAACAACAAGAACAGCAAGAACAGCAACAACACCAACAACAGCACCATCAGCAACACCAGCAACAACAACAAGCGCCAAAACAACAACAACACCAACCACAAGAAACAGCAACATCAACCAACAGCAACAACAACCACAACAACAAAAACAGCAACAGCAACAGCCGCAACTGCAAGAGCAACAGCCGCAACTGCAACCGCAACCGCAACCGCAACACCAACAACCGCCGCCACCTCCGCCAACAGTAGCAACAGCAGCAGCAACAACAACAACCAGAGCCACAGACGCACCCATTACAAGAACAGCAAGCACAGACGACGACAACAACACTAAGAATATACCGGCAACAACAGCAGCAGCAACAACAACAACAGCAACAGCAGCAGCAGCATCAACAACAACCACAATAACAGCAACAAAAGAGCCAAACGTTTGCACACTTGCACTGGCACGCACGCGCGAGTGCAAGCACGCTCGCACGGACATACGGGACGGACGCGCGAACTGACGCATGGATGGATGCACATGCAGGCGCATTGGCGCGCACGCTCATGTAAGCACATGCGGGCACGAGAATGCGCGAACGTGATCTCTTGCCCATCCGCACGCTTGTCCGCATTTGCTCGCCCGCACGTTGTTGGGCCCCTCCGCTTCTTTGTTTGCTGGTCCACTCAGCCATGCGTTGGTGCGTTTGCCCTGCACCGACTATTGCGCCTGTTCCTTGGCCTTGGCGGAGATTACTGGCTTGATGCCGTGTTGGCTTTCTGAGGCTTTTAAGTTCTCCTTTGCTTGCCCAGCCTACGGTAATATTCATGGTCAGAATTGGTCAACATTGAGCGATAGCGTGTGTTTGGTCAATCTCCAGCTATTGCACAAGTCGCCAGCCTTGGTATTCTTCATTGTGCTTGTGCTGCAGGGCGATGGCGTGTCGCGGTGTATCAAAACAGCTATGGTCAACGCTGGAGTGCAGCCCGAGGAGGCAGTGCTGCTTCCCGACCGTTGTGTTCTAGTGCTCGCAGTATCGTGCATGGGACATTAGGATTTCGACAATGAATATCTTTTCGTCTTGGAAAGGTGGGCTACTTGAATTGCCATGGCACCTCGACGCCTGCTGGAGACATGGCTGAGGCATGAGTGCTGTGATGCTTGCAGTGCCCTGGCGAAGTAGCTTTGTTCAATTAGTGACATCAACATACACACCATTGCCAGTGAAGCTGTACTGCTTCCTCAGTGCGCTAAATTCAATCCTCCTTGGAGCCTCCCTCAACCATCCTCAAGGCTGAAAGGGAAAACCTACCACGTCGACTCAGTCCTAATTCGCTCACATCAACTCTGAACTGCATGCAAGCATCCAGTTGATGTTGGGGCTATGCTGGCCAGTGAGTGGCTTAGACCGCCCAGGCCCCCTAAACCACCCCACCTAAAGTAACGTCCAAGGTAATCCAGACTCAGCATACATGAAGTTACCCTATATGAATCTTTTTGCTTGCTGTGTTTGCCACGCTGTATATGCCTGCTGTGTATTCTGCCTGCACCAGCCATGCCGCCTTTTGTGCCTGCCTGTTGTGCAGCCTTGTCCGTACCCTGTTGTGCCTGCTGTTTGAAGTGACCGCAAGATCAGCGTAATACTTCGGGTAAGAAGCAACCCTTCGGCAACTTCTTTATCTGGGGACACGTATTGATAGGCAACTCAGAGCAGGAAACCGGCTTGACAACAACTCTTCTCAAGGTTGCTTTTGATTTTGCAAGTATTTAGCGGCCAAAGTGGACACGTGGAAGCTGCGCCTGCAACTTGTTTGTCAGGTGCGTGCCATCGAGCGGGCCTTTGACCACAAAACTGACGGACTTGTTGCAAGCTTGGCATGATTAGACAGTCAAATACTTTGGCTGTTCCCAGCTGCTGAAGGTGTTTTCCAATCTTGTCAAGGGCTGGCACAAGACCAACACTTTGGTCGTCATTCTCTTACAATAGCTGAGGTCTGACGCTAGCTGTCTACTGAAGACACCATACCCCTCTAATGATTGCCACACTTGTCACCCCCTATTGAGGCCAAATGCAATTTATTGTGTTCCACTATCCCATATATCCATTTTCTCTAGCTAAAACATGCTCAGCATCCAGACTTAAGTCTTGCTTGCGATTTGGGTGCCTCCTTTGCAGCGCACATGTCGTTGCATGCACGGCATGCAGAACGGCAATGTTGGCATGTCATTGGTATAATCACAAGCAGAATCGCGCAAGCGCAAGCCTGATCTGGATCAGCACACTTCAAGTATAATTCCATCACTTTGCCACGAAACCCGGAGCACGCTGAGCACGAAGGTCGCGCCTTTGTGGGTCGCACCTGGGTCGCCAGGTGAACAGCTCCAAGTCCATGATCGGCCACTGCCTTGGAGCTGCTGCGGGTGTGGAGGCGGGGCCGGACACGTGACAGCCTGTTGGGTCTCAGCCTGTTGAGTTGAGCTTTTTGAGCCTTGGATTCGTGCCAGGCAGTTGTGACGGTTCAAGCTCTCAAGCAGCGCAAGGCTGGACAGTTCTTCTACGCACTTGGTGAAGGAATACTTACACAGCTAGGTACATCCGACCATCAACTTGGAGAACAAGGAGAGTGACTTCAACTTGGTGACTCCGTCGGAGGTCATGGTTGTAATTTTGATGAATGTTTTCCATCGATTTGGCGACTGCCTATGTCTCTCAGGCCCTGGACCTCCCAGAGCTCGAGATAGCTGCGAGCAATAGTTTCGGTCATGTCCTGAGACTCCGAGACGCCGAGACGCCGAGACT